>CM076580.1:1644075765-1644186807 GCA_034641835.2 Pinus albicaulis
ATCAACAGAGATAGAGGACTTTTCGGAGAGCTTTGACCGGGAGTTTGGGTTCATTTCTTTTGAGTCCACTTGTAATATTCCCATTTTTGGTATCATCCATGACAGGGCTAGGAGGGACTTCCAGAGTTAGGAGCAGACATGTCATATGTACAGATTGGTACTATCAGTGGGCTCAGGAGCTTTTCAGAGGAGTTTTGAGGAGTTTTCATGATGTCTGGAGGCATTCGCTTGATATACTCCATCATCCGAGCAGCTTGGCTTTCGTTCCGATGCATTCCGATAACTTTCGGAATTTTGAGTTATTTATGGGCTTAACTCAGCTGATTATGCTCAAGGTGGCATTCCGGGAGGAATATACGATGGAACACCTTAGTGTAATAGCTCATTGGAACCGGGACGAGGAGACCTACACGATGGGACAGTTAGACAGAGATTTCAGTGACTAGAGGGGGCGTGGTAGCCGATATACCCTTTTCTGCATTAAAAAGGAATATTTTATAATATTTTAATAAAAAGGGAAAAGTGCTCCATAAATAAAATAATAATACAATAATGCTCTAGAAGGCTCCAAGGGATCTATAAAAGGAAGGGAGGAGGCCATTGGGAGACATCTTTGGAGTAGATCATTTGCTTGTGTATGAGAGATTTGAGGACGTGGTTCTCTACTTCTGCCGTAGCCCCAGGACGGAAACCCTCGGGTGGTTTGTGAGTGTTGGACGAAAACCCAACTCTCTTGAGGAGACTTCACTTAGGAGTTTCATAGAGCTTCAGAGTTTGGTGTGAGGATCATTCAGATCTTCAACTTGGGCTTCATCAGTTTCAGTGGGTTTATTTGTTGTTACCAGAGAGAATCTGTGATGCGGGCACTGGCGATCACGGGTTAAGTGACTTATCTTGGTACATTTGGTTTTCTACTATCTCAGCTCTTCTTGGGTCAGATCTATATGTAAACCCCTGTTAATTATCTATAATAAAAGCTGAGATTTTCCTTCTGTTCTATATGGTATTGGATTGCAGCATTTCCTGTCTTTTAATTTTACATGGCAATCTTCTGTTGAATGAATGATTATTTTACGGCAAATTCTAGTATTCAGTATTTTTCTGCATTTTAGTTAAAATATCCCATCCGGGATATTACAGTGGTATCGGAGCTGTTGCTCTTGGCTCAGCCTGCGGGTTTATAGTTTAATTGAGGGTTTATTCTGAAAAGCCCAGTTCAAGGGTTTATATTGGAGGCATCGAAAGAAATTTTTACCTGAAGAGAGCAAGGTCAAATTCTTCTATTTGCCGGAGGAGTTGGGCAGGGCATTTTCTGTAAATTTGTCACCTGCATAATAATTTTTCCACTATTCGTACTTGGACCGAATTAATTAAAATTGTCCAATTTCATTGGCTGGGGCCGTGAGTGAAAGATTGGCTGCGTTTTATTTGCAAACGGGAGTCTACATTCTGAAGCCGTCTATTTGGGTCGTGTTGATGAATTTTAGAAGGGGATCGAATCAAGAAGTCACGCTATGGAGAAATGCAGTGAATATTTTGATTGACGTCAATTTCTAATTGAACGTCGAGCAGAAGAGTATGCAAATTGCTGGGAGGGCCGTGAGCCGTTTTGGGTTTTTAACCGACATAATTTTCAGCCGAGAACGAGCCTACCAAGGGAATCAGCGGGTGTGTCTTTCCGAAAGGTCGTGCTGCCAGATCTCCACGATCCAAGCAAGAACCCATATGTCGTGGTATCCATATGAGGCCGCATTCCAAGTTCCACAGCTTGATTATTTAAAAATTCGAAGACAAATTCCATTGCTGTGAAGAGGAACGAGCCGCCATTAGGGGAATGAGCCGCATTAGTCTGCGTGGCTAAGCGAAGAAGGGTGTTGTGGAGCCTGAATTGATATTCATTGGAGCCTGTCGACTCGAGCGCTGAGCATTTCTGAAATCGAGTGTTTGGGTTGGGGCCACGACGAGGCATAGTCGTCAGTTCGTGGGATTGTGGGATCACTATGCGCTGAGATGGTGATCGCTAGCCGAGCTTGATATGCAATTGAAAGGGGTCGAAAGCCATCGATTGATAGACGAGTTAACACAAGGAAACCGACGCTGATAGATCGATTGTCAGGATGCAGGAAGGCGGACGCCGCGAATTTTAAACATCAGTGGGGCCAGCGAATTTTAAACATCAGTGGGGCGAATTTTAAACGGGAAATCTGAGAAGCCGGTCAACATAATTTGCTCGAGTGTGGTGACGGCGGGAGAGCACCGTGGCGTGCGAAGTGAAAGAAAGAAAAGAAAAAGGCCGACTGGTTAATTATCCAAGCCACCGTGGAAAAAGAAAAATAAACGTTGCATGATAGACACAAGGGTGCAGAGGTGCAATCGACTGCCAACGCACAGTAGGCTGAGTGCCACACTGTCCAGATCAGGGCTGCATTCCTCAACAAAAAGAAAAAAAAATTCCCATACGTAGGATCAGATCGATGCCCATGAGCACGACGATTGAGCCCTCGAAGATGAGACTTGGGGCAGCTTAAGTTTGGATGGTCGACTGCGTCAGATTTCTCAGCAACACCGCGTCTGGGTTTTCTCTATTAAAACAACCGTTTCTCTTACTGTTAGAGGCTGTGAGCTGAATGTTGAACTGATATTATTTTGTTGAGCAAACTTGTTCAAGGGTATCAATACTCTAAGTTATATGTACAGATTTGGGGCTGAATATGTGTTGTTTCTCCTGTTGAAGAATATATTGTATCGCTAGTGTTTTTTTGGGATGTAACAACCACCTACAACCATACACATTGATCAACAAACTGCTGATATTGCCACGGGGGTATGCGTTCTCTAGTTGATGGGGTCTCCACAAGCTACATAACCAGGTTCAAAATTTCTATACTTTACTATATGCCATATTGTTATCTTTCCTCAAAATACTATCATCAACTAGAATAAATCTGTCTCTGAGTTTAGGAAGATTACCCCATTTTGAAGCCTCATTAATGGTTGAAATCTCCCTATAATATTTCTTTAGAGAAGAAATTCTGTACAGCTCATACATACAGCAGCATGCATATGAAAGGTTTGGTTAAAATCTTGACTGGAAAGGAAAATTAATAACTCAAAAAAACAGTGATTTTATCCTTAGTTGAACCATGGAGGAACTTCTAAATAGATTGATGAAAATAAAAGCAGAAAACCAGAGAACAAATCAGAACAGCAGACCCTTCTCCAAGAAGGTACATAATTTGCTCAAACAAGAGCATCCGAGGAATATACAAAGGGAGAAAGAAGTGGGAAATTGGCTGTATGTACAGGGGATGGACTTGAAGAGTGGAAGATTTGGGGATGACTTGCCCATGTTAGAGGAGCTGGAATCCTGTCTCTCAAAGGTACAACAATCTGATTGGTGTTTGAATTGGGCTTTGGAGCCGTCTATGCTTGCATTAATACAAGCCAGATTCTTGGAACATCCAAGTGAGAGAGTCCAGCTGATAGTTGCCTCTTGTTTCAGTGATATCCTGAGGATAACAACACCCTACCCTCCCTACAATGATGATATTATGAGAAGAATTTTCAGATTGATAGTAGGAACCTTTCAGGATTTGGACAACTGTGCAGGCTCTACATTTAGGAGGAAGTTTAAGGTTCTAGAAGCCATGGCTATGGACCGAACTTATGAGATCATGTTCTATCTTGAGTGTGATGACCTGATTTTGCAGATGTTCCGATGCTTCTTTAGCATTAGGAAACATCATCCTGATACTGTCATAGCACACATGCAGTGCATCTTGTCGTCATGTATGAGAGACCATGAGACCATTTGCCGGAAGTTGCAGACTAGGTTGCTGAGCATTTGGAGGAGGAAGCGGTTGGTCTCGTCTGCTGCTTATGAGCTAGCCCAAGGGCTAGTTGAGCAGAACATGGAGTTTCTCGGGAGACAGTTGACCAGGGAGGAGCGGCTCCAGTTCCGTCGGTCAGGCAGCAGAAATGAGCTGAGGAGGAAGGGACTTTGCTTCAATTGCAAAGAACCTTGGGGGCCTGATCACTCATGTGTGAGAGATGCAGATGAGGTGGCAGAGGTAGAGTAGGTAGACATTCCATCCGTATGCCAGGGTGAGGGCTCTTCTTCAGATGAGTCCATGGGATCAGTTGAGGATGCTTCTGGGGAGCGAGAGCAGCCATGCAGAGATGATGATGACAGTAGACCAGAGCTGTGTTCTAGTGTGCAGGGTGAGCAGTCAGGGGATTGTATAGGTGATACTCTGGGTGATGAGTCACTTGTGACGATTCAGCCAGAGCAGCATATGATGGAGCCTGAGTCAGCAGAGGAGGATACTATGGACATCAGGCATGACATTTCCTTGGGTGAGATCCAGATGGGCACCCACATTGAGCCTATGATAGATATACAGCTAACATTGGGGTCAGCCTTTGAGGAGGAGCAGTCAGATGCGCAGACACCAGTTGCAGATCCATATCCTCTAGAGACGTTGGAGGTCGATGGGATAGTTTTGCAAGGAGCTAGGGCACTAGCAGGTGCAGAGGTATTGGATGACGGTCGCAGACAGCGGTATCATCGGCTTCGGACGGACCTTCGAGTTTTGAGAGAGAAGGCCACGTCAGTACGGGAGGCCATTTTGTTGCAGGACCAGGAGCTGGAGGGTATGAGAGTGACTTGTGCCAAGTCGGCGGCCAAGTTGGTCCGCATTGGGGAACGACTAGATTCCCTAATGGTACAATCAGAGGGCAAGTTGGAGCATCCATCTTTGGGCGACACATTGATGAGGTGTTGATAGATGTACCCGCAATCAGCAGAGCTGCAGTATTTTCAGTGAGTAGTACTCTCCAGGAGTACATCGATGGGGCTTGCAGCATATCTTGCCCACTTTGGCCCATTATAGGGAGAGGGGCTTCTTCCTACAGGCAGCTTTCTTTGACAGATAGGGCAGATCAGTGTGAGTCGATGACGGGCTGGCAGCGACACTCTAGGCATATTCCATATGCAGTTGTTGCCACATCGGATTCTTCTTCCAGGATGGACTGGCGGGAGGTCATGAGTTGGTACCCTCTTGGTGGTACAGTATTCTTCGTAGGGAGCATAGCAGGGCAGGGGCCCTTAGACATAGTAGCTGTTACAGGTTCCAGTTGGCAGGAGGGCACCGATTGTCGTTACTTCCGGACTCCTTCCCGATTTTAGGAGAGCAGGATCAGCATGGGATTGAGTCAGGACCTGGATTGGAGAGAAGTGATGAGTTGGTATGCAGTTGGTGGGGCAGCATATGCAGTTACAGGTACAGCACAGCAGGAGCCCGGGGGCATTGATGCTTGTTGGTGGTCTTCACCTTGAGAGCATCAGATATAGTTAGAGACAGTGCACAGCCTGAGCCATGGGACTTGGGCGATGATTGGCCATGGTGGCGTTGGGATCCGGGAGGATTGTTTGTTGTCTGGGACAGAGAGAGATCAGTTTGGGATCCCGGCATTGAGGGATCTGTTCCGAGAGGTTTGACACAGGTGCATAGCAGCACCTAGAGGTTGGTATGGGATCCAGGCATTGGGTCTGAGGTGCGGCGGGCCAATAGAGTGGTCCACATATTTCGATTGCTTGAGGGCAAGCAATCTTGGGGTGGGAGGTTGTAATATTCCCATTTTTGGTCATCCATGACAGGCTAGGGAGGAACTTCCCGCAGTTATTAGGAGCGCATGGGTGTCATTGTGCAATGTATCAAAGCACGCGTTCCTGAGCTTCTTTGCAGGAGTTTTGAGGAGTTTTCATGGTGTCCGGAGGCATTCGCTTGATATACTCCATCATCCGAGCAGTTTGGCTTTCGTTCCGATGCATTCCGATAACTTTCGGAATTTTGAGTTATTTATGGGCTTAACTCAGCTGATTATGCTCAAGGTGGCATTCCGGGAGGAATATGCGATGGAACACCTTAGTGTAATAGCTCATCGGAACCGGGACGAGGAGACCTACACGATGGGACAGTTAGACAGAGATTTCAGTGACTAGAGGAGGCGTGGTAGCCGATATACCCTTTTCAGCATTAAAAAGGAATATTTTATAATATTTTAATAAAAAGGGAAAAGTGCTCCATAAATAAAATAATAATAAAATAATGCTCTAGAAGGCTCCAAGGGATCTATAAAAGGAAGGGAGGAGGCCATTGGGAGACATCTTTGGTATAGATCATTTTTATTGTGTATGAGAGGTTTGAGAACGTGGATTCTCTACTTCCGCCGTAGCCCCAGGACGGAAACCCTCGGGTGGTTTGTGAGTGTTGGACGAAAACCCAACTCTCTTGAGGAGACTTCACTTAGGAGTTTCACAGAGCTTCAGAGTTTGGTGTGAGGATCATTCAGATCTTCAACTTGGGCTTCATCAGTTTCAGTGGGTTCAGTTTCAGCTGTTGCCGGAGAGAGAGTGCAGCAGTGCAGTTTGTGGCCAGTGCCGTTCAGCAGCTTATCTTGGTGGCCGGTTTTCTATCTCAGCTCTTCTTGGGTCAGATCTATATGTAAACCCCTGTTTTATTATCTATAATAAAAGCTGAGATTTTCCTTCTGTTCTATATGGTATTGGATTGCAGTGTTTCTTGTCTTTTAATTTTACATGGCAATCTTCTGTTGAATGAATGATTATTTTACGGCAAATTGTGGTATTCAGTATTTTTCTGCATTTTAGTTAAAATATCCCATCCGGGATATTACAGTGGTATCAGAGCTCCAACCTTGGCTCAGCCGTGGGGTTGATTTGAACATCCAAAATCAAGGGTTTTAGTCGTAGCTATTACTTTTCAAAGATTATTCAGCTATTTTGCCAGAGTCAGTGTTTTGCATTTGCAGATGGATTTGTTTTATGGCGGGCTCAAATCAGGAAGCCCATGAGAACAGAAATATTTTATGAAGCCCAACATGGAATTGTGTGGGCCGTGGCAAATTTTACCGCAGATGGAATTGGGGAGATTAATTTCATTTAGCCGGAAATTCTGAAAAGGCCACTACAGGGTTCCAATTATTGGAGGTGTTGTGGCACTAAAATTTCCAAGGGGCGAGACCCTTACCTCAAGTGTTAGTATTCTGAGTATAATTGATTGTTGTTGGGCTACAAGATTTTCCAGTTCAAAGATCAATTCAGGGAGTCAATTCTTCATGATTGATCGATTTCGTGACAAATATTTTGTTCTTTAATTGAAAATTTTCAATTCTACGGGCAAATTTCTCGTATGCACCCGGCAGTACGATTAGGGATTGTGGTGATACATTCTTGTTGAGCGTTGGAGTCCCTATACGTGAATGCATACGATTACAGATTCAACCAATCAAAGAATAGTTCGATCGACTCAGTTTGTGGGGCTGCGAAAATAATTTCAGAAGACGGATTTTATCCAAAGCACGTAAGAAGTGCGGATGGTGTGAAGAGCGCAGGAGTTAATTGCAGGAGATATCGTATCAGCCGCCCGATTATTTTCAAGGATGCATTCCTGTCGAAGATACCGAGAACAAAATTAAATCTTGATGCCGGAATCAGAAATTGGAAGCCGCCTTATTCTCCTGATCGTAGCCGCAATCACCGAAATTATTATTTGAGAAGGCGCGCTCTACAGTGGTATGGGTAGAGGTAATCTAGGGTCGGAGTTGGACGCCACATCTGCCAGATCGAGCCACGCAGAGGAATGATCCGAGCCACGCAGAGGAATGATCGTGACCGTGTCAGTGAAATCGCAGAGGAATTTGAATTTGAAGGCCAATGTTTATGGTTTAAAAATGTGGGTTGTCGTCTGACATTCGAGCCGCAAACCAAGTTTCTGGAGCCGAAATTCATTTGTGAAGGGGTCCAGAATTAAAAACACGTTTTTCCTTAAGTGCCGCGTCAAACTATAGCAGAATTAATTTTCACAGGCGTGTGATTCTGCGGGGCCATAAAATTATTAAACATGAGTCGGACATCGGATGACTGGGCCATCGCTCTCAGGTAGCAGCAGAAACTTCACAGGAAGACAGCAATGGAATTATCCGTGATGAACTGGATAAACATGACCCTGCTTTGCTTGAAAAAGACGCAACACTAGATTACTTGTGTAACTTCCAACCTCACAGATATGAGGCAATATATTCAGAGATACTTCCAGAGGAGATAAGTGGACAGACATTTTTGGATATGTATGGTGATCACAATGACCCTTTGACAACAATTAATCCCGAGCACACCTAGGCATTGTAAGCTCCAACAACACATCCAATATATGAAAAATTCCATGTCAATGCAATTGCAGTGCTGTTAACAGCTTCAACGAATGAGCAGCTTTCTGCATTAGGAGAAATTTTATATCAGTCACACTATAGCTACTCCAGATGTGGTCTTGGTTCGTATGGAACAGATCGACTTGTAACTCTTGCTCAACAACTGCAACAACGGAAAAAGAATGGTTCTGATGAAAGAAGAGGTACTCTGTTGGTGCAATTAAGTTTTAATTGGTTGTATAAGACTACATATCTGAAACATATATTTTCTGGGTTACTTGTCAAAGATACAATTGGTCTGATGGCTGTAGCATCATATTATAGTGATTAGAAATTTATTTGATGTCATCTGGAACCTTGCCATTTGAAGCATTTTTATAGACAGGGACTCTCAGTCTTTGTATGCTTCATTACAGCTATAAAACTGAATTAGTGCAATGCTGAGTTGAGACAACTCAGAATTGCACATACAACATTGTGCAAGAAATCTGTTTGCCAAAACACTTCACTGGAGATTATATAGCAAACTCAGAAAAGTGCATTGAACTCAGAAAAACAGAGGTCTTTCCATTGGCTGAACCATGGAGGAACTTCTAAACAGATTGATGAAAATAAGAGCAGAAAACCAGAGAACTAATCAGAACAGCAGACCCTTCACCAAGAAGGTACATAAATTGCTCCATCAAGAGCATCCGAGGAATACACAGAGGGAGAGAGAAGTGGGAAATTGGCTGTATGTACAGGGGATGCAATTGAAGAGTGGGAAGTTAGAAAATGACTTTCCTGTGTTAGAGGAACTGGAATCCTGTCTCTCAAAGGTACAACAATCTGAGTGGTGTTTGGATTGGGCTTTGGAGCCGTCTATGCTTGCATTAATACAAGCCAGATTCTTGGAACATCCAAGTGAGAGAGTCCAGCCGATAGTTGCCTCTTGTTTCAGCGATATCCTGAGGATAACACAACCCTACCCTCCCTACAATGATGATATTATGAGAAGAATTTTCAGATTGATAGTAGGAACTTTTCGGGATTTGGACAACTGTGCAGGCGCTACATTTAGGAGGAAGTCTAAGGTTCTAGAAGCCATGGCTATGAACCAAACTTATGAGATCATGTTCTATCTTAAGTGTGATGACCTGATTTTGCAGATGTTCCGATGCTTCTTTAGCATTAGGAAACCTCATCCTGATACTGTCATAGCACACATGCAGTCCATCTTGTCGTCATGTATGAGATACGATGAGACCATTTGCCGGAAGTTGCAGACTAGGTTGCTGAACATTTGGAGGAGGAAGCGGTTGGTCTCGCCTGCTGCTTATGAGCTAGCCCAAGGGCTAGTTGAGCAGAACATTGAGTTTCTCGGGAGACAGTTGACCAGGGAGGAGCGGCTCCAGTTCCGTCGGGCAGGCAGCAGAAATGAGCTGAGGAGGAAGGGACTTTGCTTCATTTGCAAAGAACCTTGGGGGCCTGATCACTCATGTGTGAGAGATGCAGATGAGGTGGCAAAGGTAGAGCAGGTAGACATTCCCTCCGTATGCCAGGGTGAGGGCTCTTCTTCGGAGAAGTCCATGGGATCAGTTGAGGATGCTTCTGGGGAACGAGAGCAGCCATGCAGAGATGATGATGACAGTAGACCAGAGCTGTGTTCTAGTGTGCAGGGTGAGCAGTCAGGGGACTGTATAGGTGGTACTCTGGGTGATGAGTCACTTGTGACGATTCAGCCAGAGCAGCATATGATGGAGCCTGAGTCAGCAGAGGAGGTTACTATGGACATCAGGCATGACATTTCCTTGGGTGAGATCCAGATGGGCAACCACACTGAGCCTATGATAGATATGCAGCTAACATTGGGGTCAGCCTTTGAGGAGGAGCAGTCAGATGCACAGACGCCAGTTGCAGATCCATATCCTCTAGAGACATTGGAGGTCGATGGGATAGTTTTGCAGGGAGCTAGGGCACTAGCAGGTACAGAGGTATTGGATGATGGTCGCAGACAGCAGTATCATCGGCTTCGGACAGACCTTCGTGTTTTGAGAGAGAAGGCCACGTCAGTACGGGAGGCCATTTTATTGCAGGACCAGGAGCTGGAGGGTATGAGAGTGACTTGTGCCAAGTCGACGGCCAAGTTGGTTCGCATTGGGGAACGACTAGATTCCCTGATGGTACAATCAGAGGGCAAGTTGGAGCATCCATCTTGGGGCCGACACATTGATGAGGTGTCGATAGATGTACCCGCAATCAGCAGAGCTGTAGTATTTTCAGTGAGTAGTACTCTCCATGAGTACATTGATGGGGCTTGCAGCATATCGTGCCCACTTTGGCCCATTATAGGGAGAGGGGCTTCTTCCTACAGGCAGCTTTCTTTGACAAATAGAGCAGATCAGTGTGAGTCGATTACAGGCTGGCAGCGACACTCTAGGCATATTCCATATGCAGTTATTGCTACATCGGATTCTTCTTCCAGGATGGACTGGCGGGAGATCATGAGTTGGTACCCTCTTGGCGGTAAAATATTCTTCGTAGGGAGCATAGCAGAGTAGGGGCCCTTAGACATAGTTGTTGTTACAGGTTCCAGTTGGCAGGAGGGCACCGATTGTCGTTACTTCAGGATTCCTTCCCGATTCCAGGAGAGCAGGATCAGCGTGGGATTGAGCCAGGAGTTGGATTGGAGAGAGGTGATGAGCTGGTATGCAGTTGGTGGAGCAACTTATACAGTTATAGGTACAGCACAACAGGAGCCAGGGAGCATTGATGCTTGTTGGCCGACTTCACTTCATGGGGCATCAGCTATAGTCAGGGGCAGTGTGCAGCCCGAGCCGTGGGAGTTGGGCGATGATTGGCCAGGGTGGCGATGGGATCCAGGAGGATTGTTTGTTGACTGGGAGAGAGAGAGATCAGTTTGGGATCCCGGCATTGAGGGGTCTGTTCTGAGGGGTTTGACACAGGTGCATAGCAGCACCCAGAGGTTGGTATGGGATCCAGGCATTGGGTCTGAGATGCGGCAGGCCAATAGAGTGGTCCACATATTTCGATTGCTTGAGGGCAAGCAATCTTGGGGCGGGAGGTCTGTAATATTCCCATTTTTGGTATCATCCATGACAGGGCTAGGAGGAACTTCCAGAGTTAGGAGCAGACGGGTCACATGTACAGATTGGTACTATCAGTGGGCTCAGGAGCTTTTCAGAGGAGTTTTGAGGAGTTTTCATGATGTCTGGAGGCATTTGCTTGATATACTCCATCATCCGAGCAGCTTGGCTTTTGTTCCGATGCATTCTGATAACTTTCGGAATTTTGAGTTATTTATGGGCTTAACTCAGCTGATTATGCTCAAGGTGGCATTCCGGGAGGAATATATGACGGAACACCTTAGTGTAATAGCTCATCGGAACCAGGACGAGGAGACCTACACGATGGGACAGTTAGACAGAGATTTCAGTGGCCAGAGGAGGCGTGGTAGCCGATATACCCTTTTCTGCATTAAAAAGGAATATTTTATAATATTTTAATAAAAAGGGAAAAGTGCTCCATAAATAAAATAATAATAAAATAATGCTCTAGAAGGCTCCAAGGGATCTATAAAAGGAAGGGAGGAGGCCATTGGGAGACATCTTTGGTATAGATCATTTTTATTGTGTATGAGAGGTTTGAGAACGTGGATTCTCTACTTCCGCTGTAGCCCCAGGACGGAAACCCTCGGGTGGTTTGTGAGTGTTGGACGAAAACCCAACTCTCTTGAGGAGACTTCACTTAGGAGTTTCACAGAGCTTCAGAGTTTGGTGTGAGGATCATTCGGATCTTCAACTTGGGCTCACTCTCCGCCTGGTCTGGCCACCGTTGCCGAGAGAGAGGCAAAGAAGGCGCTTTGTGGCCGCATGGGCCTGCCAGCCTTATCTTGGTGGCCAGTTTTCTATCTCAGCTCTTCTTGGGTCAGATCTATATGTAAACCCCTGTTTATAATCTATAATAAAAGCTGAGATTTTTCTTCTATTCTATATGGTATTGGATTGCAGTGTTTCCTATCTTTTAATTTTACATGGCAATCTTCTGTTGAATGAATGATTATTTTACGGCAAATTGTGGTATTCAGTATTTTTCTTCATTTTAGTTAAAATATCCCATCCGGGATATTACACCTTGATGCATACACTGCGTTTTTCCCTGCCGTCCTTAGTCGTTGCTTGCGTCTCCCTTGCTTGAACAACCTTCATAACCCTTCCGCTCCGTCACATTCCTTGCCGTCCTGCCTTCTATCCTTCTTTGCCGTCGACCTTACCCTCGCCGTCGTGTCACATTTTCTCCGCCGCTTCTTCCATCGACTTCAACCTGCAAAACGAATGCAGACAAATGACAAAACAAAAACTCATGTGTTTAGTTCTTTATTGGATTCGATTTTGTTGTGTTAGTGTTAAGTTTTAGTTTTAAATTTTAATAAAGGTTAGCATTAGTTTTTTTTAAGTTTTTTAGATTTTATTTTTTGACTTTAGTTTTAGAGGTTTTGTTTTTTTTAGACTTTAGATTTAATTTAGTTTAGTTTAGTTTAGCTTTAGGTTTTAATTCTTTCATTCGATTTTGGTTGATTAATTTTTAGTTTTAGTTGGAGATTGAATTCTCTTGACGGAGTAGTGCTCGGACGAAGAAAAGATCTGAGTGATTCAACAATAGTGAGGGGCAGAGGCAGTGATTGGTCGAAGGACCAAGAGTACATAGCAGAGAGGCAACTGTTGAGATTTTGGGGTTGCATCAGATGTGCTCTAGCTCCGAAATGTTGTGGAGGAGCTGGAGTACATGAGATTTCCAAGACCCATAAAGCGTTTGGAGAAATTCCATCTGGTTTAAGAGTTATTCATATAATTAATCTTTTTAATTAAGGACCTAAGTCTCACTTAGGAAAATTAAAAGGTTAAAGTGAATTAAATTAAACATGTGATGAGAATGTTCTAAGTGACGTGGATCAAGTAGCTTCTAATCTTAGCTGTTGATTAGAGATTAGATAATGACCGTTGGTTTGCCAACGAGAAAAGTATAAGAGAAGGGCTTCGGATCAGTTGGAGAACACACACATTGGCAGAGCAGTGAAGTTAAGTCGAAATTCTAGGGTGTGGTTTGCTAAGAAATTCGAAGTGAGTTTGCAGTGTAGTGAGGGGCAGTATTGGTGAGGGATTCTTATCCAAGGCCAAGAATACAACAACGACAGAGAGGCAACATACCCAACAATGCAGAGGTTAGCCATAGCTACGTAGATCAGCCAGAGCCACGCAGAGGGCAGTGTAGAGGCAACAAGAGCCCTTCAAGGCTGACGCAGACCTAGTCAGGGGCAACGTAAGCCCAAAGAGGGCGACGCAAGCTCTTCCAGAGTAGCATAGAGGCTGGCGCAGGCTAGAAAGGCTGACGCAGAGGGCTGAGGGACAGTGCTAGGGTTTCCGGTGGGCCAGAAAAGGCTCGGGTTCTGTAAATCCCGTTTGAGGGTGTGAATCAGCCATATTTTCTGTCTCCGAGTGAAAGAGGTATTGTTGCTGTGATTTTCTCTGTAGGTCCAACCATGTCTGGTGCCCAGAAATTGTTGTATTCAGATTCTGCATAATAATAAAATCCTCTAGAGCTAGCTGCACTGGTTTTCCCGCATTGGGATTTTTCCGGAGACATTTGTCCGAAAAACCTGTGTCACTTTGTCATGTGTGCGTTAGATTTAGTAAATGATCTGTAAATGTGTAGGCTACAGTTGTGTTTACTTTGCTGATTTTACTGAATAGTTCAGAAAATTAACTTGTAATTTAATTCATGTAGGAAAAGTAAATCGGGATATTACAGTAGGATTTCTATATTCAGAAATTTTCACATGGTATCAGAGCATTGCAGATCAAGTTGAATCTCCAGCGAAGCGGTTGAAGAATTATTTTGCTGCAGAGAGGTAACTGAAGCAACAGAGATCCGAAGAGGGTAGCGCAACACCAGGAGGACACAGTTCCAACTGAGTGACGCATAGGAAACACAGAGCCTTCCAGAGTGACACAGGAGCAGCCTGCGTTGAGCCAGTATGCTCTCGCAGAGGCCAGCAAGAGGGACGCAGTCCAATTTCGAGTTGCTGTGTAGAGTTACCATCGTCTGGAAGTAGAGCTCCAGATATTCATAGTTGTTGGTGTGGTGGAGATTCTGTCGGTGCAGAATCGTGCCTAGCGAAGTTGACAAAGAGCGGGAGGAGAACAATCGCTCAACAGATTTTTGCCATAGAAATCTGAGGATCGATCAGGAGGGTGATCGAAGAGGGCTGATTCAGAGGGTTTGGAAGATTTCCAAGGAGGGAAATCAGTTGTCAGAGGGAGCAGTTACTATAGAGGGTGCCTTTTCGCCAAGGACCCTAGATCTGGGCCACTGTTGAGGTAGCAACAGCAGTAGGGACTTCAACAGCGCAGAGGATGCAGTGCTTACACAGTGTAGTGGCTTTAGGAGGACAGCGTAGAGCAGCAACCAAGAGAGCTTCAGTGATGAGATGCAACCCAACTGACTTGTCTGCGAGTAATTGGGCAGGGGTCCTTCAGTTGCTTACCTCTCAGCAACTGAGTCACAGTGTAGCAGTTAGCAGTGGCTGTTCTATGGGCAACATGATGCAACAATTTGAGAGGGAGATGCAGTGCAGATGTAGCAGTGACTGTGGCAGAGTAATGGGCAATAGTACAAAGAGCAGCAACAACGCAGTGATGGAGGGCAGCATCAACTCGGAGGCCGATGCCAGAGATCAGGGCAATACTTTGGTGTGGATGTATTGCTAGAGCACATTCGTCGCTAAGAGGGAGTGTTGATATTTTGGGGTAGCATCGGATGTGCTGTAGTGTCAATATTTTGTGGAGGAGCTGGTGTACATGAGATCTCCAAGACCCAGAAAGCGTTTGGAGAAATTCCATCTGGTTTAAGCGTTATTCAAATAATTAATCTTTTTAATTAAGCACCCTAAGTCTAACTTAGGAAAATTAAAAGATTAAAGTGAATTAAATTAAACATGTGATGAGTGTTAAAATTTGGGTACCAGAGGACAAGTGGTTCCCTAAGACTTTGATCTTTGGCCTAGGGAAAAGTGTCCAAATGTATTTAAATTTTTCTCCTAAAGTGACTTTATAAGTGGTAAAGTCAAATCTAATTTAAAAGTGACTTTATAAGTGATAAAGTTACTAAGTCTAATTTTAAAGTGACTTTAATAAAGTCAATGTGAAATTAGAAAGTGAAAAGTGACTTTGGAAATAAATGACTAAGAGGGTCTTTATTAAAGTGCGGTGAATTAAAAAATAGAAAGTGAGATTTAGATGCACATTTAATCTCAGCCCTAGATCTAAAGCTATCTTAGCCATTGGATTTAGGGATTCCCCAAAAGTCACTTAGGGTTAGGTTAAAGGAGGAAAAGAAGAGAAAAGATCATTGAGTCTTTCATGAGCAGATTGAGAGAGGAGGAGAAGAAATCAAGGAGATATTTCTGAGTAGAGAAGGAGGAAGAACAATACCTTGGCATGCATATCGAGGCAGCTAGATTTCAGCAAATCCGTACAGCAAGCAGTAGCACAAAGTTCAAGGCAAGTGGTACGAATTTCGAGGAGGTGAAAACAACATTTATTGCAGCACAGATTTCGAGGTCCGTACAACAAGGAAGGAGGCATAGAAATCGAGGTCCGTACAGCAGGAAAACATAACTGTTATTTTCTGGAATCCATACAACAGGAAGCAACATCCAAAACGAGGTCCGTACAACGATCGTACAACACAGATTTCGAGGCAGCAAGTGGCATAGTTTTCGAGGGAGGCTGTACAGTGGTTCCGAGATTGTTTTCAGTGCTTTCCGTATAGCATATAAGGCTGTACTTTCTGCTGTAATTTTTCAGTTTGCATTTGGCATGAAAATCGAGGCGGAGTTTATGCACGGTTTTCGAGATAAGTAAAAATACGGGTTGCTGGAATTTTTACTGTACTTTTCATTTCTTTGTAAGAGCAATATTCAGAAATAAAGAGGAGCTTTCGAACTGGTTTTCTCGAAGAGATGTAGGGGATTTTTCCAGAGTCATATTGACCAAAAATCAGCGTGTCATTTTCTGTGTGTGGCTGAAATTATTTATGAGTTTTATTTTTGCATTTTCCAGGACTTTGAAATTTCTTGACTTTGTGTTTTGAGAAATATTTATTATTTACAGCTTGTTGAATGTATGTTTATTGGAATGGGCATTTAACTACATGGGAGTAATAAGGAGAAACTGATAACCGGGGTTGGGTCAAAATTTCTACAATGAGAATGTTCAAAGTGACGTGGATCAAGTAGCTTCTAATCTTAGCCGTTGATTACAGATTAGATCATGGCTGTTGGTTTGCCAATGAGAAAAGTATAAGAGGAGGGCTTGGGGTCAATTGGGGAACACACACATTGGCAGAGCACTGAAGCTAAGTCGAAATTCTAGGACGTGGTTTGCTAAGAATTTCGAAGTGAGTTTGCAGTGCGGTGAGGGGCAATATTGGCGAGGGATTGTGATCCAAGGCCAGGAATACAATAGCAACAGAGAGGTAACATACCCAACAGCGCAAAGGCCAGCTAGAGCTACACAGATCAACCAGAGCCACGTAGCGGGCAGAGCAAAGGTAGCAAGAGCCCTTCAGGGCTGACGCAGACCTAGTCAGGGCAGTGTAGGGGCAGCGTCAGCCTAGAGAGGGTGATGCAGGCTCTTCCAGAGCAGCGTAGAGGTTGACACAGAGGGCTGAGGAACAACGCTAGGGTTTCTGGTGAGCTAGAAAAGCTCTAGTTCTATAAATCCCATTTGAGGGTGCGAATCAACCATATTTTGTGTCTCTGAGTGAAAGAGGTATTGTTACCGTGATTTTCTCTGTAGAGCCAACCATGTCTGCCTCCCAAAAATTGTTGTATTCAGATTCTGCATAATAATAAAACCCTCTAGAGCTAGCTGCACCGGTTTTCCCGCATTTGTTTTTTCTGGGATATTTATCTGAGAAATCTATGTGTCACTTTGTCATGTGTGTGTTATATGCAGTAAATGATCTATAAATGTTTAGGATGCAATTGTGTTTATTTTGCTGATTTTACTAAATAATTTTGAAAATTAACTTGTAATTTAATTCAAGTAGGAAAAGTAAATCGAGATACTGCGGTAGGATTTCTATATTCAGAATTTTTCACAGCAGCAGAGACTGCAAAGGAAGCAGCGCAACCACTAGGAGAGGTGACGCAGTCCCCAGAAGGGGTGACACAGGCCCTCGTAGGGCTCATGTAGGGATTGCGCAGTGGTTCCAAGGGATAGTCTATATTTTGCTGGAGATCGGGGTTTCTGAGTCGGGAGGGCAGAAACTCAATTTTCCGAGAGGCAGATTGATTCAGAGAAGAGGTGACACAGTCATCAGCCATCCCCACGTAGGCCTACGCATCCACTGCACAGAGGTAGTGCAGAGGGAGTTGGGGTTTCGCCAGTTTGGATTTGGATTAGTTGGGACTTGCAATCTGAGGTAAAACTCACTATTTTATCTGCCTGCTAGGATTTTCTCTATTGGGTGAGTCGAATTTGGCACCCTAGTTTTAACCCAACAATATATCCTTCTACTTTGCTGAGATGTTATCCTTCTTCACACCAACTGTAGTCCTGAATTAACCTTCGTCTTAACTCAGAGATGCGAGGCAAATGGTCACCCAAAACAATGTTATATTATCCTTCTTTCTTGCATTGAATTGTCCCTTTTTTCTTCACTAGAAAGTCACCTTTGAACGCTTATAATCACATAACTAATTCAAATTTCTTCTTTGTCGAAATCTCTGAGATGTCCAAATTGATTCATGGTGAATGAGGCTGCAAACTTGTCTTATATATAGGGATAATCTTATCCTTTCTAGGCCGATTTGATCATCTGCTATAAGGCTGACTTGTCAAGGAGGTGTATCTTCCATATTTGAGCCGACTTACAAGGAGCATTTAGACAACGTCTTGGAGCATATTATTTACATCAATAATTGACATTGACAAGTGTAACACTTCTTCATATACATGACTCTTTACTTATATATATTTATGACAAGATGACAAACCCCTAAAGACATCAAGAAGAAGTCTTGGACCTATAATCAAACTCCTTTCTCATGAAATCCATGAGTCAAGCATTTACAAAATACATTTATCTTGTCTTGTCCATTACATAAATTCATAATTACAAGTCATTATGAAGACCAAACCTAGTTACACTTTTCAACAATGACAAGGCTAAAATCGTGGGACTTGATCATGAAAAAGCAAAAATAACACATTCTCTGATTAAAATGACAGATTCTTGGAATGAGCATGGGGTGTCCATTGTATTTGATGGATGGACAAATGTAAAAGAAAAGTCATTGATAAGTGTTCTTGCTGTCTTCGTTAGTGGTGCAATATTCCTTTCATCATATGGTAACTCAGAAAAATTCAAGACCGACATCAACATTGCAGAACCAATACTTGAAACAATTGAACATATTGGCCATGCAATGTTGTCCATGTCATCACTGATAATGTTGTTAATTGTAAGGCAACAGGAGCAATTATTGAGGATAAATACCCCAACATATTTTGGTCTGGTTGTTTGGTTCACACAATGAACCTTTTTTTGCATGATATTATTAAAAGAAAACAACCTCAATACAAATGGATTGGTGATTTGTACAAGAGGCAAAAAACTGATAAAAATTATTACAAATCATAGCAATACCCATGGGATTTTCCGCAGTCACTCAAGATTGGAGCTGTTGAAGATTGCAAAGACTAGATTTGCTTGCTATTGCCTCACCGTAGGCACCTTTTCAGGGTAAGAGAATCATTTTCTAGCATGATATCAAGTCCACACTGGCAGGTATTAAAGGACAGGGCTCCAACAACAATTGACAGGCAAGGTTTTGAATAGGTGGAGGAGACTGCTCTTGATGATTTGTTTTGGGCACGTGTGAGGGAAATTTTGAATTTCACCAAGCCCATTTATAGCATGATTCGTTTTGCAGATACAGATAAACTAGTGATTGGGGAGGTGAGGTGTATGAGAAGATGGATAGCATGTTGGGGCAAATAAAAGATGTTGTTCAGGAAAATGATCCCAACTTGTATACAATGATTCACAATTGTGTGTGTACACGGTGGAATAAAGTTAATATTCTACTACATGCTGTGGCATATATCCTTATGCCAAAATACTATTCTCCAACTTGGTTGGACCAACCTGCACTTGGGGGTGGGTTTAGGATCAAACCCCATACAGATCTAGAGGTACAAGAGGGATAATTGAAAGCATTAGACAAATTGGTACTTGACAGGTAGGAGTGTGCTAATCCGCGTCTTGAATTAGGCAGATACTTCAGTTGCACTGGTTTGTTTGGTTTTTTGCATGCAATGGAAGATAGAGACAAATTTGATGCTCTCGCATGGTGGGAAGCATATTTTGGCATGGGACTTTTGCTAAAATTGGCAAAAAAAGTTCTCTCATAGGTTGTAAATACAATACTTCTTTTGCAGAGAGGTGTTGGAGCACCTACAACTTCATCCATAATGTGAGAAGAAACAAACTCAATGAAAACCGAGCAGAAAGCTTGGTTTATGTGCACTACAACTTGAGGTTGTTCAGTCATTGTTGTGATTGGGCTCATGAGGATCTATCATATAAAATTTGGGACAACAACCCTGAGGACGATAATTTGGAGGATGGCACTATACATATAGAAGAATTGGAAGTAAAACTTTTGAGAGATGAGGATGAAGCAACAACAATCATGCCATCACCACCCCTACCATCCAGTAGCAGTGCTAGTGTTCGTGTTCCTTTGCTGATGCCGCCTCCACCTACATCGTCACGTGGAGGGCATGTGCCTTGTAGTTTTGGTCGTGCGACTATGCGGGAGGAGACTCCTAGAAGACCACTAGTACCACGATCTGCTAAAAAATTATACATTTCTCGTGGCGGAAAGAGGAAGCACTAGATAATAGATTTACATGTATTTTCTAGTTTCTAGTAGTTTTTATAACTGTTGACTCTTTCATATTTATTATCATATTTTTTGTGAACAATATATGACAATTTAGGTTTGAAGTTGGCAATTATATCTCATTGGTAATGAATTATGAATATGATGCTTCGTGAAAGTTGAAAGTTGTTTCATTTCATTTCATTTTATAACATTTTATTTCATGTTAGATAATTTTTTTTGTAATGGTTACTCTTAGCTTACAAGTACAACTTTGGTGATCAATGATGATAATTGTTATATATTGAATTTTGAAAGCTTGAAACTTTAAGATTGATGAATCATGAGACTCAATATGTTGTATGTTTCTAACTTGTGGACATGGTTGGTAAAGATTATAGCTTCTAGATGATTGATGTTATATGGTTTTGTAATGTCCGAAATGCTAGAAATTTGGAACGCCCTTGAAATTTTAACTCAGAAAAATTTCAGATAAAATTTTCATTAATAAACAGAAGATTGCCCTGTAAAATAGGTTTATAAATTTAAGCCGTCAACACCATAAATAATTTGCATACATAAACCCCAATATTTACGACAAAAACGAAAAATAGAATTTGTAACTAAATAATAGACAATATAAACACGCTGAAGATCTCAACCTTATTTTATTAATATAGAAGATGCTGGTACAAAAACTGGAAATGGCTGAGGTAATGGGCCCAAATAGATCTATAATAATGTCGTAAATGGCCTCCTCCAAAACAAACTGAAATACAATAAACTGCAACCTGTGAATCCTAAATGTATACACCAAGGGAAGAGATGGGTGCTCGCCCACTCTCACTGAATCACTCGAGGGTTTCCATCCTAAGGCTACTGCTGAAGTAGAGAACCAAGTTCTCAAACCTCTCACACAAGGCAATGATCAAATCCAAGGTATCTCCAAATGACCTCCTCATCTTCTTTTATAGATCTGATGGATAGATCTCCAAGCCTCTAGAAGCATCTTATTTTATTATTATTTTAGAAGATCCTCCATTGACTTTATCTTAGTGACTTTTTAATTTAATTTTATTTCACTTAAGTCATTTTTGAGCTTTTTCCTTCGATTAATTATCTTTCCTTTAATTAAATGACTAATTAAAGTAATTTTTAATTAAGAAAAATGGTAAATAGCCCACCATACTCTCTTCGGCCACTATAAGTTAGTTTTCAGCATCTCATCCTCAAGATCTTCTCATTCCGGTTCCAACGGGCTATTACATTGAGGTGTTCCATCAAACAATCTTCTTGGAATGCCACCTCGAGCATAATTAATTAATTTAGGCTCCATAATAATGCTAATTTTTGAAAGTTGTCTGAATGCGACAGAACGGAGGACAAATTGGGCAGATGATGAAATATGCCAAGTGAATGCCATTAGATCCCGTAAAAACTCCTCAAAACTACCTCGGAAACTCTGATAACAAGAATATGCTCCCATGGCCTGGCCATCTGCTGTCGTGGAAATCCACCCTGGCTGTACTATGGAGGAAAATAAAAATGGGGACATTACAAATCCTCCTGCCCCAAGGTTGCTTGCCCTCAAGAAATTGTTGAAATTTGGTTATCGGAGGATAGGTGGTTCCCGAAGGCTTTGATCTTTGGCCTAGGGAAAAGTGTCCAAAAGAATTTAATTTTTCTCCTAAGGTGACTTTATAAAGTTATAAAGTCAAATCTAATTTAAAAGTGACTTGAAGTGATAAAGTTACTAAGTCTAATTTTAAAGTGACTTTAGTAAAGTCAATGTGAAATTAGAAAGTGAAAAGTGACTTTGGAAATAAATGACAAGTGGGTCTTTATTAAAGTGGAGTGAATTAAAAAATAGAAATTGAGATTTAAATGAGCGTTTAATCTCAGCTCTAGATCTAAAGCTATCTCAGCCATTGGATTTAGGGATTCCCCAAAAGTCACTTAGGGTTAGGTTAAAGGAGGAAAAGGAGGGAAAAGGTCATTCATTTTTTCATGAAGAGATCAAGAGAGGAGGAGAGAAAGTTGAAGAGAAATTTATGAGCGGAGGAAGAGTAGCATAGCTACACAGAAAATCCATACAGCAAGAGGGCACAATTCCCAAGGCAACATTTCCGTACAACAACATTTATTGGCACGTTTACCAAGGCAGAAAATCTGTACAACACTGTTTAGCACGTTTTTCAAGGCAAGTAAAGTGTTGTTTTCGAGGAGTAGATTCAACAGCAAAGAGCACAGTTTTCGAGGCAACTTTTCTAGGCACGGAAACAAAGGAAGGAGCTATTGTACTGTCCGTACAGTACCGTACAGGCATAAATCTGGGCACATTTTCCTAGGCGGCAAGTATAGCGTTTATTGCTGTATTTTTTCTGTAATTTTCTGTTTTGCTATTGGCATGATTTTCAAGGTTGGAGGTTGACACGGAAAACGAGATAAGTGGGTTTTGTATTTGCTGTAATTTTTTCTGTGTTTTATTGTTCACTGTAAAAGCATTTATCAGAAATAAAGAGAGCTTTCGAATTGGTTTTCCCCAAGAGTTGTAGGGGGTTTTTCTAGGGTCAAGTTGACCAAAAATCAGCGTGTCTATTTTCTGTGTGTGGTTGATTTATTTTTCTGAGTTTTAATTTCTGCATTTCAGCATTGTGAAATTTCCAGAATTTGTGTTTTTAGAAAATATTTATTTTTCCAGCTTGTTGAATGTATGGCTATGGGAATGGACATTTAACTTTATGGGAGAAAAAGGAGAAACTGAAAACCGGGGTTGCGAAAAGAAATTTTTACGTGATATCAGAGGCTGTTTGCTGAAAAGTGTAGTTTGGGACAGCAAGAAGAAAAATTACAGCCAACTGATTTTTTCACACAGAAAGCAGTACCTTTACTACAACAACGTTATTTTCAGCTTATTAGGACAGCAAGCATGTCTTTGGGCTTGGGGGTGGAGGATAGGTTGGATGGGCATAACAACTATAACGTATGGAAGGAAAGAATGCAGAGTGTCTTTGAGGAGGCAGCAGTCTGGGGTATAATGGTGAATACCCAACAACACCCTTTTAATGTGCCTACTGATGCTGTTTAGTTGGCAGACTTTAATAAGAAGAATAAAAAGGGATAAGAGACTGATTCTGGATGGTATTAAAGACCATGTCTTTCCTCATGTGAGAGGAAAGAGATATGCTCATGAGTTGTGGACAACCTTGACCAATCTCTACCGGAGTACCAATGAGAACAGAAAAATGGTCCTAAGGGAGAAGTTGAAGACCATTAAGATGGGTAAGACTGATAGTGCTACTGGATATTTCACAAAGATCACTAATGTGAGAGATGTGTTGGCAGCAGTTGGAGAGGTCATTCCACCCACTGAGTTGGTGCGGATTGCAGTGAATGGCCTTCCCAGTTCATGGCTGAACTTTGCCGATGGGGTTTGTGCACGTGAGACCCTTCCTACGCGGGAGAGGTTCTGGGATGATTGCATACAGACTGAAATCATGAAAAGCCAGCTTGGCGCAGCCAACCTGTTGAGCAGGATGAGGATGTAGCACTATTAGAAAGAGGCAAGAAAGGCAAGGGAAAGAAGCAAGCTTCCACAAGCAATGGTGGGGGCAAACGTAAAGGTAATCAAGTGAAGTGAACACGCAAAAGGACTATTCCAAGGTGAAGTGTTGGAATTGTCAGAGGATGGGACACTATGCAGTTGTGTGTCCGGAGAAGAAGAAGAAGGGGAAGAACAAGACCATGGCAACATTAGCAGAGATAGAGAACTTTACGGATAGCTTTGACCGGGAGTTTGGGTTCATTGCTTGTGAGTCCACTAGTGCAGGATCACCTGCCACGGAGGTTGAGAGGGAGTGTGCATTTCCCTCCACTAGCGAAGCATCTTCAGGTATCTGGTATGTTGACAGTGGGGCTTCACGTCATATGACAAGAGTCCGTGAGTACTTCTCAGAGCTTTCAGAGAGTGGCACTGATATAGAGGTAGTACTCGGAGATGACAACGTTGTTAGAGCAGTCGGTGTGGGGACATTGAAATTTGATAGGGAACCCAAACCTCGCTTAAAGGTGTCAGATGTTCTATATGTGCCAGGGATGAGGAAGAACCTCATATCCGTCTCAGCATTGGAGGACAGAGGGTATGAGATATTGTTCAGGAGAGGACAAGTGCTTATATATCCGAGGGGTGCTCCAGCTGATTCAGCTAGAGTGATTGGTGTACGCCATGCAAAGGTGTACAAGTTTGCATTTCAGCCCCTTTTGGCATTAAGCAGTAGTACCGGCAGCAGAGCTAGCAGTTCAGAGCTGTGTGAGATTTGGCACCGCAAGATGGGGCACATGTATCATGGAGCCTTGAGGACATCACTACAGGTGTGCCAGATTTCAGTATTGATCACTTTGATACATGCAGAGGATGTGCTATGGGCAAGTTTGCCAAATCCTCTTTTCCCAGCAGTGACAGTAGATCGACTGGAAGACTTGATTTAATTCATTCCGATGTGAGCAGTCGGATGTCTCATGTTTCCTTGAGTGGATATGAGTATTATGTTTTATTCATTGATGATCACTCCAGGAGGACGTGGATTTATTTCTTGAAGACCAAGAGTGAGGTCTTCTAGTGGTTTCAGGAGTTCAGAGCTCTTGTGGAGACTTAGACAGGTCGGTAGATCAAGTCCCTGAGGTCGGACAATGGAGGGGAGTACACCCTTGGTGAGTTTGTTGACTATTGTGTGGAGGCAGGCATTAGGAGGGAGTTCATAGTTCCTTACAACCCCCAGCAGAACGGGGTTGCAGAGAGGAAGAACAGATCCATCGGAGGGGCTACCAAAGCCATGCTACATGATCAGGGGTTACCATTGTTTTTGTGGGCAGAGGCCTGCAACAATGTTGTTTATTTGCAGAACAGGAGTCCACATCGTGCCTTGGGGCATGTGACTCTAGAGGAGGCTTTTTCTGGGAAGAACCCTGATGTTGGTCATCTTCGTATCTTTGGGTGTATTGCATACTCCTACGTACCCAAGGAGAAGAGGACCAAGCTAGAGCCCACCGCGGAGAAGGGTATCTTTGTGGGCTACAGTGAGACCTCGAAAGCCTTTCGGATTTATATTCCCGCACAGAGGAGAGTTGTTGTCAGTCGGGATGTGAAGTTCGAGGAGGACAAGGCTTTCAGGAGGTCACGAGAGTTAGAGTATCTGGATCAGCCAGACCCTTAGGAGCAGCTGAGTCAATCGCAGGGATCCAGTGGGCAGGGATCAGGAGGATCTGGAGGTACATCAATTATGATGTTAGGTCCATTAGTGAGCAGTGGCTCGCAGAGTCAGAGCGGTGGTGCTTTGGGCAGCATGCAGAGCAGTCCGCAGAGCAGTTCACTAGGGAGTCCACTGATTTCAGTGTCTACAGGTTCAGGTTCAGGCAGGAGGACACAGACAGACAGTTAGGAGTTTAGGCTCTTGATGAGGAGGAGGAATTTATTCTCCAGTGGGAGAAGTGTGCTTAGGGAAGAGGAAGCCCGAGTGGCTTTAGGATACCTTGAGAGAGGCCACATCTGTTGCTGGGCTAAAGAGGTTGGTCAGAGAGAGAAGACCACCTGATAGGTTCTGTAGTTATATGGCAATGGTTTCCAACATCATTGACTCTGAGTCTTCTAGCTATGAGGAGGCAGCTAGCCAACAGGTCTGGAGAGAGGCCATGCAGGAGGAGTATTCTTCTATCATGAAGAATAATGTTTGGGAGGTGGTGCCGTGGCCTGAGGGAAAATCCGTGGTTACTTCTAGATGGATCTACAAGGTAAAGCATGCTGCAGATGGTAGCATTGAGAAATTCAAGGCAAGGTTTGTGGCTAGAGGGTTCTCCCTGGTAGAGGGATTTGATTTTGAGGAGACCTTCGCTCCCGTGGATCGATATACTTCGATTCGCTCCATCATATCGATAGCAGCAGAGATGGGTTGGAAGATCCACCAGATGGATGTGATGACTGCATTTCTTAATGGCTTCATATAGTAGGAGGTGTACATTGAGCAACCACAGGGCTTTGAGGTGCATGGGAATGAGTCCCATGTGTGCAGACTGAAGAAGGCCCTTTATGGCCTAAAGCAAGCTCCGAGAGCTTGGTACTCCAGGATAGATACATAGTTGCAGGAGATGGGTTTCACAAAGAGTGATGCAGATCCAAACCTTTACTTTATTGTGATAGGTGAGGAGCCTCTCATTCTGGTGCTGTATGTGGATGACTTGGTCATTATGGGTGCAGAGAGAGTCATACAAAGCTGCAAGAGAGATCTTGCGTCGGAGTTTGAGATGAAGGACATTGGCTTGATGCATTACTTTTTGGGTTTGGAGGTGTGGCAGGAGGGGCATTTCTTCCTGGGGCAGGGGAAGTATATTGTGGACATCTTGGCAGGTTCCACATGGAGGATTATAGACCCATGTCGACATCGATGATCACCAACTGGAAGAAGCTTCATGCTTCAGATTCCGAGTTGGCGGATCCCATATTGTATAGACAGCTGATTGGTTCCTTGATGTATTTGGTCAACACCAGACCAGATATATGTTTTGCAGTCAACACGATGAGCTAGTTCATGTCTGAGTCTAGGAGGGTGCACTGGGTTACTGCGAAACACATTTTGCGGTACTTCCAGGGGACAGTGGAGTATGGTCTGGATTATAGGTAGGGAGATGGAGTGATATTGGCAGGTTACACTGATTCTGATTGGGCAGGTTGTACTTCTGATAGGAAGTGTCTCACGTGCACAAATCCCATCGGCAAAGTTCAGCCATGAAGTGCTCTTCCCAACCCTTGTCCACTGTAGAGGCATCTGCAAACTGATACCAGGATCCCATATGAACCACTGGTCCACATTATGCCTCCAAGTAATCCAAACATGATGGGATTCCCCAATACCTGGATCCCATGCCCATCTTTGACTGTACCTGTCATCTACCAATCCTCCTGGATCCCAATGCCACTATGGCCAATCATCGCCCAAATCCAATGACTTAGACTATGCAGCTGCTCTATCAAGCGAATACCAACTCATCACCCCTCTGAAAAATCCTAAATCTTGATTCCTATTACAACAAATCTGAATTACTCCTATTATTTTTCATAATTATTTCATTATAGTGAAATATTGAAGTAATTATTGAAGTAGTCTACACAAATAATGTTGTGGAATAAATCTAAGTGCTGAAACAAACTGAACAAAATACAATGAAAAAATCCACATTTGACACAATTATTTTTGGACTAAGTCCCCGAAAAAACCCAACTCAGGAAAACCAGTGCAGCAGATCTGAGGGTTTTGTATTATTAAGCAGCAGAATCTTGAGTACAACTAGTGTGACAATATTCGTCTCACCCTTTAGAGAAAATCTCGGGAATAGAAGAAAAATGAGATATACCTCACTCTACAAATCCCTAGTTGATCTGAACAGCGCTGGTGAAGCCCCTCTCTGCCTTTGCGTGATGCCTACGCTGCTACTGCGTAAGCCTGCGTGGGCAAGCTGAAGAACTGTGTCACCTCTCCTCTGCAAATGATCAAAGCTAATATGAAATTGAGTTTTGGCCCTCCTGCCTTAGAAACCCCCAGCTATCTCTGGACTGGATCTAGAGGGCACTGCGTCACTTCTGCGTGATTCCCTTCAGGAACTGCGTCACCCCTCTAGGTGACTGTGCTGCCTCTTCTGCGTTACTGCTGCCTCTCTCTAAAATGTACTCCTGGTCCTCCTGACCAGTTACTGCATCTGCCCCTCTGGAACTGATCACTGAATCGAATCACTTAGCCAACCCTGCCCTAGTGATTCGATCTTGATCAACAAATTGTGTTTCTCTCACAAGCTCAAAAATGCCAAATGCTCAATGTGTTTTCCATAGGCCCCTCACCCTCCTTCTTATAGTCTTTCGTTGACCCTTCAACGGCCAATATTAAAACATAATCAAGGGTTAAGATTAACTGGGAGTTGATCCATGACTTTATCTAGAAGATTCACACTTAGTTTAATAAAACCCTTTAATTAATCAATTTCTAAGTGGAATTTTCCAAAATCCTTTCTGGGAATTATGGAATACATGTGTCTTAGCCTATGTACAAAATTACTAGGCTAGGGGACATCTGATGCTACCATAAATCAACACTCCCTCTTAGCGAGGAAAGTGCTCTAGCAAGACAACTCAATGTGCTGCTCTGACTTCGGGAACAGATTTGAAACACATGAAGATCACATGGAGAGTCCTTTTCAAACTGGATGAGCTAGATTCACTCCTTTCCGAACTAAGACAGTTAGAAGGGAGAAAACTAATTTGGGCATTAAAACCAGCTATGCCTTCTCTCATACAACCCAAGTTCTTGGAGGAACCTTGTGAAGGGTTTAGACTTCCAGTTGCATCTTGTCTCAGTAACATCATGAGACTAACCGCCCCAGTAGCTCCTTACACTGATGATGTTATGAGGAGAGTTTTCAGACTGATAGTGGAGTCTTTCAGGGACTTGGATAACAACACAGGCTCTCCCCTTGGGAAGAAACTTGAGGTTTTAGATGTCATGGCCATGACCAGGACTTATGAGATCATGTTTGATCTTAAATGTGAGGGCTTGATTCTACAGATGTTCCAATGTTTTTTTAACATTAAGAAACATCACCCTGACACAGTCATAGCATACATGCAGTCCATTTTGTCTTCAGTTATGGGAGATCGTGATACCATTTGCAAGGAGTTGCAAACTAGATTATTGTGCATTTGGAAGAGAGAACAATTGGTCTCACTTGCTGCTTATGAGCTAGCCGAAAGGTTAGTTGAGAAAAATATTAGATTGTTCCAGAAACAGTTGACCAAGGAGGAGCTGCTCAGGATTGATGGATCATGTAGTAAGAATGAACCGAGGAGGAAGGGAGTTTGCTTCATCTGCAAGGGACCTTGGGGACCTAATCACTCATGCTCGAGTAACATTTAGGAGATGTCAGAGGTAGAGTTGCAGGAGATCCCTTCTGACTTTCAGGGTGAGGATTCTTCTTTGGATGAGTCCATGGGTTCATACGAGGATGCCTCTGAGGAGCATGAGTCATGTGGAGTTGTTGACAGTAGGCCTGATTTATATTCCAGTGTGTGATGAGCAATCAATGGACCCTTTGGGACAAATTCAGGATGATGAGTCATCGGTGATGATTCAGCACGAGCATCGTATGGTGGAGCATGAGTTAGCTGACGGGGATGATATGCATAGTATGCATGATTAGCCTTTTGGGGAGAGCCAGTTGGAGGTTCATATTGAGCCTGTGATGAAGGATGGGCAACCACCCTTGGGGTCAACCATTGATGAGGAGCAGACAAATGTACAGACATCTTGTAGGGTTGCAGTATTTGCAAACACTTGTCCTCGGGAGGTTTTGGAGGTTTTCAAGGTAGTTTTGTAGGAGGCTAGTATTCGATAGGAGCATCGAGTTTCAGATTAGAGGATGGAGGAGATGGTGGAGCATCTATCTTTGGGCCGACCCATTGATGAGGTGCAGGTAGATGCATAGGCAGTTAGCAAAGCTACAGTGATTTCAGGGAGCAACAGTCTCTAGGGGTACATTGACTGGGCTTGCAGCACATCGTGCCCACTTTTGCCTATTATAGAGAGAGGGGTCCGCTTCCTCAAACATATCTCGTTGATAGACTGGACTGTTGATTTGTGGTAGCATTAGATGTACTTTAAGTCTCAAATTTGGTTGAGAGGCTTAGACACATGTATTCATGATAACCCAGACTGGGGAAATTCCACCTAGAGATGTTTTTATTTAATAAATTAATTATTTTTAATGAGACGCTAAGACTAAATGTAGGAAATTAAAATAATTAATGGTTATTAATCTAAACTATGGGTATAACTTCTAGAAGAAGATGAGGATCAAGCCAAAATGATCTTATCCATTGATTAGCTTTTAATCTTGGTCATTGAATGTCAATGAGAAGATTATTTAAGGAAGGCTTGAGGGCCATTTGGAAACACACTGAGAGATGATCAGTCTGCTGCAAGATGACTCAAAAGAAATAAGGTATATATATATATATATATATATATATATATATATGCTGACACTGGATGCTATGTAGACAGGTCATATGGTTGTAGATAAAAGAAGTATGATCAAAGAAAGCAGGAATTCTTCCGATACATAGGTTGCCAAAAGGCATGATCTACACTAGATGAAATCAACATAATATGTCCTCACATGGAATATTAGGTGATTGTACATTATCAAGGAACTGCACAATGGAAGTTCCTAGGAATAAAATAAAACTGTGTGGAGAAAGAAAAAGGAAGAGATTGTGGGAAGTACAATCATGAAAGAGGCAGTAAACATCCAAGGTAATCAAGAAGACATGACTAGAAAATCTCCTGGGAAGATATGTAGACTCTAATAAAAGTCCAGAAAGGATGAAGAGCCTTGGCAGTACATATCTTTTGGAAATGTGTCAACATATACGGAGGATGCCGATGCCTGCAAGAAGGATGTCATGATGAAAGATCATCAACTGAGGTATGTTTGGATTTAAGTATTCATATTTATAATTGAATAACATTTGATGAGCTTATGCAGGTCTGCCAAATGGAAGTAAATGACTTCCACATGTTGATAACCATATGGCAAGATGAAAGATCCTTGGAAGATATATGGTTTGAAAGAAAACAACATAACATGAAGCTAGATTAGATGGAAAGATTGATGGATCACTTTCTGATAAAATACATTGTTCTTGGTTGAAAGTGATGGATGATCTGTGCCCTAAGAAGAAAATTGAAGACTCCTCAATTCATGACATCATCGGAAGGAGTTCTTCATGAGCAGGTGGATGTTTTCATCGTTGCTGTTATAGGTCCCTGGTTAAGAGGGAGTGACAGTTGTGTTTTTCTATCTCATGGGTCATGCACTAGACTAGGATTAACAACCGTAAACCTTAGTGAAAGCCATGAATAAGAATGTAGACTGTGAAAATTTCTGAATCTAACAATCAGAAATCCTACTGTAGTTAACTGATTTGCATTTCCTACTTGTGTTCTTCAATTAGCAAGTTATTTACAGAATTCTTCAGCAAACATTAATGCAAATACACTACAACCTACACCAATATACTAATCAAGTATTGAAAAATAAGATGAGACAATCACACAAAGGACATACTTATTTTTGGACTAAATGTCTCCGAAAAAACCCAATGCGAGAAAACCAGTGCAATAGATATGAGGGTTTTATTATTAAGTAGATTTCTGAATACAACTTGGGTGCCAAATCCGGCTCACCCAACAGAGAAAATCCGACAAAAGTACCTCTATCCAAAGACAATTATTTTGGTTGATCCAACAACAGAATGATCAAACCCCACTGGTGATTGTGTTCTCCCCAATGCTGTGCAGCAGCAGCTGCTCCCAACTCTGCACTGAGACTGCGTCACCCTCCTTGTGAGCCTTCCCGGCTCAGAAATCGAACTGCTGAACTGATTCCCGATCTACCTCATAGAAACCCTAGCACTGCATCTTCAGTGACTGCGTCACCTCTCTCAGGTCCGCGTCTGCCTCCCGGGTGCCGCACTGTCTCTCCTTGGTGCTGCGCTGCCTCTCTGCAATGTATTCTCGACCTTGGATTGAAGTCCCATAGCCGAATTGCCTCTCTTTGCATTAGAATTCCCTCCAAAATAGTCAGAAAACCACGCCCCATAATTTTGATTTAGCTCAAGTGCTGCTCTCCGTGTGTGTGTTCTCCAACTGACCGTCAAGCCTTCCTTTATACTTTTCCTATTGAGAGATCAACGACCGTGATCAAATCTTTAGTCAATGGCTAAGATTAAAACAGACTTGATCCTCGTCACTTAGAAGCTTCTCAGACATATTTACATTAATTCACTTTAATTATTTTAATTTCCTAAGTTTTTACTTAGACTCCATTAAAAATAATTAATTATTTGAATAACATGACTCCGGGCTGAATTTCTCCCAATGATTTCTGGGTCTTGGAGATCTCATGTGTTCTAGCCCTCCACAAAATTTTGGAGCTTGAGCACATCCGATGCTATGCAAAAATCAACACTCCCTCTTAGCGAGGAATGTGCTCTAGCAATACTTCTCACCAAAAGCATCACCTTGATCCATGACATCAATCCTCTGTGTCGCTGATGCTCGATCTACTGCCCCTCATCCACTGTGTTGCTGGAATCTGTACTGCTGCCCATGACACTGCCACTGTCATTGCTGCATATGTACTGCAACTCCCTCTCAATATGCTACATCATGCTGCCCATAGCAATCCACTGCTAATTGCTGCACTGCACCTCAATTGCTGAGAGTTAAGCAACTGAAAGACATCCCAAATCCTCACATACTAGTCAGTCTGAAAGCATCTTGATGCTGAAGCTTCCTCTGCTGCTAATTTGCGTTGACCCTCTCATGCTATTGCGCTGCTGTTGTATCAGCTCTGTGCCTCCCACACTACTGCAACACTCCACTGTGCTGCTTCAGACTTTGGCGCTCTAGCTCTGCCACTGTCGCTCCATCATCCCTCGCACCAACTAACTCCCGTCATTCTGCTACTGTCATTAAGGGCTCCCGTAGCCGTATGTGATCCAAGAGATTGGACACCTCAGGGATCCTGCTTCGGGTCTCTCTTTAGCTCCAACTACAGCTTCACATCGCCCCACCTCTTCTCTAGAGGTGTATGAGTACTCATGTCGCGGTCATCGTCATCCTCCTCATCAGCCTCTGCTGGAGCAGCCTTTGAGTCAGGCTTCTCTTCTTTGCCCTTCTTCTTTAGAGGCCACTACGTGGCGAAATGTCCCATTTCCCCACATCTAAAGCATTTGACTTTCGAGATGTCCTTTTCCTTCTGTCTCTGCTACCCTTGCTATCCCTTTGATGCGAGAGCTGCATCCTCCTCTTCCTCCTTCTTGACTTTGCCCCCTTTTCTGCTGCTTCCCGCTTTGGTCCACCATCTGATCTCTTCCTGTCGAAGAGCTTCCCACTTCTCCTCCTAGCTAGGAAGAGAAGCCCTACCCAAAATGCTTTGGACAAAAGTTTCCCAGTTTTCAGTGACTACATTCTAGGTAGTCCTGACCATAAACCCATCTTTTAGTGTAGCCCCTACAGAAGCTAGTTGATCTCGGATCCCTTGCAATCTGATAAGGAAGAGATCAATTTCTTCTCCCTTCTACATCTCAAACAATCTGAGCTGACTCTCAAGCAACATCTTCCGTTAGACGGAAGATCCCTCGTACAATGTGATCAAGTCCTCCCACATTTCCCTTGCTGTGTTCTTCTCAGCAATATGTGGGATCACATGATCCTTGACTCCGTCCATAATCATGTGCTTAGCTTTTTCTTGAGCCTCCTCGTACTTCTTGAGAGGATCAACATCAACCGGAACAACAACCGTCCTCAAGGCATAATCCTTGATGCGATGTTCATCCAAAACTGCCAAGATCCTAGCCTTCTAGATGACAAAGTTGGATGCTCCATCCAACCTGTCCCGATCCTTCAGTCCATTCGTAGCCATCTCTGCTGAACAGAATGTCGAACAAGTTCCTTTCTCCCTCTTTCGCTGCTGCCCCAACAAAACTCAGTTTTGTATTTCTTTGGCCTAGAAATCCTCTAAGGAACAAGCTCCCTCTGAATCTCGATTTCCTTCACGGAAATCCTTTTCCCAACAAATGTCGAAGCACCCCTCTCTGATCTTTCTTTGTTGCTGCTTAGCACTGGATCTAGACTTCTTGGCAAGAAATATTTTGAGGAACTGATTCCCTCTACTTTGCTTTTGCCCCATTAGACACTGTTCTGCACCAATAGAATCAACGTCCCACCAGCAACTCAGATAGAATTAGTACTGCACCTCTAGCCATGACCACTGGAAAAACGGGACTCAATAGCCTCTGCGTTGGCCCAACAATCACTTCGTTAACTTCTGCAGCTACAATGTCACCCTAGTAGGCTGACGTAGGCTCTGTGTGAGCCTTCCTTGGTGACTGGGTCACCCTTCCTCTACCTCTCTGGCCCAGAACCGCGTTGTCTCTTGGGACAACTGCTTTTCTGCAATAGATGTTCCTCTTTCCTTTCGTTGATGGCTTTAGTCCTCCTTGATCTGCAATCGCTTTGCTACCATGTGAAAATTTCTGAATCTAACAAGCAGAAATCCTACTGCAGTTAACTAATTTACATTTCCTACTTGTGTTCTTCAATTAGAAAGTTATTTACAAAATTCTTCAGTAAACATTAATGCAAATACACTATAGCCTACACCAATATATAGATCAAGTACGGAAAAATAAGATGAGACAATCACACCAAGGAAACTTATTTTTTGACTAAATGTCCCTGGAAAAACCTAATGCAGGAAAACCAGTGCAATAGATATTAGGGTTTTATTATTAAGTAGATTTCTAAATACAACTAGGGTGCCAAATCCAGCTCACCCAGCAGAGAAAATCCCGACAGAAGTACCTCTATTCAGAGACAAATATTATGGCTGATCCAACAAAAGAATGATCACACCCCACAAGTGACTACGTTCTCCTCCTAGCTCTACACTGAGACTGCGTCACCCCCTCTAGGAGCTTCATCACCCTCCTTGTGAGCCTTCCTGGCTCAGAAATCAAACTGCTGAATTGATGCCTGATCTGCCTCATAGAAACCCCAGCGCTGCCTCTTTAGTGATTGCGTCACCTCTCTCAGGCTCTGCGTCACCCTCCCAGGTGTTGCATTGTCTCTCCTTGGTGCTGCGTTGCCTCTCTGCAATGTATTCTCATCCTTGGATTGAAGTCCCATTGTCGAACTGCCCCTCTTGCACTATAACTCACTCTGAAATTCTCAACAAACTGTTGAGATTTTGAGTGTTGGGGTAGCATCGGATGTGCTCTAGCTCCCAAAATTTTTGGAGGGACTAGAGTGCATGAGATCTCCATGACCTAGAAAGGGATTTGAGAAATTCCATCCGGTTTAAGAGAAAATTAATTAATTAATATTTTTAATTCAGGACCTAAGTCTAACTTAGGAAAATTAAAAGATTAAAGGTAATTAATTTAAACATGTGATGGAAATGACTTGAGTCACATAGATCAAGCTTTCTTTTAATCTTAGCTGTTGATTCAAGATTAGATGACGGTCGTTGGTTTCCCAACGAGAAAAGTATAAAAGAAAGGCTTGGGATCAGTTGGAGAACACACACACAATGGCAGAGCACTGAGACTAAGCTGGAATTCTAAGGCGTGGTTTGCTAAGAATTTCCAGATCTGTTTTAGCTACAACGAGGGGTAGTATTGGCTAAGGGGATGATTTGATCCTAGAGCCAATAGTCAGCAAGAGGCAGAGAAGAAGCAGTTAGAGCAGCGCTGAGGGAGTAGCAGCTGCGCACTGTAGAGGGCTTCAGTGCTACGCAGGCCCAGAAAGGGCAGCAGGAGGCCATCAGGGCTTATGCATGCCTAACTAGGGCAGCATAGGGATTGCGTCACCTAGTCTGGGGTTACGCAGGCCTCTCTTGAGCAGCGCAGGGGCACAAACAGGATAGCAGCGCTGACACAGAGGGCTTCAGAGCAACGTTGGGGTTTCTGAAGACAGAAAAAGGCTGAGTTCTGTAAAATGCATTTGAGAGTGTGAATCAGTCAGTTTCTCCATCTCTAGAACAGAGGTATTGCTGCAGATTTTTGTATTTCTCTGTCGGGTTAACCAATAAGGTCCCCAGATTTGCTGTACTTAGAATCTACTTAATAATAAAAACCCTCCAGCAGCCAGAAGACCGATTTTTCCACATTGGGTTTTTTCGGGGACAGTTATTCAAAAAATATTGTGTGTCACTTTGTCTATGTGCATGTATTCAGTTTATATTTGTATCTGTGTAGGCTTTTAAAGTGTTTACTTTGATGTTAATACTGAAAATTTCAGATTAATAACTTGTATAAGTAGGAGAAGTAAATCATGATTTAACAACAGGGTTTTTGCATATGTAATATTCAGAAATATTCACATGGTATTACAGGGATTGCAGATCTAGCTGAATCACCAACAAGAAAACTGAAGAATCCTTGCTGCAGAAAGCAACAAAGAAAGTAGGAGTAGCCGCAGAAAGCCGGACTAGAAAGGACAGTGTAGCAGCACAAGGGAGCAGAGCGACGTAGGGGCCAGAGTGATGCAGTCTCCATGCAGGACCGCGTACTTACTGCGTAGAGGCTATGTTGGGACTGTCTGCTCACACAGAGGCCAACCAGTGTGGCATAGTCCTGAAGTTGTTGATGATTCAGAGTGCTGGAAACAGTGCTGCAGAGCTTTAGTAGTTGCTGGTGGGGTTAAATTTCTGATGGTGGAAAAATTAGCCTGAGCACTATTTGACAAAGAGCCGGAGGAGAATAGATTCTTAGAGGATTTCCAGCCAAAGAAATCTGGAGATTGGTCAGAGGATTGAGGATAGCTGATTCGTTGTGATTTGGCAGGCTTGCAAGAGAGGAAGTCAGTTGTCAGAGGGAGTAGAGGGTGCCTTTCTCGCGAAGGAGCCTAGATCTGAGTCTATAGCATAGAGAGAAGGATTAGTTCCGACATATATATTGAGTATATGGCACCTCAAGGCCTACGTGATCAAGATAGGTTGGACGGCTTGTCCAACTTTGCAATATGGAATGCCAGAATCCTGGTAGTCATGGAGGCATACGGTCTAAGGGAGCATGCAGAGAAAGTCCTAGCCACGCCAACCGATGCGAAGCTCCTAGAGAAGCATGAAGAAGCAGCGACACACGCCAAGCGCTTCATCATGGACGGTGTCAAATATCATGTAGTGCCTCACATAGCCGAGAAGACAACGACTCATGATATGTGGGTGGCCTTGACCTCACTATATGATGGAAGATCTGTCCAGAGGAGAATGATTCTGGAAAATTAGATGAGGTTATTCATGATGGCCAAGGGAGAAGAGATCGAACTCTTCCTTTCAGATTACAAGCGATCAGGGATCAATTGACTGCCATGGGAGTGAAAGTGGAGGATGATGTGATGGTGAGGACTGCACTCAATGTTGTCACTGAGGACTGGCAAAATATTGTCGAAAGTATCTTTGGCAGAGCAAACCTTCCCAATTGGGACAATATTTGGGCGGTCCTCTGTCAAGAAGAACTCCGTTGGTTCACCAAGAGACAGTACAACACGGAATCAGGTAAAATTAAGAAGGGAGAGGAAGAAGATGTAGCCTTGGCATCAAAGAGGCAGCATGGGAGAAAGAAGCGGAATCTGTCTAAGAGCAAGTGTTTCCAGTGCGACAAACTAGGACATTTCGCCAGCAATTGTCCTAAGAAGAAGAAGGACAATGAAGCTTCTACCTCCAAGGTTGCTGTGGCGGACGATGGCTTCGAAGATGTTTTAGTCATGAGCGCTCATGAACCACAAAAGTGGGGCGACATGGATCTGTAGAGCAGCTACAGAGTGTTGGCAAGATCCTTGAGTAGCCCAACTCTTGGATCACATACGAGCTACGAGAGCCTTAAGACGGTAGCAGGAGAGGTAGAGCAGTGGGTGTAGAGAATCACAGATGAAGCAGAGACAAAGCTGGATGTTGAAAGGAAGAAGCGCAGTTCAGATGCAGTAGCAGCGTAGCAGCGCAATGCAGAGGGGTTGATTGACTTCCGCAGCGCAATGCCGGCTGGCTTATGCAGAGAAGAGCTGCAGCATCACAGTGGCTTCAAGAGGACAATGCAGCGCAACAGCAGTGTAGGGGACTTTAGCACAGGGGCTGATGTGACTTCAACAGTATAGAGGAAGTCTACTTACGCAATGCGGAGCTGTGGCTGTGCATTTGTCTCTAGATGACAACAGATATCAACAACCTATGGAGCTTCAGTGGTGATGATGCAACCCAACTAACTTGTCAGTCAAAGATTGGGCAAGAGTTTTTCAGTTGTTTCTCTTAGCAACTGAGTTGTAGTGCAGTAGTTGGCAGCACGATGCAACAGATTGAGAGGGAGCTGCAATAAAAATGTGGCAGTGGCAGTGGTAGCATCATGGGCAGCAGGTACGGGAGAGCAGCAGTAGCGCAGTGATGAAGGGCAGCAGGCCAAGCACTAGCGCAGAGACCCACAACACAGATCAGTGCAGAACTTCGGGGTGAAGTAGTGTTGTGCTAGAGCACATTCCTCACTAAGAGGGAGTGCTGAGATTTTGAGTGTTGAGGTAGCATCGAATGTGCTCTAGCTCCCAAAATTTATGGAGGGACTATAGTACATGAGATCTCCAAGACCCAGAAAGGGATTTGAGAAATTCCATCTGGTTTAAGAGAAAATTAATTAATTAATCTTTTTAATTAAGGACCCTAAGTCTAACTTAGGAAAATTAAAAGATTAAAGGTAATTAATTTAAACATGTGATGGAAATGACTTATAAGTTATGTGACTGTAAATTTATGTAGATGTTCTATGCTTGATGCAACTTTACTTTTTCTCCAATATCAGACAATAATCACATAAACAATAAAGTAAAATGTTGATAGAACACACTAGTAGATTGACATAAGACAAGCCAGAAATATGTAAGTGTGTTGGTGCGTTACGGCAGTCAATAGGATGCTTCAACCAACAAAGTCTCAATATGGTTAGCCAACTAGCAATGTCACACAACCCTCTAGGACAGCCAAACGGTCAACTCAAAAGTAAACCCAAAAAGTCAACGGTCAACACAAACAACAGCAGTAGCTAGGTCAATGCTAGAAAGTCAAAGTCAACGTTTTGCCTTGGGAATAGTGCCATAAAATAAGGATTAGGAAAATCGAAATTTTGGGAGAGTTTCGGCTCGATTTGACCTTGCGTTGACCAAAGTCAACGCTGGTCAAAGTTTGCTGCAGAAACCCTAGAGCAAAATCAGAAATGTGTTGCTGCTGGAAATTTCCCACGTGTGGAGAGAAGAGCCACCAAAGACATCGAACCAATCAGATGAGGAGAGAAATGTGTGAGGATGAGATGAGTGAAAATGTCCTCTAATGTTGACCAATATATATCCATTAGTGAGGGTGTGTGATGCAACTGCTGGGGCATAAAACCTTAGGGCCGACTTGCACATATCTTGAATAAATTCAAAAAAATGTTCTGCTCATCGGATCAAGATGATCTTTAGATCGATCTTGCACCTCTCCGAAAGAGGAACCCAATAAAAATATTGGTATCTTCATCTGAGCATCACAACATGGAGTTTGGACCTACTTGTCCAAAATTAACACTCCCTCTCAACTAGGGAGAACTCCATCCACATGTGCAATCCAAACATCGTGTGTCATCCCGGCGTAACTTGCTTTGCTAGCTTCTTTATTTCAGAACAGAAGTGGGTTAGTCACAAAGACATCATTCTTGGCTGATAGATTCAGCCCAGAGGTCTGAAACCTCCATAGGACTCACAAGGAGTCTCATACCAACCCGAAGTTGGTTTATCTGACCCAAAGTCAGTAGGAGGTCTGAAACCTCACTAGACTTGATCCCAGATCAAGTGGTTGGATCGTGCCATCCTAGATAGAGAGTACAGCAATCTCTGATATGTCCATCAGTCTTTGCTACTAGTCTCTAACTTTTCCCACCTCACTGGCCAAATGAGAGGTACTTCCCATGAGCCCTGAACTCAATGGGTAGGATGCATACTGGGCACAAATAATGAGAGGTGAACTAACTCAATCATCACAATGGTGGGGCAAAAGCACACCGATAAGGTTCGGCAAGCCTAGCCCTGTGGTTGTTTATAGCTTCGAGAAGCTATCCCCAAAGCCCCCCAAAGCTCCTAGAGCTCATCGTCCAACAGGACCCTCAGCATAGGGTCGTTCCACGATACCAAGATTCTCACGGAAGGTTAGGAACTTGACCTTCACCAGGGGCTTTGTGAGAATATCCGCGACTTACTCATCAGTTCCTGTATGATCGAGCCTTACGGCACCTCACTGTACCATATCCCAGATAAAGTGGTACCTGATATCAATATGCTTGGATCGATCGTGGAACACAGGATTCTCAGACAACTGCTTCCCAACAAGCCATACTCGCTGCAATGTATTCGTCGTCTGCGGTGCTCAAAGCCACCGACTTCTGCTTCCTACTCATCCATGATATCGAAGCAGAACCAAGTGTGAAGCAGCATCCCGATGTGCTCTTACGATCCACCACATTGCCAGCCCAAACGACATCAGTATATCCAAGGAGTGTCACACTCCCGGCAGTGTATCTCAGCCCATGGTTTATCGTGCCCCAAAGATATCTCAAAAGATTCTTGGCACCAACCCAGTGAGTGTGATGAGCCTCAACCATCTGTTGACTCAAAGTGTTCACTGCAAAACATATGTCCGGACGGGTGTTCACTAAGAACATTAGGGCCCCTACGCGTTGACAATACTCAGTAGGACTTGCTAACATGGGCCCAGCAGCGCTGCCACTCAATTTCGTAAAGTTGAGCTCCATCGGTGTCGACACGGACTTACAGTCCACCGTACCAAATCTTTCCAGAAGCTTCACAATGTATTTTCCTTGAGAAAGGAAAATCTTGCCAGGTCTCTGCCAGACCTCCAGGCCTAGGAAGTAATGCATTTGTCCTAGGTCCTTTATCTCAAACTCAGCAGCGAGCTCCCTCTTGCACTAATGAATGAGAGGGTCAACACCTGTCAGGAAGAGGTCCTTCACATACAACACCAAAATGAGAGGCTTTTCTCTATCAACCTTGAAGTAAAGTTTTGGATCAACATTACTACGAGTGAAGCCCAACTTCATCAGGTAGCTATCTATCCTCTCGTACTAAGCTCTGGGTGCTTGCTTCAACCCATAGCGGGATTTCTTCAACCTGCAGACATAGGTGTCCCGATCCTAGACTTCGAACCCCAGAGGTTGCTCTACATACACCTCTTCCTTTATCGCACCATGCAGAAATGTGGTCTTCACATCCATTTGATGAAGACTTCATCCTTGCATAGCAGCAAGGGCTATGATAGATCAGATGGTGGTATATTGGGCCATAGGTGCAAATATGTCATCATAGTCTATGCCTTCCTTTTGAGAGAAGCCACGGCTAAAGAATCTTGCCTTGAACTTTTCAGCACTTCCATCAGCTCCATGCTTGATCTTGTAGAGCCATTTTGAGGTGACAATTGCTTTGTCCTCCGGTCTTGGAACCACATCCCAGACATCATTCTTCAATATGGACACATATTCTTTGTGCATAGCATCCTTCCAGACTTTATGCTTTACAGCGTCCTCAAAAGATCCGGGCTCAGATTGTACAATAGTACTCATGGCTACTAGATACCCTTGGTATCTATTCGGCTTCTTGCTTTCACGAAATGTCCCACTTGGGGCCATATGTCCCTCGACATCTTCGAGAGTGTCCCTGAGCCATGATGGTCTCTTCCCCAGTGAAGGAGGTGGATCAATCGGGTCCATCGGTCCTTCAGCATCGGGCATCGTCTCATCCTTTGGTTCTTCTTGATTTCCAGGCCTTGCTTCATGATCTTCCTCAGATTTCAGAAGATTGACTACTTTCCGCAGGGAAGCATCTTTGTTAAAGGTGACATCGTGGCATATCTCCACTTCCCTTTGACCAGGCACATAGACTCTATAGGCCTTTGAAGTTTCTTTGTAGCCCACAAACATTCCCTTCTTCCTAGAAGCATCCAGCTTGCTCCTCTTCTCTTTCGACACATGAAAATAAACAGGACATCCAAAAACTCTAAAATGTGAGATGTCAGGTTTCTTAACAGTGAAAACCTCTTCGGGAGTTTTGGAGTCCAGAGCGGAATGCAGGCATCGGTTTTGTATGTACATAGCAGTGTTTGCAGCTTCTCCCATAGATACTTCGGTAGACCCTGGTCACATAGCATGGCACGGGCAGCTTCCATAATGGTCCTGTTCTTTTGTTCAGCAACGCCATTCTGCTCAAGAGTATAGACACTTGTGGTCTCCCTCTTGATGCCAGATTCTCTGCAAAAGTTCTTGAACTCGTTCGTCTCATATTCAGTGCCATTATCGGTTCTCAATATCTTGATCTTTTTCTCGGTCAGATTTTCCTCCAAGGCTTTGAAGGTACGAAACCACATGAAAGCCTTATCCTTCTTCTTGAAGAAGTATATCCAAGTTTTGCGAGAGAAGTCATCTATGAATGTCATATAATAAGAACATCCTCCCAAGGATGTCACAGGCAGCATCCCAGACAGATCAGAATGTATCAATTGCAAGACATCAGATATCTTTGTGACACTTGAGGGAAAAGGTCCCCTTGTATGCTTTCCTTCGGCACAACCATGACATACACGTTCATGATTATTTGAAACTCGGGCATCCCCGTTACCACCTTCCTTGCTTCGGGAAGGGCTTTGTAGTGAAGGTGTCCAAACCTCCGGTGCCATAGTTCAGTCTGTCGAATAGTATCACACGTCATCGCTCCCAGTGGACTTCCTCCAACCTGGTAGAGTGTATCAACTCTAACCCCAATTGTGATAGCTTCCTTGAAGTTCTTCTTCTAGATGCGCACCTTCCCGTCAATGAATGCCACATTGAAACCTTTGTCTTTCGTGGCCGATATAGACACAAGGTTCTTTTTCAAATTGTAAGCGGAGGACTTGACCTTGAGAGAAGTGGAGGTTCACAGTTTCTGTCCCTTTCACGGGATATGTGGCATTATCTCTAAGGATAATTTCCAGATTAGTATCCTTCTCAATCATATCAGAAAGTGCTTCCTTGAACCCAGTGATGTGCCTTGAGGCACCGCTATTTATCAACGAGACATCCATAGTGTCCGGTGGAGATGCAACAGAGAGGGGAGATACAAGAATGAATTCATTTCTTTTATCAACAACATTTGATTCCTCATTCCTGGAGTGTCTCGACCTTTTGAAAGGTTGACCATTTCCGCCGGAGGGAGCCTTCCTCTTCCCCTTGAACTTGTTGTTCCTTTGATTGCCATTCCTCCGATTGTTGTTGTTGTCATCATCATCGGGAGAATCCTTCTTGAAAGGGCATTCTCTAGCATAGTGACTTGGCCTATGACAAGTGTAACACTTGCCCTTCTTTCCTTGGGCCCCTGCTCTTCCTTTGTTCTTTGGACCACCAATGTTCTTCTTTCTAGAATGAGCAGTGTAGGCAACATTTCCTTCATTTTCATACTCCTTCATGCTTATCTCTTCTTGTACGCATCTTGATAGTACTTCGTTAAAGTTAGGTATCACATTGTTATTGAGAATGGTAGTGTTGAACACATGCCATTCGGATGAGAGTCCTCTAAGTGTGGTGAGTACCATCTCTTGATCAACTATTGTCTCCCCAATAGCCAGCAGATTGTTCCTGATCTCGGTCAGCTTTAGAAAATATGATTGAACAGACTCATCCCTGCCTTTCTTCAGATTCTTCAATTGATTCTTGAAGAATAGGACTTGATTCACATTGTTGGCCTTGAACATGTGGACCAACTTATCATACATCTCTTTGAATGTGCCCAGCTTAGAGATGTAGGAAACTAGACTCTTATGAATTGAGTCCCTGATCATTAGCTTTGCTTTGATCTCCCCCTTCTTATACTTTGTTTTGGCAGCAACAGTAGCAGTGGATGGAGGCTCTTGGATTTTACCCTGCACATAGTACATGACATCTTGGTCTTCCAAGTTAAGATCCAATGTCATCTTCCAAGCATGGAAGTCATCCTTCCCAAGCAATTTGTCATCATCCTTAAAGCCATTGTAGTTTGAGGAACCCATCCTCTTCTTCGGTGATTGCTACAAATTAGGGCTTTGTCTTCACCTCAACTCTGATACCATGTAAATTTATATATATGTTCTATGCTTGATGCAACTTTACTTTTTCTCCAATGTCAGACAACAATCACATAAACAATAAAGTAAAATGTTGATAGAACATACCAGTAGATTGACAAAAGACAAGCCATAAATATATAAGTGTGTTGGTGCATTACGGCGGTCAACAGGATGCTTCAACCAGCAAAGTCTCAATATGGTCAGCCAACTAGCAATGTCACACAACACTCTAGGACAGCCAAACGGTCAACTCAAAAGTCAACCCAAAAACTCAATGGTCAACACAAACAACATCAGCAGCTAGGTCAACGCTAAAAAGTCAAAGTCAATGTTTTGCCTTGGGAATAGTGCCATAAAATGTGGATTAGGAAAATCGAAATTTTGGAAGGGTTTCAGGTCGATTTGACCTTGCGTTAACCAAAGTCAACGCTTGTCAAAGTTTGCTACAGAAACCTAGACCGAAGTCAGAAATGTGTTGATGTTGGAAATTTCTCACGTGTGGAGAGAAGAGCCACCAAAGACATCAAACCAATCAGATGAGAAGAGAGAAATTTGTGAGGATGAGATGAGTGAAAATGTCCTCTAATGTTGACCAATATATATCCATCAGTGAGGGTGTGTGACACAACTGCTGGGGCACAAAACCTTAAGGCTGACCTGCACATATCTTGAATAAATTCAGAAAAATGTTCTGCTCATCGGATCAAGATGATCTTTAGATCGATTTTGCACCTCTCCGAAAGAGGAACCCAATAAAAATATTGGTATCTTCATCTGAGCATCACAACATGGAGTTTGGACCTAGTTGTCCAAAATTAACACGGATCAAGCTTTCTTTTAATCTTAGCGTCAATTCAAGATTAGATCACGGCCGTTGGTTTCCCAACGAGAAAAGTATAAAGGAAAGGCTTGGGGTTAGTTGGAGAACACACACACAGTGGCAGAGCACTAAGACTAAGCTGGAATTCTAGGGCGTTGTTTGCTAAGAATTTCCAGAGGTGTTTTAGCTGCAGTGAGGAGTAGTATTGGCTAAGGGGATGATCTGATCCCTTAGCCAAGAGTCAGCAAGAGGCAAAGAAGTAGCAGTTAGAGCAGCAGCTGCTCAACGCAGACGGCTTCAGTGCTATGCAGGCCCAGAAAGGGCAGCATAGAGGCAGCAGGAGGCCATCAAGGCTTACATAGGCCCAGCTAGGGCAACGCAGGGACTGCGTCACCCAATCTAGGGTTACGTAGGCCTCTCCTGAGCAACGCAAGGGCACATGTTGGCTTGTAGAGCTGATGCAGAGGGCTTCAGAGTAGCGTTGGGGTTTTTGAAGACAGAAAAAGGCCGAGTTCTATAAATCTCGTTTGAGGGTGTGAATAAGTCTGTTTCTCCGTCTCCAAAACAGAGGTATTGCTACAGAGTTTTGTATTTCTATGTCGGGTTAACCAGTAAGGTGACCAGATTTGCTGTATTTAGAATCTTCTTAATAATAAAAACCCTCCAACAGCCTGAAAACCAGTTTTCCTACATTGGGTTTTTTCGGGGATAGTTTTCTAGAAAAACTGTGTTGTCACTTTGTCTATGTGCATGTATTGAGTTTAGATCTTTATCTGTGTAGCCTGTAAAGTGTTTACTTTGATGTTAATATTGAACATTTCAGAGTAATAATTTGTATAAGTAGGAGAAGTAAATCGTGATTTAACAACATGGTTTTTGAATGAGTAATATTCAAATTTTTTCACACAAACCGCATCCCAAAATTTTGATTTAGCTCAAGTTGTACTCTCCGTGTGTGTGTTCTTCAACTGCCCCCCAATCCTTCCTTTATACTTTTTATGTTGGGAGATCAACGATCGTGATCAAATCTTTAATCAACGACTAAGATTAAAACAGACTTGATCCTCGTCACTTAGAAGCTTCTCAGCCATATTTACATCAATTCACTTTAATTATTTTAATTTCCTAAGTTTTAACTTAGGCTCCATTAAAAATAATTAATTATTTGAATAACATGCACTCTGGGCAGAATTTCTCCAAACGATTTTTGGGTCTTGGAGATCTCATGTATTCTAGCTCCTCCACAAAATTTCGGAATTAGAGCACATCCGATGCTACCCAAAAATCAAGATAGACACATGGTAAATAGAACCTCCCTAGTTGAGAGGGAGAGATAGACACACATTCTTGTCTTCAATTGGAAGAAAGAATAGAGTATTTTGGATTCAGTAATTATCTGGCCTCCGATACTCTGTTGAGATGTATTAAGGCATCCAATGAAGAGAGTAGTCGTAAAAGGACAAATATTCTTTGAGAACTAAGAATGGTCCTATGAGGTTATACTCGTTGAACACTCGGGTGGAGTATGTACCTCAGAGACAATGACGATGGTGTCTATAGTCATTGGTCTCACCAACATTGTAGCACAAGATCTCATGGAGAGATGGAGCTATTAGTGAAGGCCTTGCTATGTAACAATGCTGGATAATATGATGCTATAACAGATAGATTACGAATCAAATTCTTCTTATGAGATTCTTCAGTTTGAGAGTGACCATATACCATTATGAATACCTTCCTAGTTAAGAGGGAGTGTTGAAAAGTGTAACTAGGATCGGTCTTCATAATGACTATGTAATTATGAATTTATGGAATGAAGAAGACAAAGATAATAAAATGTTTTTTATAAAGCTTGACTCATGTGTTTCATGAGCAAGTAGTTTTTATTATACGTTAAAGACTTCTTCTTGATGTCTTTTAGGAATTTTCCATCTTGTCATAAATGTATAATATAGTCATGTATGTGAAGTCATGCTACACTTGTGTAAAGGACAAACTATATGCTCCAAGACCTTGTTACCTTGCTCCACGACGTCAACTCCAAATGTGTTGGAAATACTCCTTAACAAGTCGGCCCTGAAGCAACTTTTCTAGTCGGCTTACATACAGGAAGACATGTCAGCCTAAAAGAGGGATGAAGTCCCTATATATAGAAAGGGTTTGCGGCCTCATTTGACACTCACAATTTCGAACATCTTTGAAGTAATACAATGCGGATCTCAGGGGGTAAGAGTAAGGGTTAATCTCAGATATATCTCCTCGGCAATCTTTGTAAAGATCGAAGTAAAATGCAGTATTATTTCAGTTCAGTCAAGAGTATATTCAATTGCATATCGGTGCTTGAAGATAACCGAGAATAGGAGACATTTGAAGAAACCGAGACTACACATATGTGTAGGACTGTGTCAATAACTAAAGGGATAAGAGACCTATTCTAAGGGTTGCTTCAGTGCTTACACAGTTCGGAAGAAAGGTGCTAGAGTGGGTCTCTCTTGGAGGCCAAGGATCAAAGAAAGAAAAAAAGAGAATTACATTTTTTAAGGGCTAGGGACCGAGTTCTCTAAGGCTGGTGCAGAATGGTGCAAAGCAGTGCAGAACAATGCAGAAAAGAAAGAAGCTACAAGGAAGGAGTGAGAAGGTCTTGGAGCATACATTGGTCAAAAGTTTGTGTCATGATTATGGTACTTGTCAACTGAAAGATTATAAGAAGAATTACTTGCTGGTTTTCCTCTCCAAGAGGAGAGGTTTTGGCCCTGGGTTGAAGAGCCTAAATATTGTGTCTTTTGTAATTTGATAGTTAACTTGATGAAAGACCTAATAAGCTAATGAAGAGAAGATCTAAGTAAGAGAAATAAGATTCACAAGTAATTATCAAGTAGAGAATTGAATTAAACTGTGCCCCATCAAATTCTCAACACTATAAGAATGATGATTTCTGGCCCAAATATCGCCCGAAAAAATTTGAAATTTTAACCATAAACTCCTCTCACAAAACCCATAAAAATCTTGGGTAGATTCTAGAAGATACAGAAAGCCTAATTTAGTGCAAGTTTTCTACTCTTTCCAACTATGCACATTGCTCCAAATAAGATAAATTTTTACCACAATGCTCCTACACATCGATCCAACAAATTCACTACAAAATCACTGGCTCAAATGAGATAAATCTCCTGCAAAACCTCTGAAAAATAAACTGGGTTATGACAGATAATCTTGGTCCAACAAATAAACTCAACCCCAATAGATAAATTTGGTTCTCGCAAATAAACTATGCTTGGGAAAATAAATTGACCTCCAACAAATAAACTCAGCCCAAAAAATAACTTCGGCCCACCAAGAGAAATTCAACACAATAGAATTTTTTTGGCCATGCAAAATAAATTTGGCCCAACAAAATTGCAATCCATAAAGATAAATTCGACCCAGCAAAATAATTTTGCGCTAGCAAGATGAATTCGGCCCAACAAAATAATTTCGGCCTGCTAAGAAAATTGCTCTCGGTCCTCCAATAATTATAAATTTGACCTCTGCTGCTACTACAACAATTTTTGAACTGGTGCAAGAATGAATAATCTTCCTGTAAAAGCAAATAAACCTGGCCCAAGAGATCAAATCTTGAAGATAATTTTGATTCCCGACAACAGTAACTCAATCTTCGACACTGCAAAATCTTAAAAAACTAGTTCCTCTTGAAACCCTATCTCGAGCTCCCAAATTACTCCACAATCTTGTCTCAAAATTAATCTGTAATAAACCCTTGAACTTGGTTTTTTCAAATCAATCCCACAACTGAGCCAAGATCAAAGCTCTGATACGATTGTAATGTTCCAAATCCCTGGAATTTGAAATGCCCTTGAAATTTCAACTCATAAAAACTTTAGATAAAATTTTCATTCATAAACAGAAGATTGCCATGTAAAATAGCTTCAGAAATTTATGCTGTCAACACCATAAACAATTTGCATAACATAAACCCCAATATTTACGGCAAAAACGAAAAATAGAATCTGCAATTGAATAATAAACAATATAAACATGCAGAAGATCTTAGCCTTATTTTATTAATATACAGGATGCTGGTACAAAAACTAGAAATGGCTGAGGTAATGGCCCCAAATAGATCTACAATAATGCTGCAACTGGCCTCCAAAACAAAATGAAAATCGATAAACTGCAACCTGTGAATTCTAAATGAATCCACCAAGGGAAGAGATGTGTGTTCGCCCACTCTCACTGAATCACCTGAGGGTTTCCATCATGGGGCTACTGTTGAAGTAGAGAACCAAGTTCTCAAACCTCTCACACAAGACAAGGATCAAATCTAAGATATCTCCAAATGACCTCCTCCTCCCCTTTATAGATCTGATGGATAGATCTCCAAGACTCTAGAAGCATCTTATTTTATTATTATTCTAGAAGATCCTCCATTGACTTTATCTTAGTGACTTTTTAATTTAATTCTATTTCACTTAAGTCACTTTTGGGCTTCTTCCTCTATTTAATTATTTTTCCTTTAATTAAATGACTAATTAAAGTCATTTTTAATTAAGGAAAATGGTGAATCGCTCACCATACTCTCTTTGACCATTATAAGTCAGTTCTCAGCATCCCGTCCTAAAGATCTTCTCATTCTGGTTCCAACGAGGTATTACTCTGAGGTGTTCCATCAAAGAATCTTCTCGGAATGCAACCTCGAGCATAATTAATTAATTTAGGCTCCATAATAATGCTAATTTTTGAAAGTTGTCGGAATACGACGGAACAAAAGACAAATTGGGCGGATGATGTAATATGCCAAGCGAATGCCATCATATCTCATAAAAACTCCTCAAAACTCCCTCGGAAACCCTTATAACACGAACTTGCTCCCATGGCCTGGCCATCCCCTATCCTGGAAATCCACCCTTGTTGTTCTATGGAGGAAAATAAGAATGGGGACATTACAGGTTCAATCTATATTTTTTTTATGTTTTATCTATCTAATTCATCATTCTACATGCTTTTGTTGACATATATGCATCAAAATATAAAAAATTATATATTATGTAAAAATATGCTCCCCGATTCGCTCCGAGACCAAGAGCTTATGAAAATGTCGCTCCCACGCCCAAGTAACCCTGGTTTCAACCTATATCTGGGAGAAAAACTCTGCCAATTATTCATGTTTAGAAACACAACTAATTGGGGAGGTGAAAAAACTCCCTAGAGTAAAACCCTTTGAGAAGAATCATAGGCTTACCTAGGTGTTGTTAAATGGCTTAATAATCATACTAGAATCATTTTTACAATGCAAAAGCAAAATTTGGGATCACAATGATGATAATGAATGGAATTTCTTTTGACCACACTTTGGTACTCTGCTTCTTGGAGCTGTTGACATGTACATGGTCAATAATAGGGAACCATTTATTATTCATTTTTTTACTACTTGAACACCTTTTTCTTCTTTTTGATATCTTTCTTTAGTTGCTCAGTCCTTTTTTCCTTAGATGGAGATTGAGCTCTAGGACTTTAGGCGGTGGACCTTGATACTTTGAAATACCTAGTGGCCTAGGCCAATACAGATTTGGCTGAGAACAATAATGGTGCCCGTGATTAGACAAGGTAAGAAGGTAAGACTTTTACTTAGATTTAGATAATAAAGGTTCATATATATGTTGCGGCACACTTTACAAACAAGTCAAAATCATCAACACTGTTATAAGCTAGGAAACAACACATGGAATCATAATAGTTGAGAGAGATGATCATGTAGTAGTGTTTTCTAGCAAGTATGAAATAGTGTCTAAAAGCGAAGATGATATACTATTGTGGAATAAGCATAGCTGTATGACCAAGTGTAGGGGAAAATCAGGCCTGGATGTGAGGGACAGGAACAAGAACCTCATACATGCTGCAACATCTCGCCTGACAAAGCGTGTCTCTAAGGTAGCTACCCTAAAAGGTAAACAATCCCTAGAGTTCCCTAAAGGCTATTGTACATATACTAGCTGAATCATACAAGCATAAGTCATCTTGATTATCCATGTCATTTGATCTTGAAGGTTGAACTTCGCAGGGTGATAGCATCGCCCGAGGCTTCATTTTTTGTGATATTAATTGTCACTAGATCAGTGAGAATATAAACATCATAGTGATCTGTATAGAGAAGTCTTTTTTTTTTGTAAGTCAATATTCTATTCAAGTAGGAAAAAGGAGTACATATAGTCTTTTACAAAAGAGGTGGTCTCATCCCGACTGTGTTCTTTGACCAAAACTTGCACCAAATGACATAAATACAAAAGGATAACTAGGGACATTGTCCATAACTAATAGGGCCAGAGGCACCAGAACACAGATAAAACATAAAAGACACCATAGAGCATACTAGTCGTCCGATGTGATAGAAGCAGGATTGTCTGGGGCTGTTCCTAGAGGTGTTGGAGGATAGAAGTCGCACTGAATGTGCCCTTCGAAGTGCGCTAGCCATGTCTCCAAATTCTCTACTTTCTCTGTTAGTTGGTTTTGGCCTCATCAAACCACTACTAGTCTCTCCCGAACTTGGCACTGAAAATAGTGCAGTTGGTCCAGCTTTACCATCAGTTCTGGATGCTCCTTGTGACAGACTCTTTTGGCCGTGTCCACTCGTTCCATGAGGCTGTTGATCAGGGCTCGACAATTTTTCGGGCAACAGTGTTGGACGCCTTGCCGTTCTGGCTCCACAACTCGACCAGACCCATGACATCCTTTACCACCTCGGGCTCCTCCACCCTGACAACTCATCCGCTGCACCCTCGAATTGCCACCCTTGCTGGTGATTCTCTTTCCTCCTCCCCGACCTCCACGCATGCCTACACCAGCCAACCGCGCACGCCTGATGGTCTTTCGACCCCGGCGAGGAGCCACCATGAAAATTGCTAAATCCTACACGCCAGCAGGGCCAAGATTGATAGAGGAGGGAGAACACCCTCGCGTCGTCGGAGGGAGAACGCCCTGCGCCGCTTACTGACTTCACAGACCCGACCCCCCACCAGAGAAACTGAACTCCACACTCAGACGAACTAGATACCACCGCCCACCACACCAGAGACTTCACAAGCTCGACCCCCCACCAGAGAAACCGGACTCCATAGTCAAACGAACCCGATACCGCCACCCATCACACCTGAGAAGCACAATGGAACCCCCTGCTAACAGAGACAGACCGCCAACCCTAGAAGAACCATACACCACCTCCCACCAGACCAAGACTGACAATTAAGAAAGAAACAAAGGCATGGGGATTCCTGCACTGTTGAGTCCAACTTCCCTTTCTAGCGCAAGCATACAAGTTTTCCTTAAGCCGGGGGAGGAAGAGCTAAAAGGGCTCCTGTCCCACCGAATTTTCGTCTTCAAATACATAGTCGATAACCAGGAAACGAAGGAATAATGTCCGGCTAGGTAACCTGCACCAGTATTCACCCAGAGCAATCACACACCAGCCCCTCCCACCAAAAAAATTCCTACACTGTTTCCGTTTCCTCCTTGTCGGCCATCGCAAGGTCGAGCACCAGACCAAGGTATGGAGACGAATGACAAGCTCCCACAGCATCTCGCTCCTTAACTAATTGCCACCTGCGAACTCCAACACAGAGTTAATTTTTGCACGAATTGCCAACCTACTACAGGTACTACTCCCAATACATTCGTTATGGTGAAGGTACCGGGAGGAATGTCCCTCACCCTTGTTCCATCTGTTGTAACTTGTCACGCATGACAATCTATACCCACGTGTTGTGAGGACCTCACCCCCATCGGGGAGTATAGAGAGGTCTTTGAATTGATCAGGTTGCTGGAATTTCTAGGAGTTCAGAGTTCTGGCATGTACTCTTTATGTATCTTAGTTCTCCAAACTAAAAATCTCTTCCCTTTTCGAAATAGTCAACTGCAAATTTTAGCTTCTATCTTCAGACAATTTCATCCTTTGCACACTGAGTTTGGTGACTGTAGCATGTCCCAACTGTTCAATGATTGTTGACCTCTCATTCTTCCTTTGTGACTTCATGTCTGCACGTCAGGATTCATGATCAGACCAGGCCTTCTACCAGATGGGTATCTATGTCGAATTTATATCACCCTGAGCGCCAGCTGCTCTTGTTAACATGACAGCTGTTGAATTTCGAATTTGTTTGATTTATTGAGGCTCTTCATCCCCTGACTACTTATGCTGTACAACAATATGGGCACAAGTGATAGTTGTATGGGGAAAGTAATTGTATTATTTGATAAATTGCAACCAAAAGGATTCTGTTTAGATTTTTTCCAATTTTCTCAAATTAAATCGTATATATATTTTTCTGCATGTTTTGCATATTGGATATTTCATGATTGGAAAAGCTCATTTTCAGATGCATTTTTATAGTTGGTGGATTCAATAATGCTTTGTTACTTGATATAAAATTGTAAAAGGTCAGACAAGAAAGTATCCTGTATATCACAATCTTTCATTTCTACATGCTGTTTTTTATGGTCATTAGCATTTCTTGGCACTTTCGACATTGTTATTGTTGACTGAAATAATGATATTGCCCCTACCTAAAATTTTGGCTACTTCTATTCTTCAAGAGCTGATTTGTTTGCCCTTTTATTGTTCACAAAGCTGGAATAACTCTGGCACTGTTTGGAGGTGTGCAAAAGCATCTCATGGATCAAAATAAAGTTCCCGTAAGAGGAGATATTCATGTAATTATTGTTGGTAAGTGTCTTTCTAACATGTCTATATGATTGTAATGTCCTTTTCAATACAATTTTGAGTCCGCAATTGTGTTTCAGCTTGTTAATGCAACATTTCTTGTTCATTATGCCATATCTAATGCTGTTTTTAGAAATATACCGATTCCATCCTACAGAATATTGAAAATATAATATTTCTTAGATGATATACAGATATAGATGGATTATTATTTTCATGCTATGTGCTTTCCAGGTGATCCTGGACTGGGAAAGAGTCAGCTATTACAAGCTGCTGCATCTGTTGCACCCCGAGGAATCTATGTCTGTGGTAACACAACTACTAATGCTGGTCTCACTGTTGCAGTGGTCAAAGATGCTATGACAGGCGATTATGCCTTTGAAGCAGGTAATTGTTTGCCAGCTTGTTTCAATTGTGTCAGTTGGATTGGTTGCTCTTTCACGTTGATGCATTCAGTTATTGAGCTTTCTTACAGTGGAACTGGGTTTGATGTAAAATTTGTTTTTGAACGCATTGGTTCATTGACCATTTCTTTGTACATCTAGTATTTTGAAAGGTTCTTCTTATTTGGCTTTTGGCAATTATCAGGCTAGTGATCCTTGCAACCTAATGCTGTCTCATTGATATATCAGAATTACCTCAGTATCCTTATGCCAATTAAAGACTTTGTGATAATGTGTTATTTTTTATTCTCATTTGCAGAACATAATTACTCTATTGTCTTTGTAGCTAGCAATGGTTTGCGAATGATTTAGTGTTAATTATTTTTAGGGGCAATGGTTCTTGCTGATCGTGGAGTGTGCTGTATCGATGAATTTGATAAAATGTCTGCTGAACATCAGGTATTAGATGCATATCATAGCAATAGTTTTTCTATAATGACTTGGGCCTTTCAACTAATGTTCTAGAATATTAGGGCTAACGTCTAGGGGATGATCTTTTCAGGTTCTTCTTGAAGCAATGGAACAACAGAGTGTATCTGTTGCAAAAGCAGGATTGGTAGCGAGTTTATCAGCTCGAACATCAGTATTGGCAGCGGCAAATCCTGTTGGTGGTCATTATAAGTAATTTTACTTTGTCATTTCTGTGCAAGCTGGGCCATGCTGTGACACCTTGTCCACTCAATTCTTGCAGATTATTTTTTGTTGTTGGAAATGTTGCATATATTACTTCACAGAACAAACAAGTACGTCATGGACTGGAAAATTCACCCAAACAACAGCGGTACTGGGAAAATCCTGCTTAAAAAGGCCAAAAATTCAAGAATAAGCCTGCACACCGAAAGAGATGCTAAAGCATCAAGTTGAAAAGCACTGAAATTGAAATTCACAAGCAAAGGCTACTCCTGCTTAAAACTCCTTAATTCCCCTAAACTAATGCAGAGGGACACTTCCTGAAAAATGACTTTACATCGATGCCTTCACTGAAAGCCAATAGCCAATAGCTATACCGAGTGCCATGGGGATTTTCAAACTGTCCCTAATCATCCAAGTGTCACCTAGAAGAGGCCCTTTCCACAAAAGTGGGGCAGTGAAAATATCGCAATAGAACAACAGAAGATATGCAAACAAAAGAGAGAGCCATCATCTACACAGGAAAACAACTCCAACATTGATTTTCTTGTTGCAAAGTGGAGACACTTCTATATTACTCATCTGTTCCATTTATTCCATTCAGTTGATGGATGTATTGATTCCTTGGTTAGTTGCAGATCTGACCTTAGTGCAATAGAGGAATGACATGCTTCAACAGTGAAGAGAGCCATAGTATTTTATGGATGAGGCAATAGGTGTTCTTATTTCATTTTTTACGGCAGAGGAAGGTATACCATGTTTGAGTAATCTCTGGTTTTCAAGCAAATCCAAATTTAGAAGTGTAGATGAAGATTGAAATAAGAAGACAGTTAGTGATTGTGGAGTATTTATATACTAAGCAATATGAGTGCAAGGTACAAAGCAGAAATGGCCCAAAATTTTGGTTGATGGTAGTTAATTCAGAACAATATTAGTTAGACTATTTAAATGAGTTGGCCTGCTTGTAGAATGAACAAGGTGTTCCTATGAACATTTGCATGCAATGCAACATGGTATGTGTGCTAACAATATAAAGGTTCAACACACGTGAGGAGCATTGTAACTTGGACTTTTGCTACTGTATATATTGATAATTTTAGCTTTGAAGTGTACTTGTTATAGAGGCTTATTCATTATTTAGAGTAACTGAACAATTTTTTTTTAAATTTTTGAATAAAATTGTCTCTTTTTCACCATTATTAAAATGATATTTAAATGTTATTATAGCCCAAAATATGGGTTATGTTAGCACTCATATTGCATATGAGGGGTGACACTTGTTGACCATTGGAGTGGCACCTGAGGATTATCTGAAGAATCCATGTCCAAGGATGTACCAAAGGCTGTTTGTACCATCAGAGATCATCATACTACTAGACTTTTTCAAATCTACTTCTTCTTATCATTTTTTGTTGTACTCAAATTCCACAATTCCTGCGGGGACATTGTAAAAATGATACTAGTACGAGGAGTCGAGTCATGTAACAGGCCTGGGTAGCCTGGGACCTTATCAGCAAGTGAGAATTACTCTGGGAGGTTTTTCTCACTTGGTTAATTATCATTTCCTTCAAGGACGTAATAATTAATTGAGTTTTTTTTTCCAAATATACCCCAAATACAGAGTACGACTTGATGTCGAGGCCTTGGATGAGTTCTAGCATCTAGAGTCATCGTATATTACCATACTAAATCACTTCTAAAGTTTCATGGAATTTGGTTAGGTCTAGGGGGTTATTTTTTAATTTTTTAAATTTCCCACTGGGCAGAAATTGGAATAAAATTTGTATCTGAAATGTAATAAGTGATGTCTAGAGAAATTGTATGGAGTCTGAGTAATAAAAATTGCACCTCTCACCCTCAACTTTCTACTAAGACACACTTTGAGGGGTTAAAAATGTATTCTAGACCCTCTAAACCCACTTTTCCTAAGTTTAGTGGAAAATGTGGAAATAAAATAAACAAACAATTAAATAAATAGAGAAAAATGAATATCCACACATGCTAAATGGTGTGGAAATGAGGTGGAAAATCATGGAGGAGTTAAAGTGAAGACCCAAGGTGATGTGGACTCCTAAAATCAAGGAAAATATATGTGCTCCAACAAAATCAAAATTTTGGAGGGGACCACGAGTTTCCCAAGGAAAAACACAATTATGAGGAAAGGAATTCGAATTTCCTTGATGAGTCATCTTTTTGGTGGTCTTTGACTTGGAGTTTTATTGGAGATGGGTGGAGAGTGGTCTCCTACAACTCCACTCCCATCTATGCTTGTCCCTCTTCAACGACGAGTTAGCTCCTCTTCACCAAATTTTCGTCCACGTAGCTATGCATAGTGGGGTTCGCGAGCATCTTCGTGCCCTCTCTCTGCTACTTCTGCAATTTTTTCACAGACATCATCTACTTGTGGCTGAGCACAGTGGGATTCAAGAAAATTTTCATCTAGTTGTAGATCTACTGCTATAGATCTAGCTTCATCTTTAATTTCAATGCTCTCCCTTGCACCAAAACACTTCTCAAGGGTATCCAAAGCGAGCAAAGTTCCTTCTCAAGTTAAATGCTCCAAAAGACTTGGAATACAAAGATATCCATGAAGATACAAATATTATATTAGATAGTATGATGAATGAGATGAGATAGATGATTGAGAATTACAAATGAGGCCTACTTATATACCTACGCAGGTGCCTCTTCATGAAAGGTCATGTCTTATCAGACATGCCCTTTCAGCCTAATTACTAATTAATCATTATTTACACTATTTTATTCATTACATTGCCTTCCTCTTCAAAAAGCTTTGTCTTCAAAGCTTGTTGATGAAAGGCCTCGATTTCTTTTCCTGTTACGAACATCTTCTCGTCTTGGGGTAGTCATTCTTGTCGATACAAGTTGATATGATCCTCTAAGTGACAAACAAAACTGTCGCACTGAGAATGGATCAGACCATCCTAAATCAATCTTTTGTGGACTCTTGCGATGACTGGCAACTTGTGATGACTCATTATCACATGAGTGGATCGCACCGACATTAGTATTATTCGAAACTTTAGCTTGTTGTTTCTGTTCCAAATACGTAGCTTGGTTGAGTTGTCTACTTCCATGATTCGGATGTCGATAAGGAATCCTAGTGATTCGAGTTTCCCTTATCTTGTTTGTGTCGGTTTCTGAATTTGTGTTACTGACTGGATCATTATTTGATGTCTTTTCATCAACTTGAACTTCTACATTTGATGATTTCGACGCTTCATTTTCGGCAAGTTGTTGCACCTTGTTTTCCAATGACTTCTTGTCTTTCTTCAGCTTCTTAATTTGTGTTAGTAATTTATTGTTGTGGTCCTTAAGGCAAGCAATTTCTTCATTCTGTTAGTTGTGATTTTATCAATTTCCTTCTGCATATTTTGTATCACCTTTTTACCTTCTTGGAAAATTACTTTCGAAATTTCTTGTACGTCTTCAGGCTTCACAGAATTTGGCTTCAAGTTAACGTCCTGCAGCGTTATTTTCTTCTTTTTGTAGGAGAATGTCAAAAAATTCTTTTTCGTATTAAGGATGAATGACCTTAGTGATTCCATCCAGAGCGAACCCAGAACTATATCACTATTGTTGCAAAATAAGGTTTTAACGGTGAATTGCGAGACAAAGGAATACTCCCCAATACTTAGGTGTAAATTCCCTATGTCGTATTGTTTGTCATTTGCGTGAAATGAATTTGTTTCAGTTATATTTGATTCGGGGATCACTAATTGGTTAGCACATTCAGTACTAACATAATTATTCTTTTGAGTAAGATCGATAGATGTGAGAACCTCCTTTCCCACAAGTGACCCTTTGATTTCAATTAGCGCATAGACACACATACTATAATTTTTAGGAAATCTTCCCTCCTTTAGTTCTGTTTTGGATGCCATTTTGTCAAGATAACTTCAGGGTTATTTTTTAAAAAAGTGACCCTTCCTAATATTTATAATAAATTATTATTATTTTCCTCTTCAATATTTTGTAATGAATCCTTCACTAATATTCCTTCAATCTTTGGTAATGAATCCTTCACTAATATTCTTTTTTTAAAAGAGGCTCAAATTCTTTTATATATGTATATATTCCTTTTCTAAATAAAATCTTTAGAATATAATGATTTATCTCCTTTTCCACTTTTCCAATACTTAAACCTATAATAACCTCTTTTTCCTTTTATATACCTTCGAGCTTTAATAATGATTCCTTAATATTTTAAGAAATCCTTGATAATATTTTTCCTTCTGATTTTTTTGAAAATTACTTCCTTGATTTCTTTTTATGAAATCTTCTTTAATTACTAAAAAGATGTTTGACTTTCATAATACTTTTTTTTTTAACAATTGATTTTTTTCAACTCTTTTTTTTTTGAAAGGTGAAAACCCTAGTGAAACATGGCTATTCACATATATTCACCTATAACATATATGTCCACTTATGTGTATTTGACTCGGTTAATTTTCTCCACGTCAAAGTAAACTTACCATTTACACAGAGATTTTTTATTCCTTTTGTTCTTATTTTACCTTGAAAATACCATGGGCAATTACCATGGGCTTCTAAAACCACGAGCTTGTAAACCACTTGAAGAAGAATCAAAATAACCTTATCTACTCTTCCTTCTCTTACGTATAGTTTTTTTATCATGCACTTTTTATCAATAATGTAGAACCATTTTTTATTTTTTTCTTTTGGAACTATTTTCTTTTAAATCTTTTTTTTTTTTTTTTTAAATTTATTTCCCTTTTTTTTAAAAACTTTCCTTCTCTCTTATATATATATTTCTTCCTTTTTAAAATTTTCTTTATTATGGCCAAAGGCCTCTGACAAACTCAGCAACGGAGAAACTCCAAGATTTGTAGCGAATGCTTCAGTCACGACGACAACAAAGTTGACGATTTTTATGGTCAAGGACCTGGATCGTAGAGCGTGGCACTGTGCAGCGTGAGCGGCTAGAAGATCAAACTGCTCTGATACCAAATGAAGCGAACAAAGTTCTTTCTCAAGTTAAATGCTCCAAAAGACTTGGAATACAAAGATATTCATGAGGATACAAATATTATATTAGATAGTATGATGAATGAGATGAGATAGATGATTGAGAATTACAAATGAGGCCTGCTTATATACCTACGTAGGTGCCTCTTCACGAAAGGTCATGTCTTATCAGATATGCTCTTTCAGCCTAATTACTAATTAACTAATTAATCATTATTTACACTATTTTATTCATTACAGTATCCCAAGCCTCCTTGGCTGTCTTGGCATCTGAAATCAAGGGAAGAATACTGTCATCCACAAATTCTTTTATGCATTTTAATGCAAAGGCGTCTTTTTTCCTCTTCACTTCCAGATCTAAAAAGATCTCAAACATCTCCTATTGTCGCTTTAGCCTCTTGGCTTTTCCCATTGTTGAGTGTTCGCTTAGTTCGACTCAACAAGTAACACAAATTGTATACATTGCAACTAAATGCAATAAAAAATGACAATACTGCTTGGATTTCACAAACAGTCGAGTCTACAAATGCTCAACAAATACCTTGCTTCAAAAAAAATTCTTTACAGAGGCGACACTTTTACAAAACTTTCACCAAAAATATCACAATACCTAGAACCGTTTTAAGAAATGCCTCCAAATACTGGTTAGCTCTACTCTAAGAGACTACACCAGGAAGGACTGCGTCTACAGATCACTCCTCTGCAATGAGCTCACACCGACAGCAGATCGTTGAAGTTTTGGAATGCATTAATAACATGCTGTTGGTTTTTCTTAAATCTCGACCTTCTTCAAGAACTGACTCTCTATTTGCTTCTTCGCATGAAGCTTCTTCAAATTTTTTGATGAGCTTACATCGGCGCGGCTCCGTAACACCGCTTCCGCACTGATCGTGTTGGGAGTAAATTGGTGCAGGTATCTGGCTCAAACCAGCACTGATTGGCTTGAGAATTTGACTCAAACCTTCGTTGATCGGCTCGAGTATCTGGCTCAAACCTGCGCTGATCGACTTTTAAAAAAAAAAAAAAAAAAAACTTCACTCGTTTATCTGTTCCTGTGCTGGTTCTTTGTTCTTTTGGATCTCTGCACCTCAACAGTATTTCAATAGTTCACTTGTGCTCACGTTGTTTTTGTAGAGTCTTGTACAACGTAGCTTCGATCTTAGATCTCTGTTGCTCTTGCATAAAGCTTCTGCAAACTTCTTCAAACTTCTGCTGTTCTCTCAAAGAGTCTTATGCAGGCTCGCCTCTTCTCTCTGCTGCTCCAACTTTGCTCATGTTGCTGCTCTCTCAGGGAGTGTTATGCAAACTAGTTTTGATACCATGACAAGAATTGAAAACTAAAAAGAAGTGGAGCAAAGGATTGCTCTTCTGAGTATTATGAATTAGTTAAATAAGATTACATTGGAGACATCAACAATAAATGACTTCAGTGAGACTGAACTAAAACTAGACTAATTGAAACTGAACTGGGACACTTGGATGGATGGTTTCGACACATAGCAGGTGGTTGGAATTAGATTCTCCAACCTTAAAAGGGGTCGTTTGTCGTTGGCATCCAAGTATTGTTGACGAAAAATTATCGAATGCACGCAAAATGGAGACAAGTAACGAAAGATTAGTCCAAGATCTTTTAAAGTGTGGAATCATCACAAAAAGTAGAAGCCCATACGCTGCTCCAGCGACTCTTTCCGAAAGAAGGATGGATCCTTTAGATTATGTGTAGATTATTGAGGACTAAAGTATAAACAAGGTAACGATTAAGAATAAGTTTCCATTTAGACACACTTGTAATGGATAGAAGATGAAGATAAAGATAATTGTGTGTTACAATATTATTCACATGATGTACATTTATAATACATTGGAGTGACCGTTGGATTCCCTATATCAAGGTCTCTTGGACTCCCTTTGACTGTTTGCCTTCTACACCAACCGTTAGAGGATTAGGTGTCCAACATTCCTCCCCTTAATCCAAAGGGGTATGTATGAATCCAAGAAGAGAGTTGTAATACAAATTGGGCAAATATGCATGGCAACACTAGGCTGAATGTGCTCTTTGAAATGTTGGCATAAGGAGGTGGTTTAAGGATGACCACCAACACTGGAACGCTTAGTGCAGTTCTCAGAACTCTTCGAAATCTGGCAAGAAGGTTAGGTCTTTTGCTATAGGAAGTGCTCCTAATTCTTTGAAGAGAGAGACCTTCAACCTGAAAAAGGGAGGTTTACAACCTGCATAAAAAGGGAGAACCTCAACCTAAAAAGGGAGGTCTCAACCTGCGGTGGTTTAAGGATGACCACCAACTATGGAATGCTTAATGCAATTCCTATAACTCTTCCAAAACTGGCAAGAAGCTGAAGTATTCTGCTAGAGGAAGTGTCCCCAATTCTTTAAAGAGGTAGAAGCTCAACCTGAGGAGGGAGGTCTCAACCCCGCATAGATGGTTTAAGGCCGACCATCAACCAATGCATTATCATGGGCATCTTTGTCTTTGGCTACAACTTTGAATCTGGTATAGCAGGTTGTGGCTCAGGCTCGCTTGAACTTCTGTGTCTTTGGCTACAACTTTGAATTTGGTATTGTAGGTTGTGGCTCAGGCTCACTTGATGTGGCTTTGAAGCTTGTAGATGGCCATCAGTTCCCCCCCTGTCAGATACAAGGTGAGCTGATGGCGAAAACTCAACTGTAAGGTCCTTTAATATTCTAGAAGAGATTATGACATATGACTGAAACATATTCTTGGTTGTTGATGCCCATTGCCAAGAAGCGATCCATCCAAGATGAATATTTTTTCTTGCAGGAGACTTGTTTCTGAAGCATTTGTTTGAAGAATGAGTGTGCTGACCACAATGCCTACACGGGTGAAGACCAAAAAATGATCTTTCACATGGGAAACTTGGTCACAATGTTGGCATATAACAATCTGTTGTGGTTGTTGTGAAAGAGGAGCAGAATCTGGAATAGGTGAAGGTGAGCTATCATGAAGAAATTCGGCACTCTAAAATTTGATGGGCTTGGAGTAGTCCAGAATATGAAAGGACACATCCTTGTCATATCCAAGACTTGTTTTGTGCTTGCTGCTGACAAGCTCTTCCCAAGGTCTAATGATTGGCTTGGGAAGTGCAGGCTGAATTTCTGCTTTTGCATGCAAATCAACTCTTGCACTGGTCATTGACTCAACCTCAACCTTGTTGATCTGATTAGTTTTTGGCAGTTGATGGAATTTTTCCTCAGTCTCAAAGAGAGGATTGTCTTAAGGACAAGTTCAGAATGATGGCTACACTTCTGTAACTCCAATTGTTGTAGATGCGATTCAAGCTGCAAAATTTCAATGTTTTCTTGTGCATTTTGAAAACAGGTTCAAATATCAGAGAGAGTGTCCTTATTGATTTGGACTATGTCGTGAGCAGTAGATAACATTAGAGTGTTTAATAAATCTAAAAATTCATCAAGTCTAGCCATCTCTCAATCTCAAGAATCAAACAACAAATAAATAGTGTCGGCTTCAAGTTCTCAAGTAAGTTTGAAATAGATATTTTCCTTTCTAGGTGAAGGCTATAACGACAAACTAACAACAATCTTTCAAATAAAGGATTTCCACACTCAAGAGCAATTAGGTGTGAGTAGAATACTGCTGCAATGGATACTAGAATACGAACATAAGAAGCTTCTCCCGAAACCAAATCTTATAGAAACAAATAAATGCTCCAAAAGTATAGATCACCAGCACATAGGAATATGTGTCAATGCACACACTAGGCTTCAACACACTTATTGGTTAGATATACATACAAGGAACATAAACCCTGGCCATATAACACAAAAAAAACCAAATGCATTCCACGACTGAAATCAACACACCATTTACAATGCACGGACCTGTTTAGACTTCAGCTTTAACATTTAACACGACTTGTGTTTTGAGAGAGAGAGGACAATTTGTTTTTGTTCATGCGGGCTGTCCTATCACAAACATGCCCAACGCCTTTGCAACTCTTTCTTTTGTACTATTGTCTTCTTAATAATGACTTCTCCTTGAATTCAGTAATGCTGTAGAACACAACTAAAATTGTCGTCCAATTGGAGATTTAGAAAGAGAAATTGGGTAAGAACTCATTTAGTAATGCTACATAAAAGCACAGATACAAATAGCCTGGAGTGAATTATTTGTCACCTTTCCATTCTTAAAACATTAACTGTTTTTCGGGTCAGGTCTCAAGCAAGATGATGGTTGACCTTTATAGATTAAAATATTCTTGAACTCCTTGCCATGAGAAATGTCTAAAATCCCCAGTAACTTGTACCAGCATGCTTCCATGTTGGGAGTGGTCAATTGCCGACAATCCATAGTGCCATAAGCTCATAAAATGCCAAAAGTGTGCCTGACCAAAGCACATCACTATTGCTCTTTTACAAATAACTCCGCTTGTGCTATTATGAGTAGAATCCAATATGTTTGATTACGTTCAAGGGCAAATTGGTAACTTATGGGAAGGTGTTATGTGAGGGAGTATGATCGTGGTCAACATGGAGGGGAGCCATGGTGGAGGCAACATGGAGAGAAGTCGAGGCAACACTTTAGAGGGGTGTAGATGCCATGGAGGGGATGCGATACCATGGAGGAGGGTTGACTGTATGGAGGAGAGCCGATTGTATTGAGCGTCGAGGAGGGCTGACTGTATGAAGCAGAGTATGCGTAGTGGGGAGCGGTGGTGCTGCTTGGAGGTGTTGCTATGGTGGGGAGCGGTGGGGTTGCGTAGTGGTCGAGGCCACCAGAGGTATTAACAGAGTTCTGGTAAGAGGTATTGTGACAGAGCATAGTTGAGTTGCGAGGACCAGTGGATTTTTTAAACTGTGCGGAGGAGCCGAGATATGGAGCCTGTGATAAATTCAATTCTGAATTTCTACTGCAGTTATAGATTTATTTCTCCTACTTATTTCCACAATAAGTTATTTACAAAACCCTTATAGTAAATTTCAAAATAAACACTACTGCAGTTATCATTCAAGTACATATAGAGAAAAGAACAGTAAAATGCAAGCACAAGAACCAATCACAATGACACAGTTACTTTTGGACAATTGTCCCTGGAAAAACCCAATGTTGGAAAACCAGTGCAACAGATGAGGATTTATATATTAATCTTTAGCAGGAATTCTTTACAAGAAAGACTGGCAGAAATATCGCGAAACTTCTTGAGATACACCTGAGATAAATTTTCTCTGGACCTCCAAAGAATTCTCGACACTTGAGGGACTCACTAGCCCTCCCTGCGTCACTTTGTGTCACTCCTGCGTACCTCTCTGCGCAGAGCCAGTGTGACACTGCGTCACTACTGCGTGAGACCTTTGCATCGCTCTTGAGTGTTGCCTCTCTGCCCTTCCGCGTCCTTTGTTCCTTGAGCTTGACTCTGCTGATGCCCTCTGCTTCCTTCGCCTTGCAAATCTCCCTCTGAAATCGATTTCTCTTCCTTCAGAATCGACTTCCGTTGGGTTGTTAAATGTTTGCCCGACTTAATTTCAAATGACCCTCAAGCCTTCTTTTATAATATTCTCATTGATGAATCAACGACCCAGATTAGAACACTAATCAATGGTTGAGATTAAAACTTGACTTGATCTTCGTTCTCTAGAAGATTCACACTCTGTTTTATTAATACCCATTAATTATTTAATTTCCCTAAGTTTAGACTTAGGGTTTCCATTAAAATAATTAATTATTTTAATAAAACATGAACCGAGTGGAATTTCCACAAACGGTTTCTCGGTTATTTGGAATATTGGTGTCGAAGCCTCCTCACCAAATTTGAGACTTAGATCACTTTCTGATGCTACAAAAATCAACACTCCCTCTTAGCGAGGAAAGTGTTCTAGCAATTTGCCTGCTGCATACTGCTCTAACCCTGAAGCATGCTCTGTGCTGCTGATGCTGCCCCTCATTTGCTGCTCTGCTGCCTTTTGTACTGCTGCCCATGACACTGCCACTGTCACTGCCTCATCTGTACAACAACTCCCTCTCAATTCCGCATCTGTCCATTTCTTCTATTGAAATGGATTCTTGATCATCCCCATCTTCTCTCTGAAGTAGACAAACTTTGTCTTTCCCTGAGCTTTAGTGAGAATGTTCGTCACCTATTCTCCTGTCGGAGTGTACTGCAACTGTACAGCTCCCCACTGGACATAGTCTTTGATGAAATGACACCTGATGTCAATGTGCTTCGACCGATCATGAAACACAGGATTTCAGAGAACTTGATGCAACTCTGATTATCACATAGAATGTTGGTCGCTTCCATCTTTTCCTTGAGTAGATTCACAAGCAACTTCCTAAGCCATATGGCCTCACACGATGCAGTGCTTGCTGCCATATATTCCGTCTCAGCTGAGCTTAGAGGCACGGATTTCTGTTTCCTGCTACACCAGGAAGTCATTTTTGATCCAACATTGAAGCAATACCCACTGGTACTTTTCCGATCTACTGGGCTTCCAGCCCAATTTGCGTCAGTGAACCCACTCAATATGATGTCATTGCCCCGGGTGTATCTCAATCCAAGCTCGACTGTTCCTTGCAGATATCTGAGACCATGCTTGGCTATTGCCCAATGTGCCCTCCTTGTTTCCACCATAAACTCACTGAGGGTGTTGATAGCATAACATATGTCTGGCCTAGTGCTGACCAGATACATCAGGGACCCTATTAGCTATCTATACAAGGTAGGATCAGCCTCATCATCTTCAAAAGTATCAATCTTTTTCTAGTTGGTGATCATTGGTGTAGCCATGGATATACAGTCTTCCATCTTGAACCTCTTCAAGGTTTCTATAGCATATCTCCTTTGACCAAGGAAGATCTCACCCTTCTGCTGCCAAACTTCCAACCCCAGAAAATAATGCATTAGCCCCAGATCCTTCATGTCGAATTCTGCAGCTAAATTCTCCTTGCAGCCCTTGATGAGCCTAGATGATCTTGTTAGAAATAAATCATCTACGTACAACACTAGTATCAGAGGCTCATCCCCTACTCTCAGATAGTAGAGATTGAGATCTGCGTCACTCTTGACGAATCCCATCTTTTGCAAGTAGCTATCAATTCGACCATACCAAGCTCTAGGGCTTGCTTAAGTCCATACAAGGCTTTCTTAAGCCTAGTGTTATTTTTGGGTAACTAGGTCCAAACTCCATGTTGTGATGCTCAGATGACGTTGCCACTATTTTTATTGGATTCCTCTTTTGGAGAGGTGCAAGGTCGATCTAACGGTCATCTTGATCGAATGAGCAGAACATTTATTTTGAATTAATTCCACTTATGTGCAAGGTCGGCCAGAATTGTAATGTAGGCTTGGAGCCCCAACAGATGTGTCACACACCCTCACAGATGAATATATATTGGTCAACATTGGAGGTCATTTTCACCATCACTCATCACACACTTCTCTCTTGTGTGTGATTGGTTCGATCATCATTTGGAGGCTTCTCTTCACTCACATGTGGGAAAATAATAGCTAGGGTTTCGTATCTGTTCTAGGGTTTTTCAACGCAGCTTTGACCATCGTTGACTTTGGTCAACTTGACCTCAAACTCTCCCAAAAATTTGATTTCTGCAATCCGCATTTTTTGGCACAAAAACCGACGCTGGACGTTGACCTTTGACCTTGTTGCGTTGACTTTCTGTTGCTGCTGTTTTGCGTTAATCGTTGACTGGACAACGTTGACTTTTGTTGACTTTGGGTTGACTGTTGTAGAGCTATCTTGAGGGTTGTGTGACATTTCTGGTTGGCTGATCGTGACAAGACTTTTGCTGGTTGAAGCATCCTGTTGACCGTCGTAATGCACCACAACACATATATTTTGCTGATCAAGTTAAGTGTATTTTTGGTTTGTCTTTCATCGATCTATTGGTATGTTGTATCAACATTTAACTTTCATATTTATGTGATTGCTATTTGATATTGGGTTTAATGTAAAGTTGCATCAAGCATAGAACATCTACAAAAATTTACATGGTATGAGAGCTAAGGTGAAGACAAAGCCCAAGTTTGTATTGAGAGCAATCAGCGAAGTAGTATTTGTCAAGGCGCATGGGTACCTCAAATTATAATGGCTTCAAAGCTAATGACAAGTTGACTGGCAAGTCTGACTTTCATGCTTGGAAGATGTCTTTGGATTTGATCTTGGAAGATCAAGAGGTCATGGACTATGTGTAGGGTAAAATCCAAGAGCCTCCATCATTTGCATCTGCTGCCACCAAGATGAAGTATAGAAAAGGAGAAATCAAAGCTAAGATGATCATCTAGGATTCCATCCATAAAATTCTGGTTGCCTACATCTCTGAGATGGGCACATCTAAGGAGATGTATGATAAGTTGGTGAATATGTTCAGGGCCAACAATGCAAATCAAGTTCTTTTCTTTAAGAACCAATTCAAGAATCTCAATAAAGGCAGGGATGAATCCGTTCAATCTTATTTTCTGAAGTTGACTGAAATCAGGAATAATCTTCTTGCCATTGGGGAAACAATAGCTGATCGAGAAATGGTTCTCACCGCACTTGGAGGTCTCCACTCTGAATGACATGTATTCATTACTACCATTCTCAATAATAATGTGATTCCTGATTTTGACGAAGTATTGTCGAGATGCACTTAAGAGGAAACAAGAATGATGAAATATGAAAATGAAGGTAACGCTGCCTTCACCACTCGTGCTAAGAAGAAGAACAATGGTGGTCCAAGGAACCATGGAAGAGCGGGGGCCCAAGAAAAGAAAGGAAGATGTTACACATGTAACAAGCTTGGCCACTATGCTAGAGAACGCCCTAATAGAAGGGATTCTCACGGGGATGATGACAACAACAACAAGAGGAATGGAAATCAAAGGAACAACAGGTTCAAAGGAAAGAGGAAGGCTCCCTCTGGTCACTATGGAAATGGGAAACCTTTCAAAAAGTCAAGAAATTCCAGGTATGAGGAATCTAATGTTGTTGATGATAAGAAAAATGAATTCATTCTTGTATGTGCCCTCTCTGCTGCATCTCCACTCGACACCTTGGATGTCTGGTTGATTGATAGTGGTGCTTCAAGGCACCTCACTAGGTTTAACGAAGCACTTTCTAATTTGATTGAGAAGGATACTAATTTGAAAATTATCCTTGGAGATAATGCCACCTATCCTGTGAAAGGGACAGGGACTGTGACCCTCCATCTATCCCAAGGTCAAGTCCTTTGCTTGCAAGATGTGCTATATGTACCTGATTTGAAGAAGGACATTGTGTCTATTTCGGCCATGGAAGACAAAGGTTTCAAGGTGGCATTCGTCGATGGAAAGGTGCCCATCTAGAAGAAGAGTTGCATGGAAGCTCTTACGATTGGGTTTAGAGTTGATACACTCTACCAAGTTGGAGGAAGTCCACTGGGGGCTATGACATGTGATACTATTCGTCAAACCAAACTATGGCACCAGAGGTTTGGACACCATTACAAAGTCCTTCTTGAAGCAAGAAAGGTGGTGACAGGGATGCTCGAATTCAAAAATGATCATGAAGGTGTATGTCAGGGTTGTGTCGAAGGAAAGCATATCAGGGGACCTTTCCCCTCAAGTGTCACAAAGACATCTGATGTCTTGCAATTGATACATTATGATCTATCTGGTATGCTGCCCGTGACATCCTTGGGAGGATGTTCTTATTACATGACATTTATAGATGACTTCTCTCGCAAGACCTGGATATACTTCTTGAAGAAGAAGGATGAAGCGTTCATGTGGTTTCGTACTTTCAAAGCCTTGGTGGAAAATCAAACAAGGAAGAAGATCAAGATTTTGAGGACCGATAATGGCACTGAATATGAGACGAATGAGTTCAATAACTTTTGTAGAGAAGCTGGCATTAAGAGGGAGACCACAACCGTGTATAGTCCTGAGCAAAATGGCGTTGCTGAAAGAAAGAATAGGACCATTGTGGAAGCTACCCGTGCCATGCTATGTGACCAAGGTCTTCTGAAGTTTCTATGGAGAGAAGCTGCTAACACTGCTGTGTACATACAAAATCGATGCCCACATTTTGCTCTGAACTCCAAAACTCCCGAAGAGGTTTTCTCTGGTAAGAAACCTGATGTTTCTCATTTTAGAGTTTTTGGTTGTCTCGTTTATTTTCATGTGCCGAAAGAGAAGAGAAGAAAGCTGGATGCTTCTAGGAAGAAGGGAATGTTTGTGGGCTACAGTGAAACTTCGAAGGCTTAGAGAGTCTATGTGCTTGGTAAAGAAGAAGTGGAGATTTTCCACGATGTTACTTTTGATGAAGATGCTTCTCTCAGGAAAGTGATAAATCTTCCGAGCTTTGAGGAAGATCATGATGTAAAATCTGGGAATCAGGAAGAAACGAAGGATGAGATGATGCGCGATGTTAAAGGACTGATGGACCCTGTTGACCACTTTGTGTCAACGACCCCATAGCAGTACACCCCCATTTTGCAAATGGGATTCATCATGTTCGAGGTGTTCACACCATTCAGATTTCATCGTCAGACGACAATTTTATAAATGATCTAAACCCATTCTGCATGTTTATGATGTAAATGATCTAAGTAAGACCACCGTGTATGTAACAACCTAGGTAAGCCTAGTATTTTGGTGATGATTTCTATCCTAAGAGGTTTTTTGTCTCACTGATTCATTTGTGTTTCTCGACACAAGTGATCGACAGAGTTTTCCCCTTCAGCCTCACCCCAAAGCTAGGGTGGATTTTGTCATTAAGATGCTAAGTGAGTCCTAGTGTTTTCTATCGAGTCTTTGTAAAAGTAGTTTGGGAATAATCTTAGCTAATTGGCTAGATTATTTTATTACAAGCTACTTGGTCTACTAGATCATGTTTTGAGTCGCAGAATCGTGTAACTATTTGAGGGTCTATCACGAATGGGTATTCCCCCTTTATGTGTCTAAATGTATTTATTTTATGTAAAGAGGGTTGGAAAAATAATTAAATTCCCTCTCAGTCAATTAATTAATTTTTTTGGCCAAATTAATTAAAAATCCTAAGCCATAGATTTAATTAATTTTAAGTCCTAGGTAAGTTAAAATTCTTCAAAGGCAAAATTCGTGGGTCCTTAAAAAATAAAATTTTTAAAGGTCCCAGGCCAAGTGAATATTGAGAATTTCAAGAAATTTTGGACCCTTGGGCCTTGGTGGTTAAGTCAAAGTCAAAATTTTGAGGTAATTAACTCAAAATATTATTTTTGAGTTAATTAAAATGGAATTAAATGATAAATTCGAATTTCCTCAAAATTATAATTTCGATGGTCCAGATTAAAATATAATTAAATATTTTTCGACGGTCGAGATTATTTTGACGAGGATCAATCGAACTAGTCGTTGGCGATTTTATCTTACAAATTAGAGGTCTTTGTATGTCATTTGCACCCGATCTTTGAATTGTGCACTTGTTCTTGGAAGCTCTTGTAATATTTTTGGTGAATAAAGCATAAAGACTTTAGGGTTACAAACTTTGGTGTTCCTTTCCAAATCTATGAGCTTGCTGTGGCTGCTTCTACTTCACAATTATCTGATGAATTAATTAAGGATAAGATAAAAATGGAAATTATTTTCAGACCTTCAGTCCCAGATAATTCAGAGCATTGGCAAGTTTTTAATGATGAAAAGCAGGTCATTCATTTTCTTAATAATCTGGATGAGTTTGAAAATTTTCGGATAAGTTCTAGGGAGGATGGATTTGATGATCATGATGATATTATAAATCCTACTCCTGGGAATATTGTTGCTTTAGAGCAGCGCTTTGATCAGCATGATGCCACAAAGATGAAAGAGGAAAATAAAATGGATCCGGGTGAATTCATTGAAGTAAATATTGGTACCTCTGAAGACCCTAAGATTGTCAAAATTGGTAAAGGTACTAATGAAGAAGAAAGGAAAAAGTTGACCAACTTACTTCATGAATATAGGGATGTCTTAGCATTTTTGTATGATGAGTTAAAAGGATATAGGGAAGATGTCATGCAACACATTATCCCTTTGAAAGATGAGAATGCTAAACCTTTTCGTCAAAAGCTTAGCTTTCAAAAATGCTCACAGCTGGAATCATTTCTCAAACTAGACATTCAACATGGTGTTCCAACCTTGTGATTGTTAGGAAGAAGAATGGTACCATTAGACTTTGTGTTGATTTTAGAAACCTTAATCTAGCATGTAAAAAGGACAATTACCCTTTGCCCAACATGGAGACTATGTTGCAAAGGGTAACAAGTTCAGGAATGATGTCATTGCTAGATGGTTTGTCTGGATACAATCAAGTTTGGGTTAAGAAGGAAGATCGTCACAAAACTACATTCATCACACCATGGGGTACTTTTGAATACATTAGAATGCCTTTTGGGTTGACTAATGTTGGGGCTACTTTTCAAAGGGCTATGGATTATGCTTTTAAAGGTTTAACTGGTAAAATTATTGAAATTTATCAAGATGATCTTATTGTTTTTTCTAAAGATGGTATTAGTCAAATAGGTCATCTTAAGCAGGTCTTTAATAGGTGTAGAGAATTTGGGATTTCCTTAAATCCAGCTAAGTCTGTTTTTGGAGTAACTGAAGGGAAATTACTTGGTCACATCATCTCCAAATATGGGATCAAGATTGATCCTGAAAGAGTTGAGGCAATCCAAAAGACTTCTCTCCCTCATAATCTTAAATCCCTTTAGTCTTTTCTAGGAAAAACTAATTTTCTTAGAAGATTTATTCCAAATTACACAGAAATAGCTAAGCCTATTCAAGGTCTTCTAAAAAAGGATGTAAAATTTTTGTGGAAAGAAGGTGGTAAAAAGGCTTTTTAAGGAATTAAGGGTGCCATTGCCAAAGCTCCTGCTTTGGCAAGTACTGATTATTCAAAGGATTTCATGATTTTCTCTTTCGCTTTTGAAGATACCATTGCTGGTGTCTTATTACAAAAGAATAAGGAAGGTCACGAACAACCTATTGCTTTCATGAGTAGAGCGCTTCAAAATTCTGAATTAAATTATACTACTATGGAAAACAAGCCTATGCCTTGGTTAAGTCTCTTAAGCATTTTAGGACTTATGTGGGTTATTCTAAAATCATTGCTTTCGTCCCGCATTCCGCGATTAAAGATGTCTTAACTCAAACTGATTGCTTAGGGACTCGTGCTAGGTGGGTAACTAAAATTCAAGAGTATGATTTAGAGATTAGGCTCACCAAGTTAGTCAAGGGTCAAGGCTTGGCTGAAATGATGACCGAAGGTAATGAGAAAGCACTTGGTTTGATTTGTCTTAATGATGCTTCTTCGCCTGAGATGCGAAGTGTTGAGATTTTGTGTATTTGGGGTAGCATTAGTTGTGCTCTAACTCCCAAACTTTGTGGAGGGACTAGAGTACACTGGATCTACAAGACCTAGAAATGGATTTGGGAAATTTTATTTGGTTTAGGAGATATTAAATTAATTAATTATTTTAATGTATTTCCTAAGTTAAAACTTAAGGAAAATAAAATAATTAAAGTGAATTTAATTAAACATGTGATGAAATTATCTTAATTCAAACAAATCAAGCTTTCTTTTAATCTTAATCTTTAGCCATTGATTAAAGATTTAACCTTGGCCGTTGATTTGTCAACAAGAAAAGTATAAAGGAAAGGCTTGGGGTCATTTGTAAAACACACATGGAGGCAGAGCACTAAAGCTAAGCTGAGATTCTAGGGCGGGGTTGCTAAGAATTCTCAGAAGTGTTTTAGTTGCAGAGAGGGAAATTTAGACCAAAGAGATGATATGATCCCGGGGTCTAGAATACACAAGAAGCAGATAAGGGATCAACAAGGACAACGCAGAGAAAAGCGGCAACAACAACAGCAGCAACAACAGACGGCAACAGTGTCTTTCAGGGGCAGCGCTGGGGTTTCTAGGCCTAGATCTGGCTGAGTTCTGTATATCCTGTTTGAGAGTGGATCGGTCAGTATTTTTGGTCTTAGATCGGTTAGGAGCTGCAGATCTAGAGTTTTCTCTATAGGTTTTTCCAGATATGGAAACCAGAGTTGTGTATTCAGAAATATTCTTAATAATAGAACCCTCCAGCATCCAGAGACCAGATTTCCCACATTGGGTTTTTCCAGGGACAGTTTGTCCATAAATAACTGTGTCATTGTGTTTATGTGTGCATATGCTTATTCTAGATCTGAATTGGTAGAGATCTGTTATTTGTTTTGCTTTGATGTTAACTTGAATTTATTCAGTTAATAACTTGTATAAGTAGGAGAAGCTTAACCAGATTAACAGTAATAATTTCTGCATAAGAATTAAAATTCAGAAATTTCTACATGGTATCAGAGCAATTGCAGATCTGAAGGGGCAGCGCAGTTGATAGGAAGGGAAAATCTGACATGAACAAGGGAAGGGTTCATGCAACCAAAAGGACTCACACAGTCCTCCAGAGCATGCAAAAATGTAGAGGGAACATGACATGAAAGTGCTGGAATCCAGACTAGAGGAGGATCTTGCATGTGTGTCAAGCACAACTCCTCCTGATGTTTGGTTTATTGACAGTGGAGCATCTGCTCACATGACGGGGGTTCGAGAATGTTTTTCGAGCTATCAAGAGGAGCAGATGAATTTCCAAATAACTATGGGAAACAAAGGAAAACGTACCCCGATCGAGAGAGGTACTGTAACTTTTCAGACGGAAGATGGCCACAAGATTCGAGCCACGAATGTTTTGCATGTACAAGGGTTGGGGATGAACTTACTCTCGGTGTCTCAACTTCAGAACAAGGGCTATGATGTATACTTTATTCAAGACAAAGTATATGTCAAACATCCTAACTGGAGTAAAAAGGCACAAATTGGAGAAAGGAGTCACAAGCTGTATAAGGTTCAGCTTGAATCTCCGGTGGCCTTGATCGACAATACAGACGACAGAGATCTGAATGAGTTATGGCACAGAAATATGGGGCATCTACATCATGGAGCCTTGGGAATTCTCAAAAATATTGTCATAGGGGCTCCTGAACTCAGCACAAAGAAAGACGATGTTTGCAGAGGATGCGTGCTAGGGAAGTATGCTAAGGCAGCGTTTCCAAGAAGCAGCAGCAGAGCCAAAGGTGTATTAGAGTTAATAAACTCTGACATTTGCGGTCCGATGTCTACCACAGCTCTCAGTGGGGCAAAATATTTTGCTACCTTCATTGATGGTTGTTCTAGGAAAACTTGGATCTATTTTCTGAAGACAAAAGATGAAGCCTTTAATCGGTTTAAAGATTTCAAAGCATTGGTGGAGAACTCTACAGGAAAGAAGATCAAGAACTAAGGTCAGATAACGGTGGAGAATATATCGATAAAGACTTCACAAATTTCTGTGCGTAGGAAGGCATCAAGAGAGAGTGGATAGCTCCCTACAATCCATAACAAAATGGAGTTGCAGAACAGAAGAATCAGACCATAATAGAAGCTGCAAGGGCAATGCTGTACAACCAGGAAATGCCCAAATTCTTATGGGCAGAGGCTTGCAACACAATAGTCTATATTCAGAATAGAGTTCCAAATAGGGCTTTGGGAAAGGTGACTCCCGAAAGTGTGTTCATAGGCAGCAAGCCTAAAGTGAGCCACATCAGGATATTCGATAGCGTAGCATACTGCCATGTTCTAGAGGAAAAGAGGAAGAAATTGGATCAAACTGTAGAAAAGGGTTTTCTGATGGGCTACAGTGAGAATGCAAAGGCATATTGCGTCTATATTTCAGAGAGCAGGAAAGTCGTGGTAAGAAGGGATGTAAAATTCCTTAAAGAAAGAGCCTTTAGGAAATCTCGAGAGATGGCCACAGATACACAGATTGAGGAAGATCCACTGGTACAGCCTCAACAATCTTTGGAGGAGAGGTCCAGTGCCTCTCCTAGGCACAATTGTTCTGAAAGAAGCTCCTCCGACGAAGAACAGGAGGAAGAACAAGTGAGACCACGCACCACTGGTGGGAGACCGAGTAGAGAACTCCAACAGATTCTTAGAGATGCATAAGGATGTGTTGGAACACCTAGAGAAGGGAAGAGGATAAGGAAACAACCTGACAGATATCAGGCACTAGTAGCTCAGGTTGGAGAGCCCTCTACCTTTCGGGAAGCAGCTCAGCATCAAGTATGGGTAGATACCATGGTGGAGGAGTATAGCTCCATCATGACAAATGATGTCTGGGAAGTTGTCCCTAGACCACAGGACATATCTGTTGTAGGATCCAAGTGGATCTACAAGATCAAATATGCTGTAGATGGTAGCATAGAGAAATTCAAAGCAAGATTTTTAGCAAAGGGGTATGCCCAGAAAGAAGGCATCGACTATGAAGAAACCTTTGCTCCTGTAGCACGATACACTTCTATCAGATCCATCATCTCTTTGGCAGCGCAGATGGGATGGGAGATTCACCAGATGGATGTCCAGACTGCGTTCTTGAATGGTGTGATAGAGGAAGAAGTGTACATAGAGAAGCCAGAGGGCTTTGAGACACATGAGCAGAAGACTCATGTTTGCAGACTTAAGAAAGCCTTGTATGGCTTAAAACAAGCCCCTAGGGCATGGTATGGTCGGATTGATGGCTACTTGCAGAAGAGGGGTTCGTCAAGAGTGACGCAGATCCCAACTTATACTACTTGAGAGTAGGAGATGAGCCACTTATTCTTGTTTTGTATGGGATGACTTGTTTTTGACTAGCTCATCCAAGCTCATCATGGATTGCAAGGAGAATCAGGCAACATAATTTGACATGAAGGACCTGGGACGTATGCACTATTTTCTCGGGTTAGAAGTTTGGCAGCATGAAGGGGAAATCTTCCTAGGGCAAGGAAGATACACGACAAAGATTTTGAAAAGATTCCAGATGGAAGACTGTAGACCCATGGCCACGCCAATGATCACTAACTGGAAGAAGATAGACACATTAGAGGATGATGAGGCTAATCCCACCTTGTAAAGACAACTCATCGGGTCATTGATGTATCTGGTCAATACAAGACCAGACATCTGCTATGCAGTGAATAACCTCAGTCAGTTCATGGTGGAACCAAGGAGGGCTCACTGGGCAGTAGCTAAACATATTCTTATGTACTTGAGAGGAATAATCGAGTATGGGCTAAAGTACACGAAGGAAAATGAAATTCAGTTAAGTGGGTTCACAGATTAGATCGGAAAAGTACCAGTGGGTACTGTTTCAGTCTCGGATCAGGAATGACCTCCTGGTGTAGCAGGAAACAAAGTCCATAGCACTGAGCTCAGCCGAGGCAGAGTACATGGCAGCAAGCATGGCTTCGTGTGAGGCCATATGGCTCCTCAAATTAATTTTGAACCTACTTAAGAAACGAATAGAGCCGACCAAGATCATGTGTGATTATCAGAGTTGCATCAAGCTCTTTGAGAATCCTGTGTTTCATGACCGGTCGAAGCACATTGACATTCAGTGTCACTTTATTCGAGACTATGTTCAGAAGGGAGCAGTACAATTACAATACACTCCTACAGGTGAACAAGTCGCATACATTCTCACAAAGGCTCTGAATAAGGTTAAGTTCACTTACTTCAGAGAGAAGATGGGAATGATCGAGAACCCCTTCCACTAGAAGAAATGGTGGTCTTCCGAAGAAGAGGAGCCTCTTGGTAATGGTTGCAGCAGGGCGTCATGGGTGTGTTAATGGCAGCATAGCGGTGTAATTGAGTGGCAAGAGGCCAAGCTTCAACAGCACAGAAACTGTGCCCAAAATCATGTAATGCATGAGTGTGATGTATTGCTAGAGCACACCCTTGATGCTAAGAGGACGTGTTGAGATTTTGTGTATTTGGGGTAGCATTAGTTGTGCTCTAGCTCCCAAACTTTGTGGAGGGACTAGAGTATACTGGATCTACAAGACCCAGAAATGGATTTGTCAAATTTCATCTGGTTTAGGAGATATTAAATTAATTATTTATTTTAATGTATTTTCCTAAGTTAAAACTTAGGAAAATAAAATAATTAAAGTAAATTTAATTAAACATGTGATGAAATTATCTTAAGTCACACGGATCAAGCTTTCTTTTAATCTTAGCCATTGATTAAAGATTTAATCTTGGTCGTTGATTTATCGACGAGAGAAGTATAAAGGAAATGCTTGGGGTCATCTGTAAAACACACATGGACGCAGAGCACTGAAGCTAAGCTGAGATTCTAGGGCGGGTTTGCTAAGAATTTTCAGAAGTGTTTCAGTTGCAGAGAAGGGAATTTAGACCAAGGAGATGATCTGATCCCGGGGTCTAGAATACACAAGAAGTAGATTAGCAAGGACAACGCAGAGAAAGGCAGTAGTCGCAGCAGCGGACGACAGCAGCAGCAGTGTCTTTCAGCGGCAGCGCTGGGGTTTCTAGGCTTAGATCTGGCTGAGTTCTGTAAATCCCATTTGAGGGTGTGGATCAATCAGTATTTTTGGTCTTAGATCAGCGAGGAGCTGCAGATCTAGAGTTTTCTCTGTAGGTTTTTCCAGATCTGGAAACCAGAGTTGTGTATTCAGAAATATTCTTAATAATAGAACCCTCCAGCAACCAGAGACCGGTTTTCCCACAATGGGTTTTTCCGGGGACAGTTTGTCCAGAAATAACTGTGTCACTGTGTCTATGTGTGCATATGCTTATTCTAGATCTGAATTTGTAGAGATTTGTTATGTGTTTTGCTTTGATGTTAACTTGAATTTATTCAGTTAATAACTTGTATAAGTAGGAGAAGCTTAACCAGATTAACAATAATAATTTTTGCATAAGAATTAAGATTCAGAAATTTCTACACAAGGGTTAGAAGAGCATGAATGGTATAAGGACATTATTTATTATTTGTTAAATCTTACATGTCCTAACCGTTTAGTTGCTCATAGAAGAAGGGCTCTTAAATTAAAAGCCACTAAGTATTGCCTCGAGAAGGATGGTCTTGGATGGAGAAATCATGAGGGTATAATACTTAGGTGTGTTGATGAGGTTAAGTCCAAGAATTTGATTTCTAAGTTTCATTCAGGATTTTGTGGTGGTCATTACGCTGCTAGAACTACCGCCCACAAAATTCTGAGAGATGGTTATTATTGGCCTTCAATTTTTTCAGATGTGCATAAATTTGTCAGAAGTTGCCAAGTATGTCAACTATTCACTGGGAAGCAGAAGCTAGTTGCCCTTCCCATACAACCTGTGGTTGTTGAGGCACCTTTTCAACATTGGGGTCTAGATTTCATCGAGAAATTCCATGAAAATTCTAGCAATGGCTACTCCTGGATCTTATCTGCGACTGATTATTTTACGAAATGGGTTGAAGCCATTCCTACTAAGAATGCCAATGAAAAGGTCATTATGGACTTTATTGAAAATCAAATCATTACTACATTTGGTGCCCCTGCCAAGATCACTACCGACAATGCCAAGGCTTTTAGTTCATTTGAATTTTCATTTTTGTTTTAAGTATGCCATTACATTATCTCATTCATCTAACTACTATCCTCAAGGCAATGGCATAGCTGAGTCAAGTAATAAAAACCTATAACCATTATCAAGAAGATAGTAGGAGATAATAAGCGATCTTGGGACAGCAAAATCAAGTACGCTTTGTGGGCAGATAGAATTACTAAAAAGAAAGCTACTAGTAAAAGTCCTTTTGAATTAGTTTATGGCTTGGATGTAACTTTGCCCGTGCACCTTAAATTACCAGCTTACCAACTCCTTCAACATTTTTCCACTGATAAATATGTTGTTCAAAATAGAATTGATCATATTGTGGAGTTGGATGAAACTCATAGGAAAGCTTTAGATAATATGTGTAAGAATCAATCTAACATTAAGAAAATCTTTGATAAATCATCTCGATCTAGATTTTTGCAGGTTGGAGACATGGTATTACTTTGGGATCGAAAGAATGAAAAGCCCGAAAAACATAGGAAATTTGACAGTTTGTGGCTGGGACCTTACATTATCTGAGGCGTTGCTGGACCAAACTCATTCCACTTGAACACGTTGGAACTCGGAAGGCGAACCACTTCACTTACCTGCGAATGGCCAAATGCTCAAGTTGTTCTTCAAAGATGACATTTGAAGCCATTGGGTATCCTTTGTATTGTATTTCTAACCTTAATCCTTGTCATTTCAGCATTTCGTTTTGTAGTTAGATTAGATTTACTTTTCATGTTAAGTATAATAATAAATGATAGAAGAGCTTCTATTTTCCATGTACTTAATGTTATATGATGATATTTGGATGGACGCTACTTATGTAATTTTGTGTGTTGCTTGGATGCAGATTCTGGATTCTCACATTCCTTCAATCAAGCAACGTGTCCCCAAATAGAGCCAGATGTTGACCACTCTGTGTCAACGACACCATTGCAATACACCACCATTTTTGCAAATGGGATTCATCATGTTCAAGGTGTTCACGCCATTCAGATTTCATCGTCAGACGACAGTTTTATAAATGATGTAAACCCATTCTACATGTTTATGATGTAAATGATCTAAGTAAGACCACCATGTATGCAACAACCTAAGTAAGCCTAGTGTTTTGGTGACGATTTCTATCCTAGGAGGTTTTTTGTCTCACTGATTCAATTGTGTTTCTCGACACAAGTGATCGGCAGAGTTTTCCCCTCCAGCCTCACCCCAAAGCTAAGGTGGATTTTGTTATCAAGATGCTAAGTGAGTCCTAGTGTTTTCTATCGAGTCCTTGTAAAAGTAGTTTCGGAATAATCCTAGCTAATAGGTTAGATTATTTTATTACAAGCTACTTAGTCTACTAGATCATGTTTTGAGTTGCAGAATTGGGTAGTTATTTGAGGGTCTATCACGAATGGGTTTTCCCCCTTTATGTGTCTAAATGTATTTATCTTATGTAAAGAGGGTTGGAAAAATAATTAAATCCCCTCTCAGTCATTTAATTAAATTTTCTGACCAAATTAAATTAAAAATCCTAAGCTAGAAATTTAATTAATTTTAAAGTCCTAGGTGAGTTAAAATTCTTCAGAGGCAAAATTCGTGGGTCCTTAAAAAATAAATTTTTAAAGGTCTCAAACCAAAGGAATATGGAAAATTTCAAGAAATTTTGGACCCTTGGGCCTTGGTGGTTGAGTCAAAGTCAAAATTTTGAGGCAATTAACTCAAAAATATTATTTTTGAGTTAATTAAAATGGAATTAAATGATAAATTCGAATTTCCTCAAAATTATAATTTCGACAGTCTAGATTAGAAGATAATTAAATCTTTTTCGACGGACGAGATTATTTTGACAAGGATCAACCGAACTAGCCGTTGGAGATTTTGTCTTATAAATTAGAGGTCTTTGTATGTCATTTGCATCCGATCTTTGAATCGTGCACTTGTTCTCAGAAGCTCTTGTAATTTTGTTGATGAATAAAGCATAAAGACTTTGGGCTTATAAACTTTGGTGTTCCTTTTTCAGATCTATGTGGTGATATTGTCTCTAAAATCTACTACTTCTATTAGCATTTGATGGTTGATGGCTTTTATGGATTGATCTGCATACAGGTATCTTGTGCAGTTTTCTGGGTTTTCTTAAATTGCATTTTGATTTGACTTTAATATCAGTTATCTACGTTTTCAAAAGGTCTCATGGTTATTTTTTAAATCTCTATCAATCTAGAATTCAGATCTAAGCGTGCAGAGATCATTATTCAAGATTTGAGTGTTTGGAAAAATCTTCAGTGAGATCAGTCGACTCTCAGATTTCAGAAAATCTGAAAAAGCCCATCATCTCCTAATTTCTAAAGTTATCTTACGAAATATTTTTTACAGGGTCTTCTTGGACTTGTGCCTCTCTTAATTTCGTTTTTTTTTTATTAATTGTGCAAAATGGTTTTAAATCTGGCCATGAGGGCCTCTGATCTGTAGAATAGCATTGTAATCTCGCTTTTTTAATTTATTTCATCGAGATTTTTGGGATTTTTATTTGTGCATATATTGGGGTTTTGGGTTTTTTTGTTTCTCGGTTTTGTAAGGTGTTATACCGGCGGATTTTCGCATTTTTTCGTATCCGAGCCGCATCTAGGCCCTGGAGGGTAAGATTTGGTCTCAGGATTGGATTTGGTTGCAGATTTGGGCTTGATCTCTATTTTCTTAAATAATTACAAGTGCATTTGTTTTAAATCCAATTTTGTTAAGAAAAACTAATTATTCTTTTAAAGTTAGTTTTCTTTATGTTGGTATTTTAACTTTTAGTTAAATATTAGGAAGTAGGGACTTAGGGTGTGGGTTGTTACATACTTCCTCCCTTCGGAAAACTTCGTCCCGAAGTTAGAGTTTCATATACTCATATCAATGATTGTATTTTTAGAGATTAGGGTGTTTGTAGAAGGCGGATTTTTAAGATTGACTTTTTGTTTGAATAAGTATGTATCTGCAATTTAATTGTTACTTCCCATCTCAACCAAATCTTCAAACTATTCTAAAATCATCCTATCCTTCCTAATCTTCTTCCACTCCCATCCTATCCGTCCTCTACAGGAATATGCCATGGCATCAGCTTTACTGATCCATTCATAGACCTTAAGGATATCAGCGTCGATTACGTCGACCAGATATGCTTGTAGGCATCCGGCATTCATCATCACACGTCTAGGGGAGCGTGACTCGCACAGTCCTCCCATGACTCCAGGTATCGGAGGATAACTGGTGGGCAACACCTCCACCCCTCCCAATAGGACCAGGGTCAACACCTTATCATGGAATCTCGGGAGTCTCAACTGTTCTGGGGATTCTGTCATCACGTATTTTGGTTCTGAAATCTGTATTTTGCGAAGCAATTACTTGTACACATCTGCAATGTAAACATTCGTACGCACACTACAGCACATGCATTTATATTGTTCATAACAAATTGTTACCCATATAACAATTTCTACATATTTCAAATATACTGTTATCAATGTAAACATTCATACACACCTTACAGCATATGCATTTATATTGTTCATATTCCGCAATGATAATTTAAATGACATAAGGCATGTTGGTATCCCTGCATTAGTAAAGTCAAACAATAGCATATATTCGATATCACTAGAGTTAAGTAACATCCGTTCTTTATGGTTATCCATGTACAAGCAAGTAAAATTCATTTTTAAGAGATAATTCAAAATAAAGTTTACAAATTCATGGATAGGCTATGACCACTCTCTATACATGATCAGTAAGTTGTGTGATTATGATTACAAAGCTGTAAGTTAGGCTAGTACTTGATTATGTCATACTCTTCATAGTTAAAAAAAAATCAATGGGAATCAGTGAAGATAGTGATATGTTAATAAAGAATATTGAACCTTTACCCTTAACTCCATATTAGTACAATACTATCATGCTTATTATGTAACATGGTGAGAGATAAACCTCTATACTAAAAGAGCTTCTATTACCGTTATAAAAGGTTAACCATGTGAATCCATTGAATAGTATATCTTATATATTACTGACCTTATGAACATGTGGACTACTAGAACCTTATAACAAGCCCAAGTATTACTACTAGTCAAGTATGGCTATTTCCACAATAAGTATACCATGTGAAATAGGTGAAGCAAGAAGGTCTCTCTTATATACGAGTAGAAGTTATAGCAGATAGGATTCCACCTTTATCAAGCCTATGATCGCCATTACATCTATTCTTATTCATACTTAACTAGTGAATGGTACAGGTGTTACTAACAGAGATGGAAACAATCGAAATGTTAAAGCAGATACATGTACGGGTTATTGATGTGGAAACACACAGATCAACCACATGTTAGTTTATGATTGGAACCCTATTCAGACAGACTAAGCTAGCATGATATGAGGTTACGACCGGTGAGTTGCTTAACTACTTAGATAAGGTGATATCTTAGGCATAATATGCGTTACTACCACCTTCTCTATAATTGAACTTACTTAGGTAATGATATATTAGTAAATGAACACGAGATACACGAGCTCAATACATATGTGATATAGGTTTATTACGGAATCATTTAGAGCAATCGAAACCATGCTTTTATATGTAAGCTCTAATCCCAATAGATATGGTATTACACTCAGTAAGCTATGAAGATCATATGGTTCACTGTCACTCATATATTGCACTCACTCTGATTATGGTTATACACTCCTTGTTATTACCCAATATACGTGTTACTTAAGCTCATTGATCAGTGTTTATTATGGATACTTATTGATTATAACCATTGTTATAATCGCAACTGTAATTAACAGAGTCAAGTAGATCACAGTTATTGTCAACACAGTTACTTTGCACCAAATTCTTGAATTTAAAAGGAAACATCCGAGGCATCTGAGTACAACCATCCTTCCTCCCAGTTTCCTTCTTCAACGAGGAGGCTGCTGCAAGGGTCTGGTCCTGGTTCTCTTAAAATAAGAAACTTTCAAGGTTGCTCATAGAGTAAATTGTTAAATATAATCGTCAAAAGCATTATGTATTGACATGACAAATCATCAATATTAATATTTGGTTAAATCTCCTATTGAAGTTATCTTATATGTAGATCATAATATTATTACGATTACCTGCAAAATTTCCCTTCTGTTAGCAGAATTGCTGCATAAAAATCGAAGATTGAAATGACTTGTAAATGGAAATAATTGAGATCACCCATTAAAATATATTTGCAATTAACAAAACATGAACAATAATATAGCATCCTTGCAAAAATTAACTTTTTCATTATGTTAATATCTAATTGCAGAGTTGCCCATTAAAGTTAAAATACCAACATAAAGAAAACTAACTTTAAAAGAATAATTAGAATGATTAATTAAACAACACCCCGATTGAATACATTCAAATTAATACAATCATATTCTTTTTCATTTAAATGACGGCTGTTTAATACAACCTTATACATCTTATCCTCTTGCATTCAAGTTACCTCTCATTAATAATCTTATCCTCTTATTCGAATGACCTCTCATTAATACAACCTTATCTTATTACATTCAAAGGACATCTCATTAATGAGAACCATATCACTCGAATGATACCTCTTTAAAAACATTCATTTCTACATTTATGGAGGTCTTATCTCGATGGAGTGGGGCGGTGGGATGTTAGCTGGATGGTGTTGTGGCGGTGGGGCAGATTATTATTTAAACACGAAGACATGAAGGATGGAGGGGTCTTTTGTTGGGAAAGAAGGGGGAGAAGGCTGTTGTGAGGAAATGGAGAAGGCTGTCGTGATGAATTTGAGAAGGTTGTTATGGTAAAATTTATCAAGGGTGGGAAGGAGACTCACTGTTCTCGGGATTCTGGGCACGGGGGCAGAGGAGGCGTCCTTTGGATTTAGGATTAAATTCTAAATTTGGCTGGGAGGAACATTTTGGTTCTGTAATCTGTCCGATCAGCTGGAGAGGAGGATCACGGTTCCAGGTATTCTAGTTTGGATCTCTCCGTTTCCAGGTATTCCTCCTCTTAGCATCAGTTAATTATTATGTTTCAGCATCAGCTAGTCACTATGTTTTAAGCATTAGCTGGTTACTGTGATTTTACTTAGAATTAACTTAAAATCATGTTTAAATTCTCTTGCAAATTAAATCCTGCTTAACTGTAGGGAATCAGATAAGTGTTTTGTTTTATAAGTGAGATAGAGACCTTGCACATGGTATCAAGTATGGTTTTTAGCCTCTTTATATTGAGTGTTATTAAGAGTTATTAAGAGGCTAAATCAGCTAAGTCTTTCCCTCCAGCAGAAACTTTGAAATTCCCTGAAATCTAGTGCAAAATTTAGGAAATTAACGAGATAGGATGTTACATTCGAAATTGGTGTGTGCCCGCACATTTTTGCCGCCCGTGCAAAATTCCTCTCGCCGTCGCCACTTTCCCTCACGCTGCCTGCGTCATTTTCCCTTGCGGCTATCATTCTCACGCAATCCATCTCTGCTGCAGCTGTCCGTACATTGTCCACCTTCACTTGTAAACGCTGTCTTCACACTGTGTGCTTAAAACCATTGCCTGCTCCTTCAGTGGCATTCTCCCCATCTCCCTTTACGCTTTCATTCAATCCCTCCATTTCCTTGTCGTCCAAACTCCTTTCGCTGTCTGCCCACATCAACAAAGTCCAAATCCTGCACTCCGCTGCCGTAAACTTGCATTCATTTCATTTCCTTGGCCGCATTACATCTGCAGCTCCTCCTTGTCCGCTCCCACTGCCACTTCCTCTGCGTCTTTCCCGTCTTCCCTGTAGCTGCCATCGATCCATCCTTTCCTTTGCCGCAACCTCACCGCAATCTCCTTACGCGCCTTCCTTCTCTCCATCGACCTTGATCTCTAAGTGCTCTTAGCTGCAATCCCTGCTGCCGGCTCACATTTGCCTTCACGCCGTCCGTACGCATCTTTCTACTTGCACACACAAGCAAACCTTATGTATACTTCATATTTTTATTTAGTTTCCTAAGGTTAGCTTCAGATTTTCGATTTTTTTTAACTTTGCTTTCGTTTTAGTTTTAAAATTTTAATTTTTCCTTTTTTTTTTTTTACTTGGCTATAGTTTTAGTTTTAAAATGTTCGATTTTGTTGATTTTGTTTAGTTAGTGATTTAATTTTATGATTTGATTTTTTTTAGATTTTGAAACTTTCAAATATAAATAAATAAAAAATTTCAAAAAAAAAAATTCTTGCTTTTTGGACTTTAGCTTTAGTTGTATATATAGTTTTTGTTTTTCTAGTTTCATTAACTTTAGATAAGAAAAGAAAAAATTAAAAAAATATTAAATGTAATTTTTAACTTTGGAAAATTCTCAAAAATTTTTAACTTTTTTTTACATAGCAAGGGGGACTTTAAATTTTTTTTTTTTTTTTTTAATCTAAAGTTTGACTATAGATTTCTGAATTGGAATTATTTAGTGTATCATTTAAATTCAAAATTATTGGAAATATCTAGCATTTAAATTCGATGGTCCTTTCATGATAATATCTTTTCGGAATTTAAATTGTTTAAAGATTGCACTAGGTTTGAAATATTTTTATGCTTAGCATTCATTGGGATTGATGGTCGTTTAATGAGCTTTAATTGTGGTTTTAAATTACTTGAAATCGGTAATTAATTGTTTAGTCAACTTTGAGATTATTTGAAGTGATGATAAATTGCATGTCTTTATCGAATATTGTTAATGCATGATTACGAAGGTGTTTTATCGAGTGTTGAATCTATTATTGAAATAAGCATATCTTCCAGTTTGATCAATTGAGCACTTAATTGAGGAATTGAATATTATCATGGCGGATTGATTCGCAATAGTTACCTATCAATTAATTGATTTTAATTTCATAATGGGATATTTTGACTCCACAAGGCACTGGTCTTAAACTTCAAATCTAATTGAATATATAAAATCTCGTTAATCTTAACAAGTACTTGGTCATCTAACTGTATCTCCTGAATTGGTTGGTTTCCAACCAGTTCTCCTTCTTCATTTTCGTTAGGGTCTACCTCCCTTAGCGTGCAAGGAGACAACTTAGATAGAGAGATTGGGGATCAGGGTGACAACCCCCGATTTGAGCGGTTGTCGCGGTGCCTAGAAATTTTGTGCGACAACAAACCCCAATTATCCACCTCCTTCAATGAAGAGAAGAGCCTCATGGCTCTAGGATACTCTCGAAGATGCCGAGAGACATATGGCCCCAAGGGGGACATTTCGTGAAAGCAAGAAGCTGAATAGATACCAAGGGTATCTAGCAGCCATGAGTACAATCGTACAATCTGAGCCTGGATCTTTTGAAGAAGCCGTAAAGCATCAAGTCTGGAAGGATGCTATGCACGAATTGTACGAGTCCATTATGAAGAATGATGTCTGGGATGTGGTTCCGAAACCGGAGGACAAAGCTGTTGTCACCTCGAAATGGCTCTATAAGATCAAGCATGGATCTGATGGTAGTGCTGAAAAGTTCAAGGCAAGATTCGTTGCCTGAGGCTTGTCTCAAAAGGAAGGCGTAGACTATGATGATATATTTGCACTTGTGGCCCGATATACCACCATCCGATGGCCCGATATACCACCATCCGATCTATTATTGCCCTTGCTGCTACGCAAGGATGGAATCTTCATCAGATAGATGTGAAGACCGCTTTTCATCATGTTTCGATAAAGGAAGACGTGTACGGATAGAGACTCTCATGTATGCAGGTTGAAGAAAGCCCTCTATGGGTTGAAGCAAGCCCCCAGGGCTTGGTACGAGAGGATAGATAGCTACTTGATGAAGCTGGGCTTCACTCGAAGTAATGCTGATCTGAACCTTTACTTCAAGGTTGATAGTGAAAAGCCTCTCATTCTGCATCTCTATGTGGACGATCTCTTCCTGACAGGTGCTGACCTTCTCATTCATTAGTGTAAGAGGAAGCTCGCTTCTGAGTTTGAGATGAAGGACCTCGGACTGATGCATTACTTCCTAGGCCTGGAGGTTTGGCAGAAACCTGGCGAGATTTTCCTCTCCCAAGGAAAGTACATTGTGAAGCTGTTGGAAAGATTTGGAATGGTGGACTATAAGTCCGTGTTGACAACGATGGAGCTCAACTTTAAGAAGTTGAGTGGAAATGCTGCTGGGCCCGTGTTAGCAAATCCTTTCGAGTATTGTCAACTCATAGGGGCCCTGATGTTCTTAGTGAACACGCATCTGGATGTATGTTTTGCAGTGAACACTTTAAGTCAACACGTGGTTGATCCTCATCACATTCATTGGGTTGGTGCCAAGAATTTGTTAAGATATCTTCAGGGCACGATAAACCATGGGTTGAGATACATTGCCGGGAGTTTGAGACTCCATGGATATATTGATGCCGATTGGGCTGGCAATGTGGTGGATCGCAAGAGCACATCTGGATGCTACTTCACACTTGCGTCTGCTGCGATATCTTGGATGAGTAGGAAGTAGAAGTCGGTGGCTTTGAGAACTGCTAAGGCCGAATACATTGCAGCGAGTATGGCCTGTTGTGAAGCTATTTGGTTGTGAAAGCTCTTCAGTGAGCTGTTCGGACATGTGCTAGATACCACCGTTATCCTTTGTGATAACCAGAGGGGGATTCGTTTGTCAGAGAATCCCGTGTTCCACCATCGATCCAAGCATATTGATATTTGGTACCATTTTATCCGGGATATGGTACAGAGAGGTGCCGCAAGGCTCGATCATATAGGAATTGATGAGCATGTTGCGGATATTCTCACAAAGCCCTTGTGGAAGGTCATGTTCCTAACCTTCCGTGAGAATCTTGGAATTGTGGAACGACCCTATGCTGAGGGTCCTGTTGGACGACGAGCTTTGGGAGCTCCAGGGGGATTTGGGGATAGCTTCTTGGAGCTATAAGCAACCACAGGGCTAGGCTTGCCGAACCTTGTTGGTGTGCTTCTGCCCCACCATTATGATATTGAGTTGGTGCACCTCTCTTTGATCTGTGCCTCGTATGCATCCTACCCATGGAGTCCCAGACTGATGGGAAGTACTTCTCATCTTGGCTAATGAGGTGGGAAAAGATAGAGACCAGTAGCAAGACCGATGGATGCATCAAAGATTGTCGTACTCTCTATATCTAGGATGGCACGTGTCCAACCACTTGATCTGGGATCAAGTCTAGTGAGGTTTCAAACCTCCAACTGACTTCAGGTTAGTATGAGACTCCTTTGAGTCCTATAGAGGTTTTAGACCTTTGAGCTGATTTTGTCAGCCGGGAGTGATGTCTTTGTGACTCACCTTTTGTTCTGAAATAAAGAAGCCAACAAAGAAAGTTACGGTGGGATGACGCACGATGTTTGGATGGCACAGGTGGATGGAGTTCTTCCTAGTTGAGAGGGAGTGTTAATCTTGGGCAACTAGGTCCAAACTCCATGTTGTGATGCTCAAATGACGATGCCAATATTTTTATTGGATTCCTCTTTCGGAGAGGTGCAAGATCGATCTAAAGATCATCTTGATCAGATCAACAGAACATTTATTTTGAATTAATTCCACTTATGTGCAAGATCGGCCAGAATTGTAGTGTAGGCTTGGAGCCATAATAGATGTGTCACACACTCTCACAGATGAATATATATTGGTCAACGTTGGAGATCATTTTCACCATCACTCATCACACACTTCTCTCTTGTGTTTGATTGGTTTGATCATTAGTTGGAAGCTTCTCTTCGTTCACACGTGGGAAAACAACAGCTAGGGTTTTTCAGCGCAACTTTGACCAGCGTTGACTTTGGTCAATGCTTGGTCAACTTGACCTCAAACTCTCCCAAAACTTCGATCTCTATAGTCTGCATTTTTTGGCACAAAAACCGAGGTTGGACGTTGACCTTTGATGTTGCTGCGTTGAATTTCTGTTCTTGCGTTGACTTTCTGTTGCTGCTGTTCTGCATTGACCGTTGACTGGACAACGTTGAATTTTGTTGACTGTTGTAGAGCTGTCTTGAGGGTTGTGTGACATTTCTGATTGGCTGCTCGTGAGGAGACTTTGCTGGTTGAAGCATCCTGTTGACTACCGTAATGCACCACAACACATATTTTGCTAATCAAGTTAAGTGTATTTTTGGCTTGTCTTTCGTCGATCTATTGGTATGTTCTATCAACATTTTACTTTCATGTTTATGTGATTGCTTTTTGATATCGAGTTTAAAGTAAAGTTGCATCAAGCATAGAACATCTACGAAAATTTACACCTACACACATGAGTCCTCTGCTCATGCGTCTTAAAGCCCTCTAGTTGTTTGATATATACTTCTTCTTCTATCACCCCATTCAAGAATGCAGTCTTGACGTCCATCTGGTGAATCACCCATCCCATTTGTGCAGCAAGGGATATCACAGATCTAATAAAAGTGTATCTGGCAACTGGGGCGGAGGTCTCTTCATAGTCTATCTCTTCCTTCTGAGCACACCCCTTTGCCACAAACCTGGCTTTAAATTTTTCTACGCTGCCATCTGCAACATATTTGATCTTGTAGATCCATTCCGAACCCACAGCCGATCTGTCCTGAGGACTAGGAACCACTTCCCAGACATCATTTGTCATGATGGAACTATACCTTTCTACCATTGCATCTTACCTATACCTGATGTTGAGCTGCCTCCTGAAAACTAGAGGGTTCCCCAACGTGGGCTACCAAGGCCTGGTATCTGTCTGGTTGCCTGCACTGCCTCTTCTCATTTCTGGGGGCTATGACAAACTCCTCTGCATCCCTTAAAATTTGTTGTAATTCCCTGCTCGTCCTACCACTGGTAGTGGGTGGCTCTACTTGCTCCCCCTCCTGCAAATCTTCTAGAGATGAATCCCTTGGATCCTTCTGCCTTGGAGAAGCACTCGGGCTATCCTCTGTTGGTCGTAGTGGTTGGACTAGTGGGTCATCTTCCGATTGCGTTGCTGAAGGCATCTCTCGGGATTTTCTGAAAGCTCTTTTCTCTATGAACATTACATCCCGCCGCACTACAACCTTCTGCTGCACTACAACCTTCCTGCTGCCAGGAATGTAGATTCTGTAAGCCTTAGCATTTCACTGTATCCCACTAGATACCCCTTTTCTGCAGTCCTTTCCAATTTCTTCCTCTTCTCTTCGGGTACATGGTAGTATGCCACAATACCGAAGACCCTAAAGTGGCTTACTTCTAGCTTCCTACTAGTGAAGACACTTTCTGGAGTGATCTTACCCAATGCATTGTGAGGAATCCTATTCTGAACATATATAATTGTGTTATAAGCTTCAACCCACATAAATTTGGGCATGTCTTGATCATACAACATTGCCCTTGCAACCTCCACAATAATTTTATTCTTCCTTTTTGCAACTCCATTGTGCTCCGGATTATATGGAGTAATCCACTCTCTTCTGATGCCTCCCTTGTGCAGAATTATGTGAAGTTTTTATCAATGTATTCTCCACCATTATCTGATCGTGGTACCTGTTGACCACACTTTGTCAACGACCCCATAGCAGTACACCCCCATTTTTTCAAATGGGATTCTTCATGTTTGACGTGGTTGCGCCATTCAGATTCCATCATCAATCATCAGTCGACAGTTTTGGAAATGATGTAAACCCATTCTGCATGTTATGATGTAAATGATCTAAGTAATACCGTCAATGTATGTAACAACCTAGGTAAGCCTAGTATGTTGTTGATGATCTCTATCCTAGGAGGTTTTTTGTCTCACTGATTCACGAAAGTGATCGGCAGAGTTTTTCCCTCCAGCCTCACCCCAAAGCTAGGGTGGAATTTGTCATCAGCATGCTAAGTGAGTCCTAGTGTTCTATCGAGTCCTTGTAAAAGTAGTTTCAACTACTTGGTCTACTAGATCATGTTTTGAGTCGCAGAATTGAGTATTTATTTGAGGGTCTATATGAATGGGTATTCCCCCTTCATGTATGTAAATGTATTATCTCATGTAAAAGAGGGTTGGAAAAATAATTATAATCCCCTCTTAGTCAATTAATTAAATTTTCTGGTCAATTAATTAATAAAATCCTAAACCAGAAATTTAATTAATTTAGAGTCCTAAATTAGGATTAAATCTTTAAAGGCAAAATTTGTGGGTCCTTGGAAAATGATTTTGAAAGCCCCAGGCCAAGGGAATATTGAGAATTTTAAGAAATTTTGGACCCTTGGGCCTTGGTGGTTAAGTCAAAGTCAAAATTTTGGGGTAATTAACTCAAAAATAATATTTTTGAGTTAATTAAAATTGAATTAAATTATAAATTCGTTTTTTCCCCAAAATTTTAATTTCAACGCTCCGGATTAAAAGATAATTAAATCTTTTGGACGGTTGAGATTATTTTGACGAGGATCATCCAAACTAGCCGTTAGAGATCTTGTCCTATAAATTTAGAGGTCTTTCTCATGCTTGAATCATCCGATCTCACGATCGTGCACTTGCTCTTAGAAGCTCTTGTAAACTTTTTTTTGAAGAATAAAGCTAAAGACTTTGGGGTTACAAATCTGGATGTTCCTTCTCAAATCTATGTGGTGAATTGTCTCTAAACTCTGCTACTTGGTTTCTTGCATTTTATGGTTGATGGCCTACATGGATTAATCTGCATACAGGTATCTTGTGCAGTTTTCTGGGTTTATAAAATAACATTCTGATTTTTCTGAAAAGGTTTCGTGTTGTTTTCTTAAATCTCTATCGATCTAAGATTCAGATCTAAGTGTGCAGGGAAATTTTTTTTAAGATTGGGCGTCTGGGGAAGTCTTCGGTTGGACCAGCCGACTCTCAATAAACATAACTCTGATAAGCTCTTTATTTGTTAAATTCCAGGTCTATCTTACGATATTTGTGATTTTGCAGGGTTTCAAAGGCTTGTGCCTCTCATTCAAAAAATTTTAATTTCTAAACTGTGCTAAAAGGTTTCAAATCTAGCTATGAGGGCTTTCTAAATTGCAAATTAAACTTGTAAATTTGTATGTAGTTTTTGTTCTGTCGGGTTTTCTGCAGGATTGCAGGAGGTTTATCAGAAAATTTTAGATCTGGGCATAATTTCAAGAGAAAATTATCTCTGGTGCATTTAAATGAACATAAAAACTGGATTTTGCCAGGAGAAAATATGAGTTTACTGTGTACTGGGTTTATTTTAAATCCCTGCCATCGAACAACAGCCATCCTCTCCATCGAACGCTCTCAACTCTTTCCGCTCAGCTATCATCTCCTTGCCATCCTGCATCATTCCTCAACACTGGCGTCAAACCCTCCGTCTAGCCTCTGCTTTTCCTTTGCCCGTCCAGCTTTTGCCTTACGTCCAATGCCCTAGATTGATTTGCCATTCTTCTGCTCCAACCTGTGTTCTTTCCTTGCCTCCCGCCTGCATTTCTTCTCCACGCATCGTCCAGCCTTTATTGCTCTGCATACGCTGCCTATTTTTTTCCGTAAGGCTCCTTTCCCTTCATCGATTTATCTCTGTCCAGATCTGATTCCTGCAATTCAAACAAACGATCAGATGTAGCATAAAACTCAGCGATTCTGCCCGCCCGAGCTTCTCCATTCCGTCTGGCGTCCAAACTGCAAAACGACAAGCTCGAACCCGCGTCCATTCGTGCCGTTCGACCTGCAAACGATAAACAAAAAACACAAAAAATCGCGTTGAATTTTTCAAAAGCCGACATTTTATTTTGTTTCATCTGAATGTATAGTTTGTAAGGTAGCGGTTAGTCGTAGGTTTTAAATTTCGATTTTTTTTTTATTTTTTTTTATTTGATATTCATATAGTTAGATTTTAATTTTAAATTCATTTCTGCTGTAGTGATAGTGTAGTTTTAATTTTAATTTCAATTTTGTTTAGTTTAGGTTTAGTTTTATTTAACTGGATTTTAGATTTTAAACTTTGTTTTTAATTAGATCTTGGTTATTTTTGTTTTAGATTTTTAATGTTTAGCTTTAGCTGTAATTTAGGATCTTACATTTTAGATTTTATATTTGGATTTAATTTTTAATTTTTCTTTAGATTAGAAGCTTTTTACATTTAGTTAGTTTTAGATTTTAATTTTAGCTTCTCCTTAGAATTAGCTTTAATTTTTGTTTTAAGATAAAAAAATTAAATTTTTTTTTTATAAAATATAAAATTTTAATTTTTTTTTATAAAATTATAAAAAATTTTCAAATTTTCTATAGTCAAATGTGTTGAAATTTTTCTATCTAAAGTTTTGACTATAGAAACATTTTCTGGATCAAAATTAATTGAAGCATCATAAATCTGGAAATATTGCAAATATCTGGCATTTTCATCTTGTGATAATATTGCTGTGGGTTTAGGATATTTTAATGCATGGTTGTGGTGTTTTCAATTGAATATCATTGTGATCAATCGTGTTTTAATAAGCAGCAGTTAATCGTCACTTACTTGTTTATAATTGCATAACGGGATCTTGTTTGACTCCATAAGGCACTGGTCTTAAACGTGAAATCTAATTTAGATCTGTGGAATCTCGTTCATTTTATCAAGTATTTGGATGTTTTAGCTGTGTCTCCTGGATTCTTCCTCTTCATTTCTAATAGGGTCTACCTCCCTTAGCTTGCAAGGAGACAGCTTAAATAGAGAGATTGGGGATAGAGGTGACAGCCCCCAATCTGAGCCGTTGTCGCGGTTCCTTGACAATTTGTGCGACAACATTTTTTGGCGCCGTTGCCAGGGATAGAGTTTTTCTGTCCTTGGTCTTAACGACATTTTCTAATCTTCTGATCTTTCATCGCCATTCATTAGCCTGTCGCAAGGGATCACATTTTCTGGCGTTCTTTCATCTCTTCATCATCTAATCTTTTCATCTTTAGCACCTGGACATTTCGGTTGGCTTCTTGTTTGGGTGGCGACTCCACTTATTCATCTTTTTATTCTCAAACAAGAATCCCCCCCTGATATCTATCTGCTATCTCTCGATTATTTCTTTCTATTTTCAGAATTAGTTTCGTGCTCAAGTGGCGACTCCAAATTCTTTCATTTCTTACAAGAGTTCCTGCTAAGAAGTTCGCTTCTTGAGGACCTTTTGATTATTCTTGAACACGGATCTATTTCTTAAATTTTAAGCAGGTCATCATGGATGACACCTTTCATGACATGCCGGAAGAAGCCACTTCAAAATTGCCTTTTTTTTCAGGTGGTGATCCAGGCACTGCTCTATTACATCTAAGGATGGTCAACCTTTTTATACATAAATATTGTCGTTCTTCACAATATAATCATGAAGATGTCAAGATACGTGTCTTTGACTATTCTTTAAAAGGTGATGCTATCGATTGGTTTCGAAATTGTCCTGAGGAGTATTGTTTACAAGACATCATCAATGCTTTTAGAGATAAATATATAGAACAAGATGACTCAGATAGTGAAATTGATCTTGTAGAGAACTCAACTATGAGCAGGAGATTTCCAGACAATTCTCAGGACGAATCCACTTGTACCATGACAGCACAAACCCATGATAGTGGTGAAACAAAAACAAATTGTCAAACCAGTGTTGACAATGATAAGAATCCTGTTAGCGAATTGATTCAGATGGTTAAGGACATACAACTAAATCAAGCTCAGGTAATCAAGAATATGGAGGCCAACCAGGCTCAAATCATTAAGAATATGGAACTTAATCAAGAAAAAATAATAGCGGATCACGCCAGGGAAATTGGTTCTATGCAGAACAGGTTAAAGGTCATGGAATTTAATCACTCCAATCAAATAATTGCCATGGAAGAAAAACATGTTAAGGAAATGATGATCATGGAAACAAATCATAAGAAAGAGATGAATTGTATGCAAAATTTCTTTATGGCCATGAAAGCAGATAATGATAAAATGATTCAAAACATGGAAGCTAACCAGATCAATTTTCAGAATCGGATAAATACCTTAGAAGAAAGTCATGCACAGGAAATAAATGTCATAGAAAACAGGTTAAAAATGATGGAAGTTAATCATTCTAATTAGATGTCTCTTCAACACAATTTGTCAACTATTGAAGAAATGCATGTCAGGGAGATGAGTTCCATACAGAAGAAGTTGGAAAAAATGGAACGATCACACATGCAAGATTTCCAACCCAGGTCAGATTTGTCAACAGATCATAGGCCTCCCAGTTTGCTGAAGCAATTTCCATCTCATCACATGGAGGTCACTTTTCCCATTAAGGAAGAGTTAACTATGGCTACAAAGGATGTTGAGAAACACCAAGCTTATGTGTCACCTTTAACAAAATATATTGAGAATAAGATGGGTCACAGTCCAGGCTCATCAGATGTTTTATACAAGCATTTTCAAGATAAGGACAAGAAATCTACAATAGTCTCATTGTTGACATCACAACCCACTCAGACGAAGAGAAAGAAGAAGAAAGGAAGAAGTAAGCGGTTTGATTCGTCTGATGGTCGAGAGCAGCTTGACATTCGGATAAGATAGAGTCCTACATTGTGCAAGATTGGGCATGGCACATCTGAAAAGCAGCCCACAGACTTGCCTGAAAGCAAGCAAATGCTCAGCATGCACTATATTGAACACATCTGATGCCACAGGGCATCCTTTGTATTGTATCTCTTACCTTACACCTTGTTATTTCAGCATTTCATTTGGAAATTAGAGTAGATTTACTTTTCATGTTAAGTAGAACAATAAACAAAAGAAGAGCTTCTATTTTTCATGAGCTTAATGTTATATGATGATATTTGGATGGACGCTACTTATGTAATCTTGTGTGTTGCTTGGATGCAGATTCTGGATTCTCACATTCCTTCAATGAAGCAACGTGTCCCCAAGTAGAGCCAGATGTTGACCACACTTTGTCAACGACCCCATAGCAGTACACCCCCATTTTTTCAAATGGGATTCTTCATGTTCGACGTGGTTGCGCCATTCAGATTCCATCATCAGTCATTAGTCGACAGTTTTGCAAATGATGTAAACCCATTCTGCATGTTATGATGTAAATGATCTAAGTAATACCGTCAATGTATGTAACAACCTAGGTAAGCCTAGTATGTTGTTGATGATCTCTATCCTAGAAGGTTTTTTGTCTCACTGATTCACGAAAGTGATCGACAGAGTTTTTCCCTCCAGCCTCACCCCAAAGCTAGGGTGGATTTTATCATTAGAATACTAAGTGAGCCCTAGTGTTCTATCGAGTCCTTGTAAAAGTAGTTTCAACTACTTGGTCTACTAGATCATGTTTTGAGTCGCAGAATTGGGTATTTATTTGAGGGTCTATATGAATGGGTATTCCCCCTTCATGTATGTAAATGTATTATCTCATGTAAAAGAGGGTTGGAAAAATAATTATAATCCCCTCTTAGTCAATTAATTAAGTTTTCTGGTCAATTAATTAATAAAATCCTAAACCAGAAATTTAATTAATTTAGGGTCTTAAATTAGGATTAAATCTTTAAAGGCAAAATTTTTGGGTCCTTGGAAAATGATTTTGAAAGCCCAGGCCAAGGGAATATTGAGAATTTTAAGAAATATTGGACCCTTGGACCTTGGTGGTTAAGTCAAGGTCAAAATTTTGGGGTAATTAACTCAAAAATAATATTTTTGAGTTAATTAAAATTGAATTAAATGATAAATTCGTTTTTTCCCAAAATTTTAATTTCAACGCTCCGGATTAAAAGATAATTAAATCTTTTGGACGGTTGAGATTATTTTGACGAGGATCATCCAAACTAGCCGTTAGAGATCTTGTCCTATAAATTTAGAGGTCTTTCTCATTCTTGAGTCATCCGATCTTAAGATCGTGCACTTGTTCTTAGAAGCTCTTGTAAATTTTTGAGGAATAAAGCATAAAGACTTTGGGGTTACAAATCTGGATGTTCCTTCTCAGATCTATGTGGTGAATTGTTTCTAAACTCTGCTACTTTGTTTCTTGTATTTTATGGTTGATGGCCTTCATGGATTAATTTGCATACAGGTATCTTGTGCAGTTTTCTGGGTTTATAAAATAACATTCTGATTTTTCTGCAAAGGTCTCATGTTGTTTTCTTAAATCTCTATCGATCTAAGATTTAGATCTAAGTGTGCAGAGAAATTTTTTCTTAAGATTGGGCGTCTGGGGAAGTCTTCGGTTGGACCAACCGACTCTCAATAAACATAAATCTGATAAGCTCTTTATTTGTTAAATTCCAGGTCTATCTTACGATATTTGTGATTTTGCAGGGTGTCAAAGGCTTGTGCCTCTCATTCAAAAAATTTTAATTTCTAAACTGTGCTAAAAGGTTTCAAATCTGGCTATGAGGGCTTTCTAAATTGTAAATTAAACTTGTAAATTTGTATGTAGTTTTTGTTCTGTCGGGTTTTCTGCAGGATTGCAGGAGGTTTATCAGAAAATTTTAGATATGGGCATAATTTCAAGAGAAAATTCTCTCTGGTGCATTTAAATGAGCATAAAAACTGGATTTTGCCAGGAGAAAATCTGAGTTTACTGTGTACTGGGTTTATTTTAAATCCCTGCCATCAAACAACAGCTATCCTCTCCATCGAACCCTCTCAACTCTCTCCGCTTAGCTATCATCTCCTTGCCATCCTGCATCATTCCTCAACACTGGCGTCAAACCCTCCGTCTAGCCTCTGCTTTTCCTTTGCTCGTCCAACTTTTGCCTTACGTCGAACGCCCTAGATTGATTTTCCATTCTTCTACTCCAACCTGCGTTCTTTCCTTGCCTCCTGCCTGCATTTCTTCTCCACGCATCGTCTAGCCTTTATTGCTCTGCATACGCTGCCTATTTTTTTCCGTAAGGCTCCTTTCCCTTCATCGATTTATCTCTGTCCAGATCTGATTCCTGCAATTCAAACAAACGATCAGACGCAGCATAAAACTCAGCGATTTTCCCCGCTCGAGCTTCTCCATTTCGTCTGGCGTCCAAACTGCAAAATGACAAGCTCGAACCCGCGTCCATTCGTGCCCTTCGACCTGCAAACGATAAACAAAAAACACAAAAAATCGCGTTGAATTTTTCAAAAGCCGACATTTTATTTTGTTTCATCTGAATGTATAGTTTGTAAGGTAGCGGTTAGTCGTAGGTTTTAAATTTCGATTTGTTTTTTTTTTTTTTTAATTTGATATTCATATAGTTAGATTTTAATTTTAAATTCATTTCTGCTGTAGTGATAGTGTAGTTTTAATGTTAATATCAATTTTGTTTAGTTTAGGTTTAGTTTTATTTAACTGGATTTTTAGATTTTAAACTTTGTTTTTAATTAGATCTTGGTTATTTTTGTTTTAGATTTTTAATGTTTAGCTTTAGCTGTAATTTAGGATCTTACATTTTAGATTTTAGATTTGGATTTAATTTTTAATTTTTCTTTAGATTAGAAGCTTTTTACATTTAGTTAGTTTTAGATTTTAATTTTAGCTTCTCCTTAGAATTAGCTTTAATTTTTGTTTTAAGATTAAAAAAAAATAAAAAATTATAAAACAAAAAATTTAAAAAAAAATTTATAAAATTATAAAAAATTTTCAAATTTTCTATAGTCAAATGTGTTGAAATTTTTCTATCTAAAGTTTTGACTATAGAAACATTTTCTGGATCAAAATTAATTGAAGCATCATAAATATGGAAATATTGCAAATATCTGGCATTTTCATCTTGTGATAATATTGTTGTGGGTTTAGGATATTTTAATGCATGGTTGTGGTGTTTTCAATTGAATATCATTGTGATCAATCGTGTTTTAATAAGCAACAGTTAATCGTCACTTACTTGTTTATAATTGCATAACTGGATTTTGTTTGACTCCATAAGGCACTGGTCTTAAACGTGATCTGTGGAATCTCGTTCATTTTATCAAGTATTTGATGTCTTAGCTGTGTCTCCTGGATTCTCCATCCTCATTTCTAATAGGGTCTACCTCCCTTAGCTTGCAAGGAGACAACTTAATTAGAGAGATTGGGGATAAAGGTGACAGCCCCCAATCTGAGCCGTTGTCGCGGTGCCTGGACAATCTGTGCGATAACAGTACCTTTATCCGCTTTCTTGTCAGATTCTCAACCAAAGCTTTAAACTCCTTGAATCGATCGAAAAGTTCGTCCTTGGTCTTCAGAAAGTAGATCCAAGTTTTCTGGGAATGGTCATCAATGAAGGTGACGAAATACTCGGCACCACTAAGAGCTCTAGTGGACATTGGTTCGCAGATGTCTGAGTGTTTCAATCCCAACACACTCTTAGCCCTATTTCTCCTCCTGGGGTAGGCCGCCTTGGCGTACTTCTCTAGTACGCACCCTCTATAAATGTCATCTTGTTTGGTGGTCAAATTTGGAACTCCTGTGACGGTCTTCTTGAGAATTCTCAAAGCCCCATGGTGTAAGTGCCCCATTCTCCTGTGCCATAGCTCATTTAAATCCTTCTCATCACAGCTGCCTATCATTGCCATTGGAGATTCGAGCTGCAGCCTGCAACATATACAGTTTATTGCTCCTGACTCCGATTTGTGCCTTCTTCTTCCAACCTAGGTGTTTGACATATACTCTTTTGCCAATGAAGTGTGAAAATTTACAAATAGTTGTAGTGATAGATTTATTTCTCCTACTTATTAATTCAATAATTTTTTATTCAGAAATCTTCCGGCAAATATCGAAATAAATACTAATGCAACATTCACAATTATATATGCAGAGAAATAAACAGTAGAGAACATAAGCACAATCATCAATCACATGTACACAGTTATTTTTTGGACAATTGTCCCCAGAAAAACCCAAGCTGCCTCCAGTGATCCACTGCTGCCCTCTGACCCTGATCTCGATCACCCTTGACCTCCTCCTTCTGCTTCTGCAACTTCTCGCCCTGCAACTCTCCCACGGAGATCGAATTCTACATCAGAATGGATCTCCTTCAGGCACTGAGTGTATGCGTGGCTTATCTTCTAAGTGACCCTCAAGCCTTCTTTTATAATCTTCCTGTTGGAGAACCAACGTCCCAGATTAAAAAGATTAATCAATGGCTAAGATTAAAACTTGACTTGATCCATGTTTTCTAGAAGATTCACACTCTGACTTATTGATACCCTTTAATTATTTCATTTCCCTAAGTTTAGACTTAGGGTCTTCATTAAAATAATTAATTATTTAATAAGTCTTGAACTGAGTGGCATTTCCATAAACTGTTTCTGGGTTTTTTGGAACGCTGATGTCCAAGCCTCCCTGCAAAGTTTGAGACTTGGAACACTTTCGGATGCTACAAAAATCAACACTCCCTCTTAGCGAGGAAGGTGTTCCAACAATATGCTTGCTGCATGCTGCTCTGATTTTGAAGCACCCTCTGTGCTGCTGATCTCAGGATTCTGCTCCCCCCTGTAATATTCCCAATTAGCTTTGCTAATTGGAATATTGCATTTTTGTGTTATTTTGCTGCTTTAGATAGGAATAATAAATAAAGTGAGAAATAAGTGGGGTCACCTCACTTTAGCCACCTCACTTTATAATAAAGTGTTCTTTTTCCTAGTAGCTTGACGTTGTAACTTAGAGAGGGGGCCTTTGGGGGTCCACGTGGGTGATGGAGGAGACATAAAGTTAACCCAAGGTAAACTGCGCAGATCCAGGGTGAGTGAGTTTGGAGGAGATTGGTGCTATAAAAGGAGAGGCTCTCACCTCATTTGATCATCCATGATTTTGATATTCTTATTGATAGCTAGACTTTGTCTGCTTCAGCACGCCGGTTGTTTAGTCGGTCTGCAGCACTGCTTAGTGCACGAGTGTCTCCGGTCGGAGATCTCACCCTTAGCCTCGGGGGACTTCGAGTGCCTACCCTAGTAAGGTTTTTCTGGTTTCACCCTTAGCTTCGGGGGACTTCGAGTGCCCGCCCTAGTAAGGTTTTTCAGTAGCAAAGCAGCAGCATTTCTGAAGCACATCTGAGGAGGAGGAAAGCCCTCTTGTGGCTGCGCAGAGCAAGAGAAGGGAGGACGCTGAATCTTGGAAGAGAAGGACGCTGTTTTATCTGAAGAGAGGACGCTGTCCCTTGCAGGAGAGGTAGGACGCTGTCCAAGAGGACGCAGTTCCAGTCTGGCAGAGAAAACGCTGTTTGAGGGGCAGAAGGACGCTGATCAAGCCCAGAGTGAGGACGCTGTCCATTCTTGGAGGTGAGGGTTGCAGATCTGCAGGTTTCTTGTCAGATCTAGCTTGGTGAAGGATAGATCTTACAGATCTAGTCCTGTATGTTGCAGATCTAGCCTTGTATATTGCAGATCTGAAGGTTTCTTGTCAGATCTAGCTTGGTGAAGGATAGATCTTACAGATCTAGTCCTATATGTGGCAGATCTAGCCTTGTATATTGCAGATCTGAGGGTTTTGCAGTAGATCCAGCTTGAGGAGTGACAGATCTGAGGAGAGCATTGATGTGACCCAGTCCGTATCCTGGTAGAAACACCAGATCTAGCCCTAGAGGCTGTAGATCTGAGGAGATAGTTCCAGATCTAGCATAGATCTGAGGGATTGGTAGCAGATTGGGTTTTGGAGGACGCAGATCAGCAGAGGGAGGACGCAGTTGTGATAGGAGGCTCCAGATCCATCAGGTGGGACGCAGATCTGAGGAGCAGATCATTGTGAGGAGTGCTTAACAGCGTTTTCCAGGATCCTGTAGCAGCTTCATCTGTCTGGAGAGTTGAGGGCTTGGTGCTTTATCTGCTTCTGCGCTGTCACTGGCAGAGACAGCGTTTTTCCATTTGAGAGGGTTTGCAGTCTTCAGCCCCAGCGCAGTCCATCTTCAGTTTGCAGAGCAGCCAGGACGCTGTCCTTGTTGCAGCCACTTTTCTGTTGAGAGGGTCTCCACTTGCCTAGGGCAAGGATAGGTGCACTTACTCTGATTTATTGTACTCCTCTCTATGTACTTTCTGATTAATGAAATGGCTCAGATTTTGGTGTTACATGTGTCATGATTCAGTGATCTGGTTCAGTTTATATCTGTATTAGTGCATTTCTGTTTATTACTGGTTATTTCCCTTTGGGGATATTACAGTGGTATCAGAGCTCTGATCTGGCTCAGCCTTTGGTGCTAGCACTCTATGGCACCTAGGGGTCACCCCACTCTCCTTGGGGGAGGTGATTCTGATTCAGAAGACGAACGGAGGAATCCAATGGAAGCTATGTTGGCAAGATTGGCTGAGAAGTTGAGTGAGAAGATGGATGCAAAGATGGATGCATTCATGCAGGAGGTAACCAGGAAGGTTGCAGGGGTAACACAGAAAGAACCCCCTAGGGTCTTTCAGGTAGGGGAAGGATCAGGAACTTCCAGTTACATACCAGATGCTATACCCGTTGTGACAGCGCAGAAGACCGATTCCATGGACACGTGACCTACCATGCCTACTTTCCTGGTAGAGGAAGTGGAGCAAACGGCATCAAGAGATGAGGGTCCCGATCTTCATGCAGTTTGGTTTGCAGATTGGCGTAGTTTGGGGCCGGAATTCATGGAGGCTCTCCCTTTCAATCAATATCTGCAGTACCGAGGTGGCAGTAAGCCTCATGATCGAAATAAGGGACGGGGTTCCCACCGTGACAGTAACCGTGCAGCCAGCAAATTTCATTTGCCGATGTTCGATGGGTCCCCAAAGACCACAGCCAGGTCTTGGGTGGAAAAACTAGACCTCTATTTTCAGCTCAACCAGATGCCGGAAAAGGAGGCCATTAAGATGGCTGCATTACATCTAGAGGGTGAGGCCCAGAACTGGTGGTTTCATGGATTGACCACACTGGGGCATTCCACAGTGACTACATATGCTGAGTTCACCAGGAGGGTGGTGAAACGTTTTGATCAGAAGGACCCCGATCAGCCTTTCCTTGAGCTGACCAAGCTCAAACAGACAGGTAGTGCAGAGGCATACATCTCAGACTTTTTGAGGGTTTCAGTGATGGTACCTGACATATCAGCAGCTCGGTTGGTCACGATGTTTTTGGACGGGCTGTCAGAGCCACTTCGTGGTCTAGTCCGGTCAAACAAACCGGCTACACTTCAGGATGCTATCAGCAGGGCCCGTGACCTACAGGATGTGTTGCCCAGGACTCGGCCACCTTATCCCCAGAGACAGGCTTTCCAGCCTAAGGGTAAGGACATGAGGATTCCGCCTCCCAAGGTGAATCCCGGACGAGGACAGCATGATGACGAGGCTAGGAGAGAGCTGAGACGGAAGCGATTGTGCTTCACCTGCCAGGAGCCGTGGGCACCAGGACACAAATGCACCGCAGGGAAGGCGCATTTCATAGAGGTCTTCTCCGAGGGCAGCGGAGAAGAGGATGAGTTAGAGGATGAGGAGGCAGGAGAGTGTTATGCAGCGCAGAGTGCCTTGCCACCTCCACCACCAGATGCGGGAGAGGCATCATTTGCCCCTACTGGGGGAGCTCTAGCAGCATTGCGAGGAGTCCCCAAGTATCTGACATTGCGCGTACGTGGGACAGTACGGGGTCAGCGTGTTTCAGTTCTAGTTGACAGTGGGGCCACCCACAATTTCATCGATGCCCAAATGGTAGCACGGAGAGGCATACCCACAGAGAGCTTTGATGGGTTTTCAGTTCTGGTTCCAGGAGATCAGACCATGGCCTGTGCTCGATATGTACCTGAGTTATCAGTGACGATGGGCACCTATACGTTGACTGATCACTTCTTTGTGGTGGACATTCCTGACACCAATGTGATATTGGGAGTGCAGTGGCTTATCACTCTGGGAAAGGTCACCACAGATTGGAAGGCCTTGGAAATGGAGTGGGATGATCCCAAGACGGGGAGGCATGAGAAGATCCGAGGTCAGAACACATATCCGCCCCAGACAGCATCGGCACACAGCATGGATGCGACATTCCGCCGGGGAGACATAGAGTGGGCAGTTGAGCTGCGGGCTTCAGAGATGGTAGATACAGGCAGGGCGGTGCACCCTGATCTACAGACTCTTCTTGACAGATATGCAGTAGTGTTTGGAGATATTCCACCGAGACAGCCACCAGATTGGGGGTTTGAGCACACGATAGAGTTGGAGCAGGGGATACAGGCAGTGATCACCACCCCTTATAGGCATCCTAAGGCCTACATGGATGAGATAGAGCGGGCCATTCAGGAGCTGTTAGCCCTTGGGCACATTCGGCCCAGTCCCAGTCCTTTCGCTTCTTCAGTAGTGTTGGTGAAGAAGAAGGACGGCACATTACGCATGTGCATTGATTACAGGGCACTGAACAAGAAGACGTTGAAGAACCGGTACCCCATTCCCAGGATCGATGAGTTGATGGACGAGTTGAGAGGAGCACGTTTCTTTTCGAAGATTGATTTGAGGTCCGGGTACCATCAGATACGCATGAGGGAACAGGACATTCCCAAAACTGCTTTCAGGTGTCATTATGGGCACTTTGAGTTTTTGGTCATGCCATTTGGACTAACCAATGCACCTGCCACTTTCCAGTCTTGCATGAACCATATCTTCAGGGAGCATCTGAGGAAGTTCGTGCTGGTCTTCTTTGATGATATTCTCATATACAACAGAACTTGGGAGGAGCACCTCCAGCACATAGAGACAGTTTTGCGCATCCTGGAGGAGCAGCAGTTCTTTGCCAAACTCTCCAAGTGTGAGTTTGGTTTGACAGAGATGTTGTATTTGGGACACATCATAGGAGTGGACGGAGTGAGAGTCCATGACGAGAAGATCCGGGCTATCAGGGACTCGCCAGAGCCGCGGAATGTGACAGAACTTAGAGGGTTCATTGGTATCTGCACTTATTACAGGAAGTTCGTCAAGGGCTTCTCACAGCTTGCTGCACCCCTCACGGAGCTGACGAGGAAGGGGGCATTCAGTTGGACGGACACCGCACAGCGAGCTTTTGATAAGCTCAAAGAGGTGATGAGTAGTTGTCCGGTGTTGGCATTGCCTGATTTCACTCAGCTCTTTATCCTAGAGTGCGATGCATCAGGAGAAGGGATTGGAGCAGTTTTGATGCAGGAGGGTCACCCGATTGCATTCGAGAGCCGGAAACTCCTTCCACATGAGAGACTTTATCCTATCTATGATAAGGAGATGTTGGCCATTATGCATGCCTTGGCCAAATTCCGGCAGTACTTGGTAGGTGGCAGATTTAGAGTCAGGACAGATCATAATAGCCTGAAGTACTTTTTGGAGCAGAAACAGTTGCAGGAGAGGCAGCAGAAGTGGATCAGCAAGATCCAGGCTTATGACTTTGACATAGAGTATGTCAAAGGGAAGAACAATGTGGTAGCAGATGCCCTTTCTCGTAGACCAGCTACATTATCCCTCATGAGTTTGGACGCTGATTGGAAGGCTCGACTACTGGTTGAGTATTCCAAGGATAGATTTGCATGCGAGGTGCTGGATGGACAGGTAGCGGATAGCAGATACAGGGTGGCAGATGAGGTCATCTATTACAGGGATCGGATCTTCTTGACTGAGAGTTCTCAGCTCAAGGAGAAGGTACTCCATGCCTCTCATGATTCACCATTGGCGGGCCATCAGGGGTTCACCAAGATGTACAGGGCCATCCGGGAGAGATTTGCATGGAAGGGCCTCAAGGAGGACGTACTCCAACATGTCAGGGAGTGCGAGGTTTGCCAGCGGAACAAAGGGGAGATGAACCATCCCGCAGGGTTGTTGCAGCCGCTTCCCATTCCCGAGAGGAAGTGGGAGAGTGTCTCGATGGACTTCATCACGGGTTTGCCCACAGTGCAGGGCAAGGACTGCATCTTCGTAGTAGTTGACCGGCTAACGAAGTATGCTCACTTCTTTGCCATTTCAGCACACTACACAGCAGCACAGGTGGCAGAGTTGTTTTTCCGGGAGGTTTTCAGATTGCATGGTCTACCCAAGACCATTGTTAGTGACAGGGACAGCCGCTTTAAGGGTGGATTTTGGCAGGAGCTCTTTCGACTAGTAGGGACTGAGTTGACACCGAGCACCAGCTATCATCCCCAGACGGACGGGCAGACAGAGATAGTTAACAAGTGGCTGGAGGGCTACTTGCGTAACTACGTCAGTGGGCAGCAGCGAGCGTGGCTGAAATGGCTACATTTGGGCGAATACTGCTACAACACAACCCATCATATGTCTATCGGCATGACACCGTTTTATGCGTTGTATGGATATCATTCCTTGTCTTTTGTAGATGTGATGTTTGGGGTTAGCAGGGCTCCGCGAGCCAAACTATGGATCCAAGAGAGCCAAGACATCCTTCGGACTCTCAAGGACAACATAGCCACCGCCCAAAATCAGCAGAAGTTATATGCAGACAGGGGCCGAGTGGAGCGACACTTTGAGGTAGGGGATTTGGTCTACTTGCGGTTACAGCCATACCGCCAGTCTTCACTCAAACAGAAGGGGGCAGAGAAGCTTAAGCCTCGTTTTTATGGACCATACAGGGTGATTCGTAGGATCGGACAGGTTGCATATGAGCTGGAGTTGCCCCAAGGCAGCTGGATTCATAACATTTTCCATGTATCATGCCTGAAGAAGGCACTGGGCCAGCATGTGACAGTCACCGGGGAGCTACCTCCGACAGATGATGAGGGGCACTTGGTATTACAGCCAGAGGCCATTATTGACACCAGAGAGAGACAGCTGCGTAGCAGGAAGATAAGAGAGTTCCTGGTGAGGTGGAAGAATCTACTAGATGAGGATGCCACTTGGGAGGATGAGAAGATCTTGCAGCATCCCTCACTTCAGTTGCTTGAGGACAAGCAACGTTTTGCCGGGGGAGACTGTAATATTCCCAATTAGCTTTGCTAATTGGAATATTGCATTTTTTGTGTTATTTTATTGCTTTAGATAGGAATAATAAATAAAGTGAGAAATAAGAGGGGTCACCTCACTTTAGCCACCTCACTTTATAATAAAGTGTTCTTTTTCCTAGTAGCCTGACGTTGTAACTTAGAGAGGGGGCCTTGGGGGTCCACGTGGGTGATGGAGGAGACATAAAGTTAACCCAAGGTAAACTGCGCAGATCCAGGGTGAGTGAGTTTGGAGGAGATTGGTGCTATAAAAGGAGAGGCTCTCACCTCATTTGATCATCCATGATTTTGATATTCTTATTGATAGCTAGACTTTGTCTGCTTCAGCACGCCGGTTGTTTAGTCGGTCTGCAGCACTGCTTAGTGCACGAGTGTCTCCGGTCGGAGATCTCACCCTTAGCCTCGGGGGACTTCGAGTGCCTACCCTAGTAAGGTTTTTCTGGTTTCACCCTTAGCTTCGGGGGACTTCGAGTGCCCGCCCTAGTAAGGTTTTTCAGTAGCAAAGCAGCAGCATTTCTGAAGCACATCTGAGGAGGAGGAAAGCCCTCTTGTGGCTGCGCAGAGCAAGAGAAGGGAGGACGCTGAATCTTGGAAGAGAAGGACGCTGTTTTATCTGAAGAGAGGACGCTGTCCCTTGCAGGAGAGGTAGGACGCTGTCCAAGAGGACGCAGTTCCAGTCTGGCAGAGAAAACGCTGTTTGAGGGGCAGAAGGACGCTGATCAAGCCCAGAGTGAGGACGCTGTCCATTCTTGGAGGTGAGGGTTGCAGATCTGCAGGTTTCTTGTCAGATCTAGCTTGGTGAAGGATAGATCTTACAGATCTAGTCCTGTATGTTGCAGATCTAGCCTTGTATATTGCAGATCTGAAGGTTTCTTGTCAGATCTAGCTTGGTGAAGGATAGATCTTACAGATCTAGTCCTATATGTGGCAGATCTAGCCTTGTATATTGCAGATCTGAGGGTTTTGCAGTAGATCCAGCTTGAGGAGTGACAGATCTGAGGAGATATTGACAGATCTAGTCCAGATCTGAAGGGGAAACACCAGATCTAGCCCTAGAGGCTGTAGATCTGAGGAGATGGTTCCAGATCTAGCATAGATCTGAGGGATTGGCAGCAGAATTGGGTTTTGGAGGACGCAGATCAGGAAAGGGAGGACGCAGTTGTGATAGGAGGCTTCAGATCCATCACTTAGATTCGAGGAGCAGACACAGAGGAGTGCTTAACAAATATTTCAGATCCCGTAGCAAAACAACTGGCCCTGAGAGTTGAGGGCTTGGTGCTTTATTCTGCCGTCACACGGCAGAGACAGCTGCTTTCCATTTGAGGAGAGGGTTTGCATTCTCACTCACCAAGCCATCTTCAGCTTCAGAGCAACCGCCAGACGCCGCCCTTGTCGCACCACTTTCTCGTTGATTCCACCTGCCTAGGGCAGGGATAGGTGCACTTACTCTGATTTATTGTACTCCTCTCTATAAATAAAATGGCTCAGATTTTGGTGTTACATGTGTCATGATTCAGTGATCTGGTTCAGTTTATATCTGTATTAGTGCATTTCTGTTTATTGACTACTCTCTTCTGTAAGCCAGATAGGGTCACTATCTTCTTTACAACAAAGAACGCTAGCTTGTTCACCTGCAGTTCTAGCATTGCAATCCCCCACTATAAGGACTTCACCTAGCTGAGAATATATTGCAATATCTGTTTTTAGGGCTGCAAAGGGATCTTTGTGGTCAAGCCCTCTACTTTTGTAGATTTTTGAAACTTGCGGCTAAGATTAAAACTTGACTTGATCCATGTTTTCTAGAAGATTCACACTCTGACTTATTAATACCCTTTAATTATTTCATTTCCCTAAGTTTAGACTTTAGGGTCTTCATTAATATAATTAATTATTTTAATAAGTCTTGAACCGAGTGGAATTTCCACAAACTGTTTTTGGGTTCTTTGGAATGCTGTTGTCCAAGCCTCCCTGCAAGTTTTGAGACTTGGAACACTTCCGAATGCTACAAAAATCAACACTCCCTCTTAGCGAGGAAGGTGTTCTAACAGTATGCCTGCTGCATGCTGCTCTGAAGCACCCTCTGCGCTGTTGATCTCAGGATTCTGCTCCCCCATCTGCTGCACTGCTGCCCCCTGTACTGCTGCCTTTGACACTGCCACCGTCACTTGCTGCCTCTGTACCACAGCTCCCTCTGAATGCTGAATCCTCCATTCCTGCTACTGGAAGGGACTCTTCATCATCCTCATCTTCTCTCTGAAGTAGACAAACTTTGACTTTCCTAGAGCCTTTGTGAGGATGTCTGCCACCTGTTCTCCAATTGGAGTGTATTGCAACTAAACAACTCCGCGTTGTACACAGTCCCTGATGAAGTGACCGGATTTCAATATGTTTCAACCTATCATGAAACGCGGGATTCTCAGAGAGCTTTATGCAACTCTGATTATCATAGAAGATGTTGGTCGCTTCCATTTTCTCCTTGAGTAGATTCACTAGCAGTTTCCTAAGCCATATGGCTTCGCACGAAGCTGTGTTGGCTGCCATATACTCTGCTTTTGTTGAACTCAGTGCCACAGACTTCTGTTTCCTATTGCACCAAGAAGTCATTACTGATCCCAGACTGAAACAATACCCACTGGTACTCTTTCGATCAACTAAACTTCCAATCCAATCTGCATCAGTGAAACCACTCAACCTGACATCATTGTCACGGGTTTACTTCAATCCAAGCTCGACTGTCCCTTGAAGGTACGTGAGAACATGCTCGGTTGTTGCCCCATGTGCCCTCTTCGATTCCACCATGAATTGACTGAGGGTGTTAACAGTATAACAGATGTCTAGCCTTGTATTTACCAGATACATCGATGACCCTATGAGCTGCCTGTAAAGCGTAGGATCAACGTCATCATCTTCGGACGTGTCGATTTTCCTCCAGTTGGTGATCATTAGAGTGGTCATGGACCTACAATCCTTCATCTGAAATATCTTTAGAATCTTTGTAGTGTATCTTCCTTGACCAAGAAAGATCTCCCCATTCTGCTGCCAAACTTCCAACCCCAGAAAATAGTGCATCTATCCTAGATCCTTCATGTCAAATTCTTCAGCCAAATTCTTCCTGAAATTTGTGATGAGCCTTGATGATCCTATCAAGAACAAATCATCCACATACAATACCAGTATCAAATGCTCACTCCCTACTCTTAGGTAGTAGAGATTGGGATCTATTCTCAGATCACTTCGACGAACATAATCTTCACAGTAGTTGTCAATACGACCATACTGTGCCTCTAGGAGTCATACACCA
>CM076580.1:1644186907-1644383419 GCA_034641835.2 Pinus albicaulis
TGTAAATCAAAGCAATCAAAGCACTCTCTTGCCACGAAGTACTCTAGGTCTGAATTTCCCTCTAATTGCTCGAGCCATTTTTTCACGTGGACAAGGCGAGTCAACTACTGCACAATCTCTGTATTCCGCATATGCTACACCTTTCTCTGCTGTGAAATTCGTCCACCTTTTGTGTGTATGCAAAGTGTTATTCACCACAACCATTTGTATGGGTTATTTGGCATATGGGTTAATAGATGGCTTAGTTTTTTGGAAAATCGAGGAGTTATCTGCCGACCGTGTCTCCTCATAGCATCTGGTATCTGCTAAGAGTTGACCTCGTTCTACTTCGTGCACTGTTTATAAACTCTGGAGCATATGCTGCGTATTCTTTGAGCGTTAGTCAAATTCTGATGAATGCGTTGAATAATTCAAGCAATGAATGCAGTCGTATTTGCATGTGTGTTGGTGGTATCTCTTTATGCATTGGTCTGTTTGCAAACCAGTGTATGTTAGTCATATATACTGCTTTGTTGATGCTACATTGGTCAAACTTTCATTTGCATTGGTTTGAAGAATAAATACTCCTTATCTGTGCGTTGGAGACTTGTTGAACATCGAATTGCGTTGAATATATCTTGTAGACCATGAATTGTGTTGCAGATTGAAATTCTATGGACCATGTACTAGTCATGTGTGCGTTGAATAGTTTCATGCGCTGGTGTATATAGTTTTGAGTTATATGGTTCGAGTGTTTCCACTCTCTATGTGTGTTGAATGATGATGTGCGTTGAAGGTGCTCTCCACATATAGCATTGAAGGCTATACGTTGAAATCCTGTCTTTTGCATTGGTATCATATTGTTATTGAATTGCGTTGATGGCTGAGTGTTGGGTTGAGTCTTTGAAGTTGGTGTTGATTATACATGCAACCTGGTATGATGGGTCTCTATTGTTTAAGATGTTTATAGAGATATATTAGAATTTTTCTGCAAGCATTTTGATTATTTAGGGCCCAGCTTCACCTCAACTCACACTAAAAGAAGCTTCTGGAAATGATAGTTGGTGCATTTCTAGGCCTTTATTTCTTGCGGAGACAGTGGCTAGAATTACTATAGTATTAGAGTTCCTAAAAACTTTGATACAATCAACTGATCATTATACAGTAAAAATCAGAAGGACACACTTTTTGACATTAAAATCTGTTTGCAAAATGCACAAGAGAAAATTGATTTTTTGCAGCCTGAGACACAGCTACAGCAAGAAGAGCTGTAGCAAGAATAGACATCATTCTCAACCTATTTTTGTTCAGAACATTAAGACAAACTCCCATCAGCAACAAGAAAATGCATATGCAATTCCCATTTCAGGAGCATATTTGCATACACATGCAGAAGTTCAACCTGCACTTCCCAAACCCATCATTAGACCTTGGGAAGAACTTGTCAACAACAAGCAAAGAACAGGTCTTGGATATGATAAGGAAGCATCCTTTCATACTCCAGACTACTCCAAACCCATCTAGTTTCATAGTGCTGGTTTTTTGCATGATATTTCATATCATAGTATTAAAAACCGGAATCGGTTACCGAACCAGTCCACCTAATAAATCGGGTTTCAAACCGCCACTGGTAAGATCTCAATGAACCAGTTTTAAAAGAACACATGAAATAATTATTTTTTAATGAAAACAAACTATTTTTAAGATTTAAAACCATGGTTCCAAACCAATAGACACAAAATATGCAAAGTTTGTTCATATATATACCATGTTGTTAAACACCATGTTGAAGCACACACATGGTGTATGAGAAAGAAGAATGCACACACACAAGAGACAACACACAATGAAAGATAAGCGTGAGGCTTTCTTATTTTTCCATTATACATGATGTACATTTATAGTACAATGGTGTGACTCTTGGTTTCATATTCCAAGGTCACTTGGACTCCATTGTGACTTTTCGCATTCCACACCTACCCATGTAGGATTAGGGGTTCCAACATCCCCCCTTAATCCGAAGGGGTATGTGTGAGTCCAAGAAAAGAGTTGTAATACAAATCTGCAAAGTATGCATGGCAGCACTTGGCTGAATCAACTCTCTGAAATGTTGGAAAAAAGAGGTGGTTTTAGGATGACCACAAACACTGGAACGCAAAACATGTTGCAGTTCCCGGAACTCTTCCAAAACTGGCAAGAAGCTGAAGGCTTCTGCTAGAGGAATTGTCCCTCATAAAAAAGGGAGACCTTAGACCTAAAAGAAGGGAGGTCTACTACCTGTGGTGGTTTTAGGTTATCCACCAACCAAAGATGATGGTTTTAGGTTATCCACCAACCGAAGGTATGCTCATGGGCATCTGTATCTCTGGCTACATCTCTGAATCCGGAATGACGAATTGTGGCTCAGGCTCGCTTGAACTGCTGGCTACAACTCTAAACATGGAATGAGAGATTGTGGCTCAGGCTCGCTTGATCTGTCGTCGAAGCTTGTACATGACCACCATTTTCCCCCCTGTCAGGGACAAGGTGAGATGATGGCGAAAACTCAACTGCAAGTTTGTTCAATATGCGTGAACAAGTTCTAACATGTGTCGTAAACATCTTCTTGGCTGATGATGTCCATTGCCAAGAAGCGATCCATCCAAGATGAATCTTGGTTCTTGCAGGAGGCTTGTGTCTGAAGCATCTGTCTGAAGAATGGGTGTGCCGACCACAGTGCTTGCATGGATGAAGATCAAAACAGTGATCTTTCATATGGCCAACTCGATCACAGTGTTGGCATTTCTCGATCTGATGTGGAAGTGGAACAGGATCTGGAACAACTGCAGGTGAACTGTCATATAGGAATCCGACACTTTGAAATATGATGGGCTTTGTGTAGTCTGGAATATGAAAGGACACATCCTTGTCATATCCAAGACCAGTTCGGTGCTTGTTGTGGACAAGCTCTTCCCAAGGTCTGATGATGGGCTTGAGAAGTGCAGGTTGAACTGTTGCATCTGCATGTACATCTGCTCTAGTGCAATGAGCTAAATGTGAATCATCTGCAACTTTATCTTCTTTCTTCTGATGAGAGTCCTTCACAATGTTCTGAATAGAAACAGGTTCAGAATGGTGACTCTTTTGCTGAAGTTCTTCTTGTTGGAGCTGAGATTCCAACTGCAAAAACTCAATCTTTTCATGTGCATCTAGCAAACAACTCTGAATGTTACATAGAGCATCCTTGCTCATTTTTATCATATCATGAACATTTGAATGAATGAGGTCATTCAACAACACTAATGCCTCATTGATTTTTGCCATTTTCAACAAATTAGGCTCAAAACAAATGAAAGGGTGTCGGCTACAACCGAAAATGCACCCGTTTACAATGTGACTCAACAACAAATACAATTGACTCAAGAAATTCTCAAAGTACAAAGTGTGCTCCTCAAATGATGGAGGGCAATCAACAATCCAACAACTCAAATACTGATTATGAATGAAGAATCAATGTCAATGCAATAGAATGTCTCTGCAAAATATGTGCAGCTGAAAACACTATACAAGAGGCCTTTAAAGTAGCTGAAATTTTTCTTCAAATCGCTGTTTTCAATGATGGCAAACTTGTCTTCTTATGTAAAATTCTTCAAAAAAATCACCCTTATGTCAATGCCACAAATCACAATGTAAAATCTGCAATTTCGTCATTTTCTCATTATCCCATTTCTTCTTCCTTTCTGCTGTCTTCTTCCTCTCTCTCTCATCTCTCTGCTGTTTTTTTATTTTTTTATTATTATTATTTATTTATTTTTAATTAAAAATTAATTAAAAAATGGGAATAAAAAAAGAAGGGAATGGGATTAATTAAAGGAGAGGGAATTTATAATAATGAGAGGGAAATTAATTGAAAGGGAAGGGGGTAGTAATGGGAATTAAAAAATTTAAAAGATATGAAGGGGGTTAACTATAGAAATGGGGGGCGATATTTATTAATGGAGGGGAATAGATTAAAAAATCGAATTTAAAAGTTGAATGAAAAGGCGGTATAAATTATGTAGGGGCGGTATAAATTATGTAGGGGCGGTATAAATTTAATATGAGGAGGGGATTAATGAATTTCAAAAATCGAATTTAAAAAAACAAAAACTTCTGAGTTAAAAAGGGCGGGTGAGCAGTTTGAAAAGGGTGGTATTAACAAACAAGTATATGAAAAACGAATTTAAAAAGGGTGGTATTGAATGGAGAGGGGTCGGGTTTGGGTAGGGAAGAGCGCAAAGAGGGATGAGAGGGGGCGCAATGACTGTGTGGGAGGTAAGGAGTGTGATGCCGTGAGCGTTGGGAGGAAGGAGAGAACCGGGGTGATGCCGTGACTGGAGTGTAATGCGGGAGCAGATATGGAATGGGAGTTCGTGGGAGTGGAGAGAGGTAAGATGTGAGCGTGTGCTGAGCAGGTAAGGTGCGGTTGAGGGATGAGGCGCTGAGTGTATGAGTTAGACGCAGGGATTGAGTGATGCGTTGAGTGGCGTTATTGCAGGAGAAAGAGTGCGTAGGGAGGGCGGCCAAGTAACACAAGATTTGGGGCCGCTGGTTAATGTGAGGAGGGGCGTTGGAGCCGTAATGTGGGTGGAGCGTTGGCGTAGAGGGAGAAGGTTAGGGGAGCTATTGAGTGATGGCGTTGGAGAGGAGCAGGATAGGTGAAGGGTTTAAGCCTTGCGGGTGTGTGTAATCCCGTGGGCAGAGAGATAGGTGAGCGATAGGTGTAAGGGCCGTGGGTTGAGCAGTCGATAGGGAAAGGTTGAGAGGGGGCGGCCCTGTGAGCGGAGTGAGGGTGTATGGTTTAGTGGGAAGAGGCCGAAAGGCCGAGTAGCTAATGCAGTAGAGCAGGGGAGGCCGAAAGGCTTGAGATTGCAAAGAATTTTTTTATTTAAATTTTTTTTTTTTTTTTTTTATACAGCAGAGAGCAGAATAAATAGCAGAAATTTCACAAATGTCTTCAAAACAGGGCAATTGCAGAATTTTAGTTTCAAAACAACAGATTTTTTTTCTTCAAATGTATAGCAGAACAAATCCAGCAGCAGTAGAAAACTCAGAAATTTTCCAGTAGTCCAGCAGCTCAGAAATTTTTCAATGAAAACCCCAGAATTTTCCAGAATATTATAGCAGCAAAAAATCCAGTGGAAACTCAGAATTCTTTTGCAGTGAAACCACAAACTTCTTCAAAAACCCTCTTTAAATAGCATTTTCCAGCAACTCTTTAAAATGCAGAATAAAGGCAGAAATTGCAAGAAAAATAAGCAATGAGAAAACCTTCAGATGCACAAGGCTGCCTTTCTTCAAAACCACTGTTGCTCTTCTTCAAAACAAATTCTGAATGCTGCTCTTTCTTCTGAATGTTGCTCCTTCTTCAAAACCACTTTCTGAATGTGGCAAAAAGACTGCTACAAACACTTGAGTGCTGCAAAAAAACCAACAATTTTTGCAGATATGCATAGGCCATAAACACAAATGGCTCACTCAAAGTGGAGCAGGGCCAGCAATCGCCTGCTCTGATACCATGTTAAACACCATGTTGAAGCACACACATGGTGTATGAGGAGAAGAATGCACACACACAAGAGACTCAACACAATGAAGGATAAGCGTGAGGCTTTCTTATTTTCCATTATACAAAGATGTACATTTATAGTACAATGGTGTGACTCTTGGTTTCACATTCCAAGGTCACTTGGACTCCATTGTGACTTTTCGCATTCCACACCTACCCATGTAGGATTAGGTGTTCCAACACATGTAAAGGTGAATATATCAAAATGGCATGAATTGCAATACATATCAACAACAAAATATATAATCAATGAGGCTCTAAATGGCCTCTAGAGTTCAAAAACAAAGCCTACAAACTATGGGGCCACTGGCCTACTACAAATCTACATATATGATATTAGTGATCAACATTATCACTTGAAACTTCTCATCATGATCAAACTCAGTTGGTTGAGTCTCAACTCTCAATCTTTGCAACTGCTAGAGTCACAAACTTTTCTATTGGTTCAGTGACTTGAGTCTCAAACTTCTGAAGGTATTTGCCCTAATATGCCCTATTACTTCATTTGGTGCTCCACATGGCTTTACATTGCCTCCTATCCCAGCCAAGTGTTGCTTGAACCTATAAATACCCCCTCCTACAATAGATTTTTGGCAATATTTGCAGATAATTTTGCCATCAATCATATCACAATGAGCCCATGCAATTTCCTTGGCTTTTGGAGGAATGATGGCTACTATTTAGCTCAAACTCTCTGTTGTTCCACTAATCCAGCAAAAACTCAACACTCTCCAAGCTCCCAATCAAACTCACAAAAACTCCAAATGAGATGTGTGAGGCAAATGAGGGGGGTGAGCTCCTTTTAAATAGTTGGAGAGGGTGTTTTTGGAGGGAAACTATTGAGATTTTGTGTATTTGGAGTAGCATCAGTTGTGCTCTAGCTCCCAAACTTTGTGGAGGGAATAGAGTACACTTGATCTATAAGACCCAGAAATGGATTTGGGAAATTTCATCTGATTTAGGAGATATCAAATTAATTAATTATTTTAATGTATTTCCTAAGTTAAAACTTAGGGAACTTAAATAATTAAAGTGAATTTAATTAAACATGTGATGAAATTGTCTTAAGTAATGTGGATCAAACTTTCTTTTAATCTTAGCCATTGATTCAAGATCTGATCATGGTCGTTGATTTGTCAACGAGAAAAGTATAAAAGAAAGGCTTGGGGTCATTTGTAAAGACACACAGAGGCAGAGCACTGAAGCTAAGCTGAGATTCTAGGGCAGGGTTTGCTAGGAATACTCAAAAGTGTTTCAGCTGCAGAGAGGGGAATTTAGACCAAGGGGATAATCTGATCCCGATGTCTAGAATACACAAGAGGCAGAGATCAACTCAAGGACAGCGCAGAGGAAGGCAGTAGTAGCAGTAGTAAGGACAATGCAATCTCTCCAAGGACAGTGTGATTTTTCAACAGGAGACCCTCTGGGGTTACGCAGAGACCCTTCAGGGGCAGCGTAGTGACTGCATCACCCAGTCTGGGGTAACGCAGTGCCTTCCGGAGCAGCGCTGAGGGTTTGGAGGACTTCCAAGGCTGACGCAGAGGCTTTCAGGGGCTTCAGAGGCTGACACAGAACCTTTCAATGGCAGCGCTAGGGTTTCTAGGCCCTAATCTTGGCTGAGTTCTGTAAATCCCATTTGAGGGTGTGGATCAGTCATTATTTTGGCCCTAGATCAGCCAGTGAGTTGTAGATCTAGCATTATCTCTGTCGGGTTTTCCAGATCTGGAACCCAGGTTTGTGTATTCAGAAATATTCTTAATAATAAAACCCTCCAGCGGCCAGAGACCGGTTTTCCCACATTGGGTTTTTCCGGGGACTATTTGTCCAGAAATAACTGTCACTTTGTCAATGTGTGCATGTGCTTATTCTAGATCTGGATTGGTAGAGATCTGTTATGTGTTTTGCTTCGATGTTAACTTGAATTTTATTCAGTTAATAACTTATCTAAGTAGGAGGAGCTTAACCGGATTAACAATAAAAATTTCTGCATAAGATATAAGATTCAGAAAATTTCTACATGGTATCGAAGCAATTGCAGATCTAGGAGGGTCACCAGCAGGAGAGTCTGAAGGATCTAGCTGCAGAAAGCAGCTAGAAAAGTAGCAGAAATGCAGATCTGAAGGGACAGTGCAGTTTTCAGGAGCAAAATTACGCAGAGGGAAGGGTGACATTGTCCAGCATTGTGTCCTAGCAAGCCCACGCAATTACTGCGCAGAGGCAACTCAGAAACAGCACTGGTTTGGTTTGAAGCCAGCCAGTGTGATTCAGCTCTGAATCTGTCAGATCCAGAAAAGACAGCAGAAAAGCTGCAGAAATTCAGAAGAGCTGGTGGGGTTAAAATTTTGAAGTTTTCATATTTCTAGCCTTAACACAAGTGACAAAGATTGGGAAAAGATCAGCTTCTCAGAAAGTTTCTTGCCAAAGGAAACTTGCAGTTTGGTCAGAGGATCAAAGAAGAAGGTGAATCATAGTTGATTTGGTAGATTTCCAAGGAGGGAAATCAAATGTCAAAGGGAGCAAAAGGCACCTGTTTAACCAAGGGCCTTAGATCCATTTCTCTAGCAAAGAGAAAAGGAAGTTCCGACACATTCTGAGCAGATGGCTCCTCATGAACTACGTGATTAGGATAGGCTAGATGGCCTCTCAAACTTTTTGGTTTGGAAGGCAAGGATCCTGATTGTCCTTCAGGCATACAATCTAAGAGACCATGCAGAACAGACTCTGGCCACACCGACAGATGTGGATCTCCTACGGAAGCATAAGGAAGCTGTTGGGCATGCCAAGCAGCTGATTATGGATGGTATCAAGGACCATATTGTGCCACACGTAGCTGAAAAGAAGACGGCTAACAAGATGCGGAAGGCCTTGATTTCCCTGTATGAGGGAAAGTCTGTCCAAAGAAAAATGTTGTTGGAGACCCAAATGAGGTCATTCATGATGACCAAGGGAGAAGACATGGAACACTTCCTCTTCAGATTGCAGTCAATCAGAGTTCAGTTGACTGCAACGGGTGCAACGATGGATGATGCTGTGATAGTCAGGACTGCCCTCAATGCAGTCACAGATGAGTGGGAAACCTTTGTCCAAAGTATCTTGGGCAGAGCGGACTTCCCGGATTGGGACAGCTTGTGGTCAATTTTGCGTCAAGAAGAACTCCAAAGGTTCACCAAGAGGCAGCACAGCCCAGGATTGAGCAAAGTGAAGAAGGAAGATGAGGAAGATGTAGCCTTAGGATTGAAGAAGCAGCCAAAGAAGAAGAAGGATCTTTCAAAGATCAAGTGCTTCCAGTGTGGTGAAATGGGACATATTGCCAGCCATTGTCCGGAGAATAAAAGGGACAAGGAAGCATCTTCTTCCAAAGTTGTTGTGGCAGATGATGGGTCAGGAGATGATGCAGCCATGAGTGCTCATGAACCACGGAGGTGGGGTGACATGGACATGTAGAGGAGCTACATAGAAGAGAGGCGGGATCCTTGAGCAACTCATCTCTTGGATCACATGTGAGCTACGGCAGCCTTAATACAGTAGCGGGACAAGTGGAGTAGTGGGTGCATAGATCACAGATGGCGGGCGGGCGGAGCGGAGGCAGATTTGAAGGCAGGAGGGCAGGCGCGGGAGCAAATTATATATCCCCAATGGGAAATAACCAGTATTACACAGAAATATGCCAGACAGATATATAAAACAAAATGCCGGAACCAGAACATGGAACAAGTACACATAAAATGCGAGAACACTAAGCCATTTTATTAATCTGAGAATACATATATAGGGGTACAAGATAATCAGAATGAGTGCACCTATCCTTGCCCTAGGCAAGTGGAGACCCTCTCAGAATAAAGAATGGCTGCAATAGGGACAGCGTCCTAGCTGGCTGAAGAACTGCTATGGAAAACTGCTGCTGCAATGCACTGGAACTAGGGGCTGATCCCCTCAATGGAATGAGCTGAAAACTGGAAAGGTAGCTGATCTCAATCCTCCAGACAAACCCCAGAAATCATGAAGCAGATGCTCCACCTCCGAAGATACACCAGATAAACCCTCACCAGTGAAAACGCTGTCTCTGTCAGTGACAGCGCAGAAGCCAAAGAAAACGTTGGCCAAAAGGGGTGAATCTAACCACAAATCCTCCAGATGAGATAACCAAACTCCTCAGGGCTGGAAACACTGAAAAACGCTGCCAAAACCCCACACAATAACCCTGCTCATCAGATCTGCGTCCTCCCTAGCTGGATCTGCGTCCTCCCTATCCAGATCTGCGTCCTCTCTCTCTAGATCTGCGTCCTCCCTAGCTGGATCTGCTGGATCTGCGTCCTCCCTATCCAGATCTGAGTCCTTTCTACATGGATCTGCTGGATCTGCGTCCTCCCTATCCAGATCTGCGTCCTCTCTGCCTGGATCTGCTGGATCTGCGTCCTCCCTATCCAGATCTGCGTCCTATCTCTCTGGATCTGCGTCCTCTGCCCTAGCCTGCGCAGTCTCAAGAAAGGGGGTATCTCCTCTACCAAATCTCCACCAGAAACTACTGCAAATCACCACTGAAACTGAAGGAAAGAAACCTTGCTCGAGCAGGCACTCGAAGTCCCCTGGAGCCACGGGTGAGATCTCCGACCGGAGACACTCAATTTGCACTAAACAGTGCTGCAGACCGACTAAACAACCGGCGTGCTGAAGTAGACAGAAGTCTAGCTCTCAATATCAATATCAAATCAACAATGCCCAAAATGAGGTGAGAACCCCACCTTTTATAGTGCTAAACTCCCTCCAAAACCTTGACTGCGTCCTTTACTCTCCTTGGCCTGCGCAGTTAACCTTGGGTCAGCGTGAGGCCTCCCCTCATACTCATGTGGACCCCCAAGGCCCCCTCTTTAAGTTATAACGTCAATCAACTAGGAAAAACACTTTATTTTATAAAGTGAGGTGACCCCTCTTATTTCTCACTTTATTTATTATTCTAGCTAAAGCGGCAAAATTAAACAAAAATGAAATATTCCAATTAGCAATGCTAATTTGGAATATTACAGTCTCCCCCGGCAAAACGTTGCTTGTCCTCAAGCAACTGAAGTGATGGATGCTGTAAGATCCTCTCATCCTCCCAAGTGGCATCCTCATCCGGCAAGTTCTTCCATCTCACCAAGAACTCTCTGATCTTCCTGCTCCACAGTTGCCTCTCCCTAGTGTCGATAATAGCCTCCGACTGTAACACCAGATGCCCCTCATCATCTGTAGGTGGTAGCTCCTCGGTGACTGTCACATGCTGGCCCAGTGCCTTTTTCAGGCATGATACATGGAAGATGTTATGAATCCGGCTGCCTTGGGGCAGCTCCAACTCATACGCAACCTGCCCGATCCTGCGTATCACCCTGTATGGTCCATAAAAACGAGGCTTTAGCTTCTCCGCCCCCTTCTGCTTGAGCGAAGATTGTCGGTATGGCCGTAGCCGCAGGTAGACCAGGTCCCCTACCTCAAAGTGTCTCTCCACCCGACCCTTGTCCTTGATACAACTTCTGCTGATTCTGTGCTGTGGCTATGTTGTCCTTGAGAGCTCGGAGGATGTCTTGACTCTCTTGGATCCATAACTTGGCTCGCGGAGCCCTGCTAATACCAAACATCATGTCCACAAAAGATAAGGAATGATATCCATACAAAGCATAGAAAGGTGTCATACCGATGGACATATGGTGCGTTGTGTTGTAGCAGTACTCGCCCAAATGTAGCCACTTCAGCCATGCTCGCTGCTGCCCACTGACGTAGTTACGCAAGTAGCCTTCCAGCCACTTGTTAACTATCTCTGTCTGCCCGTCCGTCTGGGGATGATAACTAGTGCTCGGTGTCAATTCTGTCCCCACTAGTCGGAAGAGCTCCTGCCAGAATCCGCCCATAAAGCGGTTGTCCCTGTCGCTGACAATGGTCTTGGGTAGACCATGCAATCTGAAAACCTCCCTGAAGAATAACTCCGCCACCTGTGCCGCCGTGTGATGTGCTGAAATGGCGAAAAGTGAGCATACTTCGTCAGCCGGTCAACTACCACGAAGATGCAATCTTTGCCCTGCACTGTGGGCAACCCTGTGATGAAGTCCATCGATATGCTCTCCCACTTCCCCTCCGGAATGGGAAGAGGCTGCAACAACCCCGCAGGATGACTCATCTCTCCCTTGTTTCGCTGGCAAACCTCGCACTCCCTGACATGCTGGAGTACGTCCTCCTTGAGGCCCTTCCATGCAAATCTCTCCCGGATGGCCCTGTATGTCTTGGTGAACCCCTGATGGCCCGCCAATGGTGAATCGTGTGAATCCTGGAGTATCTTCTTCTTGAGCTGAGATCCCTCAGTCAAGAAGATCCTGTCCCTGTAGTAGATGATCTCATCGACCACCCTGTACCTGCTATCTGCTACCTGCCCATCCAGAACCTCGCATGCAAATCTATCTTTGGAGTACTCAACCAATAGTCGAGCCTTCCAATCAGCGTCCAGGCTCATGAGTGATAACGTGGCCGGTCTACGGGAAAGGGCATCAGCTACCACGTTATTCTTCCCCTTGACATACTCTATGTCAAAGTCGTAGGCTTGGATCTTGCTGATCCACTTCTGCTGTCTCTCCTGCAGCTGCTTCTGCTCCAGAAAGTACCTCAGGCTGTTATGATCTGTCCTCACCCTGAATCTGCCATCCACCAGGTACTGCCGGAATTTGGCCAATGCATGCATGATGGCCAGCATCTCCTTGTCGTATATGGGATATAATCTCTCGTGTGGAAGGAGCTTCCGGCTTTCGAAAGCAATCGGATGACCCTCCTGCATCAAAACTGCACCAATCCCCTCTCCTGATGCATCGCACTCTAGGACAAAGGGCTGCGTAAAATCTGGCAACGCTAATACGGGACAACTGCTCATCACCTCCTTGAGCTTGTCAAAAGCTCGCTGTGCTGTGTCCGACCAACTGAATTCCCCCTTCCTCGTCAGATCCGTGAGGGGTGCAGCAAGCTGAGAGAAGCCCTTGACGAACTTCCTATAGTAGGTGCAGATACCAATAAATCCCCGAAGCTCCGTCACATTCCGTGGCTCTGGCCAGTCCCGGATAGCCCTGATCTTCTCCTCGTGGACTCTCACCCCGTCCACTCCTATAATGTGTCCCAGATATAGCATCTCCGTCAACCCAAACTCACACTTGGAGAGCTTGGCATAGAACTGTTGCTCCTCCAAAATGTGCAAGACTGTCTCAATATGCTGGAGATGCTCCTCCCAAGTCCTGCTATATATAAGGATGTCATCAAAGAAAACCAGCACAAACTTTCTCAGATGATCCCTGAAAATGTGATTCATACAAGACTGGAAAGTAGCAGGTGCATTGGTCAACCCAAATGGCATGACCGGAAACTCAAAGTGCCCATAATGACACCTGAAAGCGGTCTTGGGAATGTCCTGTTCCCTCACGCGTATCTGATGGTACTCGGATCTCAAATCAATCTTTGAGAAGAACCGTGCTCCTCTCAACTCATCCATCAGCTCGTCGATCCTGGGAATGGGGTACCTGTTCTTCAGGGTCTTCTTGTTCAGAGCCCTGTAGTCAATGCACATGCGTAATGTGCCATCCTTCTTCTTCACCAGCACTACTGAAGAAGCAAAAGGACTAGTGCTGGGCCGAATGTGACCAAGGGCCAGCAACTCCTGAATAGCTCGCTCTATCTCGTCCCGATAGGCCTTGGGATGCCTATACGGTGTGGTAATCACGGCCTGTATCCCCTGCTCAAGCTCGATCGTGTGCTCAAACCCCCGATCCGGTGGCTGCCCTGGTGGAATATCCCCAAAAACTACTGCATATCTGTCGAGAATAGACTGTAGATCAGGGTGCACTGTCCGCCCTGTATCCACTGCCTCTGAAGCCCGCAACTCTACTGCCCACTCTATATCTCCCTTGCGGAAAGTCGCCTCCATGCGGTGTGCCGACACTGTCTGGGGTGGGTATGTGTGCTGCCCTCGTATCTTCTCATGCTTCCCCGTCTTGGGATCATCCCACTCCATCTCTAGGGCCTTCCAATCCGTCGTGACCTTCCCTAGAGTAATAAGCCACTGAACTCCCAATATCACGTTGGTGTCCGGAATGTCCACCACAAAGAAGTGATCGGTCAATGTATAATTGCCCATCGTCACTGATAACTCTGGTACATATCGAGCACATGCCATGGTCTGATCTCCCAGTACCAAAACAGAAAACCCATCAAAGCCCTCCGTCGGTATGCCTCTCCGCTCAACCATCTGGGCGTCAATGAAGTTGTGGGTGGCCCCACTATCGACTAAGACTGAAACCCGCTGTCCGCGCACTGTCCCCCGTACGCGCAGAGTCAAATACTTGGGGACTCCCCGCAATGCGGCTAGAGCTCCCCCAGTGGGTGCAAATGATGCCCCACCTGTCGCGGGTGGTGGAGGTGGTAAGGTACTCTGTGCTGCATAACAACCTCCCGCCTCCTCATCATCCCCCTCATCCTCTTCTCCGCTGCTCTCGGAGAAGACCTCTATGAAATGTGCCTTCCCTGCCGCACATTTGTGTCCCGGTGCCCATGGCTCCTGGCAAGTGAAGCACAATCGCTTCCGCCTCAGCTCTCTCCTGGCCTCAACATCAATCTGCCCTCGTCCCGGATTCGCCTTGGGAGGCGGAGCCCTCGTGTCCTTACCCTTAGGCTGGAAAGCCTGTCTCTGGGGATAAGGTGGCCGAGTCTTGGGCAAGACATCCTGTAAGTCTCGAGTCCTACTGATGGCATCCTGTAATGTAGCCGGTTTGTTCGACCGGACTAGGCCACGAAGTGGCTCTGACAGCCCCTCCACAAACATATAAACCATCCGGGCTGCTGATAAGTCAGGTACCATCACTGAAACCCTCAAGAAATCTGAAATGTATGCCTCTGCACTCCCAGTCTGTTTGAGCTTGGTCAGCTCAACAAAATGCTGCTCCGGATCCCTCCTGTCAAAACGCTCTACCACCCTCATGGTAAACTCGGCATATGTCGTCACTGTGGAATGCCCGAGTGTCGCCATCCCATGAAACCACCAGTCCTGAGCCTCACCCTCTAAATGCAATGTAGCCACCTTAATGGCCTCTATCTCCGACATCTGGTTAAGCTGGAAATAGATGTCCAGCTTCTCCACCCAGGACTTTGCCGAATTGTTTGATGAACCATCAAACGTGGGCAAATGGAATCTACTAGCCGCGCGGTGGTCATCACGGTGGTGTCCGTGCCCCCTGTGTTGATCACGGGGTTTAATGCCATACTGAATATGGAGATAGCGCTCGAAGGTGAGAGAATCCATGAATGCCTGTCCGAAAGCCTGATACTCTGCAAAAGCGGCCGCCCATCGAGCTGGACTCAACTCTCTCGGTGCTGTCGACCCCTCGTCCTCTACCAGGAAGGTAGGCATGGTAGGTCGCGTGGGTGTTGGATTATCCCTCTGTGCACCTCCCCGTACTCCTGTCCCTGTGTCTTCTGGCAAGAATGTGGGCATAGTGGATCGCGCGGGTGCCTGAGTCGTCACAATGGGGATAGCATCGTGCACTGGTACGTGGCGAGACATACCAGATCCCTCACCGATCTGAAGAACTCTAGGGAGTTCTCTCTGACTGATCTCCATGGCCACGAGTCTCTGTGACATCTCCTGCATGTGATGGAGGATCTCTCTAAACCTCACATCATCATCTGCCATTGGGTTACGCTGCTCTGGGCCCTTCTCAGGCTGCTCTGCCTCTGAATCTGTCTCAAGTGGCTCCTGATCAGAATCACTTCCCCCGAAAGGAAACTTCCACCCACTCTCAGCTTCTCTGCATTCCTTCTGATAGATGTAGGGGTTATCCCCGGGCGTCATAGACTGCTAGCACCACAGGCTGAGCCAGATCTATGCTCTGATACCACTGTAATATCCCCAAAGGGAAATAACCAGTAATATACAGAAATATGCCAGACAGATATATAAAACAAAATGTCGGATCCAGAACATGGAACAAGTACACATAAAATGCCAGAACACTAAGCCATTTTATTAATCTGAGAATACATATATAGGGGTACAAGATAATCAGAATGAGTGCACCTATCCTTGCCCTAGGCAAGTGGAGGCCCTCTCAGAATAAGAATGGCTGCAATAGGGACAACGTCCTAGCTGGCTGAAGGAACTGCTGTGGAAAACTGCTGCTGCAATGCACTGGAACTAGGGGCTGATCCCCTCACTGGAATGAGCTGAAAACTGGGAAGGTAGCTGATCTCAATCCTCCGGACAAAACCCAGAAATCGTGAAGCAGATGCTCCACCTCCGAAGATACACCAAATAAACCCTCACCAGTGAAAACGCTGTCTTTGCCAGTGACAGCGCAGAAGCCAAAGAGAACGCTGGAAAAAGGGGCTGAATCTAACCACAAATCCTCCGGATAGATAACCAAACTCCTCAGGGCTGGAAATACTGAAAAACGCTGCCAAAACCCCACACAATAACCCTGCTCATCAGATCTGCGTCCTCCCTGGCTGGATCTGCGTCCTCCCTATCAGATCTGCGTCCTCTCTCTCTAGATCTGCGTCCTCCCTAGCTGGATCTGCTGGATCTGCGTCCTCCCTATCCAGATCTGAGTCCCTTCTGCTGGATCTGCGTCCTCCCTATCCAAATCTGCGTCCTCTCTGCCTTGATCTGCTGGATCTGCGTCCTCCCTATCCAGATCTGCGTCCTCTATGCCTTGATCTGCTGGATCTGCGTCCTATCTCCTTGGATCTGCGCAGTCTCAAGAAGGGGGTATCTCCTCTGCCAAATCGCCACCAGAAACTACTGCAAATTACCACTGAAACTGAAGGATGATGCTCAGAAAATAACCTTACCAGGGCAGGCACTCGAAGTCCCCCGAGGCTAAGGGTGAGATCTCCGACCGGAGACACTCGGTTTGCACTAAACAGTGCTGCAGACCGACTAAACAACCGGCGTGCTGAAGTAGACAGAAGTCTAGCTCTCAATATCAATATCAAATCAACAATGCCAAAATGAGGTGAGAACCCCACCTTTTATAGTGCTAAACTCCCTCCAAAACCTTGACTGCGTCGTTCACTCTCCTTGGCCTGCGCAGTTAACCTTGGGTCAGTGTGAGGCCTCCCCTCATGCTCATGTGGACCCCCAAGGCCCCCTCTCTAAGTTATAACGTCCATCAACTAGGAAAAACACTTTATTTTATAAAGTGAGGTGACCCTCTTATTTCTCACTTTATTTATTATTCTAGCTAAAGCGGCAAAATTAAACAAAAATGAAATATTCCAATTAGCAATGCCCCTAATTTGGAATATTACGACAAAGCACGACGATGGCGGTGCAAGGGTACAGGTGTGACTTCGGCGGTGCCGAGCGAGTGCGCACGCAATGCGGAGGCACGGCGGCGGGGGGCTTCAGAGGGACAACGCAGTGCTGCAGCAGCGTGATAGATTTCAGCACAAGGAGCTGATGTGACTTCAGTGGTGTAGAGGGAGTCTGATTACGCAGGCAGCGCTGTAGCTATGCATCTTTATTTAGATGCCAGCACAGATCTGTAGCCTATGGAGCTTCAGTGATAAGGATGCAGCCCATCTGACTTGTCCGTCAAAGATTGGGCAAGAGATTCAGTTGTTCTCTCAACAATTGAAGTTGCAGTGCAACATATCAACAGTGGCAATGCTATGAGCAGCACAAATGCAACATATTGAGAGGGAGCTGCAGTACAGTGGTTGCAGTGGCAGTGGCAGAGTCATGGGCAGTAGTACAAAATTGCAGCAGCAGTGCAGAGTTGAGCCAAGCTTCAGTAGCACAGAACCAATACTCAAAGTCATGTAATGCATAGTGTGATGTATTGCTAGAGCACACCCTTGATGCTAAGAGGGAGTGTTGAGATTTTGTGTATTTGGGGTAGCATCAGTTGTGCTCTAGGTCCCAAATTTTGAGGAAGGACTAGAGTTCACCTGATCTACAAGACCGAGAAATGGATTTGGGAAATTTCATCTGGTTTAGGAGATATTAAATTAATTAATTATTTTAATGTATTTCCTAAGTTAAAACTTAGGAAAATAAAATAATTAAAGTGAATTTAATTAAACATGTGATGAAATTGTCTTAAGTCACACGAATCAAGCTTTCTTTTAATCTTAGCCATTGATTCAAGATCTGATCATGGTCGTTGATTTGTCAACAAGAAAAGTATAAAGGAAAGGCTTGGGGTCATTTGTAAAGACACACAGAGGCAGAGCATTGAAGCTAAGCTGAGATTCTAGGGCAGGGTTTGCTAAGAATACTCAAAAGTGTTTCAGATGCAAAGAGGGGAATTTAGACCAAGGGGATGATCTGATCCCGGGGTCTAGAATACACAAGAGGCAGAGATCAGCTCAAGGACAGCACAGAGGAAGGCAGCAGCAACAGCAGCAAGGACATCGCAGTCTCTCCAAGGACAGTGTGATTTTCAGCAGGAGACCCTCTGGGGTTACACAGAGACCCTTCAGGGGCAGCGTAGTGACTGCGTCACCCAGTCTGGGGTAACGCAGTCCCTTCCGGAGCAGCGCTGAGGGTTTGGAGGACTTCCAAGGCTGATGCAGAGGCTTTTAGGGGCTTCAGAGGCTGACGTAGAGCCTTTCAGGGGCAGCGTTGGGGTTTCTAGGCCCTAATCTTGGCTGAGTTTTGTAAATCCCGTTTGAGGGTGTAGATCAGTCATTATTTTGGCCCTAGATCAACCAGTGAGCTGTAGATCTACCATTATCTCTGTCGGGTTTTCCATATCTGGAACCCAAGTTTGTGTATTCAGAAATATTCTTAATAATAGAACCCTCCAGCAGCGAGAGACTGTTTTTCCCACACTGGGTTTTTCCAGGGACTATTTGTCCAGAAATAACTGTGTCACTTTGCCAATGTGTGCATGTGCTTATTCTAGATCTGGATTGGTAGAGATCTGTTATGTGTTTTGCTTCGATGTTAACTTGAATTTATTAGTTAATAACTTATCTAAGTAGGAGGAGCTTAACCAGATTAAAAGTAAAAATTTCTGCATAAGATGTAAGATTCAGAAATTTCTACAGAAACAACCCTTACTTTCCCTCCAAAACACCCTCGAACCTTCCTAAACCATGTCGTGTGGGTCTGTCGTGGCCTTGGCAGTGAACTGGACGGTTTGACCATAAACCAGTCGGTTTACTGCCAAGGCCACGGCAGACCCACATAGCATGGTTTAGGAAGGTTCGAGGGTGTTTTGGAGGGAAAGTAAGGGTTGTTTCCCTCCAAAAACACCCTCTCCAACCCTTTAAAAGGAGCAAACCCCCCTCATTTATCGGTCAGTTGTGTCCTAAACTGGTCGATTAGCACTGGTTTTTCTGGTTTTTGGGCAAAACCAGGCCTTGAACCCGGTTTTTGTGCCGGTTTGACCCAATCAGCCAATGAACCGGTCGGTTTTTAATACTATGGTTCATATTCACCTGTTCCTGCTCCTCCACAACAACAGGTTTACAAATGCCAACATTGTGATCGAGTTGGCCATGTGAAAGTTCATTGCTTTGATCTTCATCCATGTGAGCAATGTCATAAAACCACTCATCATTCAAACAGATGCTTCAAAAACAAGCCTCCTGCAAGAACAAAGATTCACCTTGGATGGATCGCTTCTTGGCAATGGGCTTCAACAGCGAAGAAGATATTTCGCTCATATCATAAAATTTGTTCACGAGTACTAAAAAGTGTTGCAGTTGACATCTCTTCATCTTCTCACCCTGTATCTGACAGGGGGGAATTGATGGTCATATACAAGCTTCAAAGTTGTTGGTCAAGGTTTTCATTGATGTCAATATGTCATTGTTGAAATGGTAGTTATTCTTGTGATGCTACTCTAACCCAAGGGAAACCCTAGCTTTACATAATACCCTAGCCTTGCTAAAATGACCATGAAACCCTAAGCATAATTCATATATATAAACCCTAGCTCTAGATTAAACACTAGTTTTATTACAAACCCTAACCCTAAAAATACTTTTACTTAATGATGCCATAAATATATGTTGAAGCATGCCAAATAACATATCCTAACATAAACCCCTAAAACCCTAAACCTAACTCTTATTCCTATTTCCCTATGATAAAAATACCATAATCCTATCATCCTAGCATCTAAGCCTATGAACATAAATTAATAGCCAATATATTTTAAAACCTTAAAAAAAAAGTCATTCATAAAAAATCTATTAAAAAATAAGGGGCCATAACAATAAACTCCTCTACGACATAAAATAAACTCTATAATGATTCACACACTTGAACGAATTACTCTTGTATGACATTTACTCTTTGCAGCTTAAAAAAACGTGAAGGTTATCTATCACAATGATGAACACTGCTCACGCTAGACGTATTCATGTTGATGCATTAAATATATTATACATTATCGCTAGAAAAAATGAAGTCGACTTCAGCGCTTATATCTCCACTCCACATGTGTAATGCTCACGGTTCTCAACACATAAATATAAGGTGTATCGACTTTGTTTAAGAGCAGATCTCGATGAAATATTAATTCACAGATAAAGACAAAAATATATTCCGCATAACATCACGAGAAAGGAAATATTAAAAGACGGAACAGAGGTTCACAAAATTGGAATTTAATTGGCAGTCCTATCATTTTGAACCTCTATTTGCGGACAATGCAGTGAAATATTTGCGACACATATATGCGAGGTTTGAATACTAGTTACATACAAATCAGTGCAAAATTCTGAACGTGGGCCTCTGCAACTTGGGTTAACTCGGACCTTTTTGGAACAGTCAACAATTCGTTAAAGCATTGTATGGGCATTGTCTTAAATAAAAATTACAATTTGGATTATCTACAACTCGGGCAAGTCACCGACTGAAGGTTTTGAGGACAACTTACTATGAAGGATCAAAATTATGTGGTAAACAAGTGCTGGAAGATTGGAATTCGAATATAAAGACTAACATCGAAGTTGATAATCTGTAATTGTGCATGTAAAATTGTTTACCACGACGAATTTGTTTTGAGTTGGTCAGTGCATACGTAAATTATATCACTGTATGCTAACAGCAGTCACATTGAAGAAGCTCAGTGGACAATGGTAGAATAACCCCCAGACCTGTGATAAAAAATCACCTGTGAAGGCTCCTTACATTGTTGTGAGCTCAAATTGTGCAGCTCAAATCTGTAGCCTGCATCTGTGAAGCTTGGATACCTGTGATAGCTACAGGGCTCAAACTCAGCATTCTCGGACTTGTGGAGCTACAAGGATATATTTGGTTTCTTGTCAATAGACTTGGCACATTCCTTGAACAAATACTTGTATAGCTGTTGTAATAGACCTTACGGGTATTTGAGTAGGCATTAAAGAAGATTAAAGGCGACTAATCTTGAAGAGTTGGAGAAAATATTGAATGACTTTAAAGCAGTTGTGTTGAAGTCTGAAGATAACTTATTAGAGGACTCTTGAAGAATTGAAGGATTGAAGATCTTGAAGACAGCATTGAGGCAAACCTATTGAAGACATCCCTGGAGTATTGAAGACCATGATGCATTGATGAAGCCGTTATGATGCAACCTTGAAAGGTTTTTGTTTGGGTAACATGAAGAGTTGTGGAGACACCTTCATGAGCAGACAAGGTTGTTATTGATGATGCGACGTGGAGATTAAGTGATGGGTAAACTAAAGATTGACAGGGCTCGTTGAAGAAGACATTGGGAGCCGTGAAGAATAACCAAACATATTTTGACGAAATGAAGTTGAGGGTTGCCCAAGAGGTTGGAGCCTCATAGAGACAAGGTCGGTGCTTTGAAGGATAGAGTTGGAGTCCTCAAGAAACCAGGTCGGAGCCTGTACCAAGATAGGGTTGGAGCCCTAGAGGTTGGTGCCTCAAATTAACAAGGTTGGAGCCTTGGAAAGACCAAGTCGGTGCTTGGCACAATACAGGTTGGAGCTTGGAAGATTGGAGTCTTCATCTAGGTTTGGAGCCCTATATCATTATTGTACTTTACTTATTGTAAAGAAGAAATTAATAAAAGTATCTATTCCATCATTGTTCATTTTTTGTTCTAAATATAAGTGATCTAACTAGTAAATTTAATAATTGAAAAGAAATATTGATTCACCCCCTCTTAGTATTTCCAACATAAGCCACATCAATCGAGACCGAGCCACAACCCGAACCTATTGCCTAAGCCTATAGCCAGAGACAACAAGAGCATCTAAATATCTCGCAGTTGTAGCTAGAGACACAAACCCTAAGCATGCCTTTTGGTTGGTGACCTTCCTTAATGTTGAGATTTTGAGGTAGCATCAGGTGTGCTCTAGCCCTGAAATTTTGTGAGGGGCTAAGACACACGAGACCTCCAAAACGCAGAAAGCGTTTAGAAAAATTTCATTTGGTGTATGAGATTTTCAAATAATTAATTTTTTTAATGAGGACCCTAAGTCTAACTTAAGAAATTAGAAAAATTAAAGTGAATTAATTAAACACATGTGATGAAATTTTCTAAGTGATGCAGATCAAGCTATCTTTTAATCTGAGCCATCGATTAGAGATTAGATCACGACCCTTGATGTGTCAACGAGAAAAGTATAAGAGAAAGGCTTGGTGTCAATTGGAGACACACACACATTGGCAGAGCACTAAAGCTAAGTCGAATTTCAAAGGTGGTTTTGCCGAGATATTCGAAACGAGCTATGGGCAAAGTGAGGGGAAGAGATTAGCGAGAGATGAGTTGATTCGAGGCCGAGAACAGCGCAAGACGGAGGGGCAAGAGTACTGGCCAACGCAAAGCCAACCACGAGGACACAGCTCACCAGCCTCCACACACAGAGATCGCGCAGGTCGCGTAAGCCTGTGCTCTTGTGGTGACGGTACCCAGCCCCGCCGCCGAGGGGACAATGGTACTGATCTCTTGATGCCATAAGACCTAGGTTGCCTCGTGAGGCTTTTACTTGGTCAACTAGATTTGCAAGTAACAAGAGCAATGCCTAGAGTGGAATTTGGCATGCATGAGTTGGACATTTGAATTAATGAAGTATGAAATTATGATGAAGTTTAATATGGTTAATGGATTACCTAGGGTTACTTTGGTAAGTTGAGCTCGCAAGTTGTTTGATATGGTCAAACATGTAGTTATTTGTAGGAGAGATGATGTCTTTGATGAGTAGGAATTTTGTGTTGCTTTGTTGAAATCCTCTTTGGGATTTATAGCATCCATTGAAATTGTCGTAATTTATAGAGCAAATCAAGTATTATACAACATTAATCAATGAATAGTCATCCACTTGTCAACTAATGTGATGTCATTTTATCTCTTTAGTTAGGTATTATGAAATATCAGTGCCATAAATGGAGTCAATTACTTGCTTAAGATAAATTATTTACCAAGTCACCGAATGAACAGTTATTGCTTAAGGATGCTTCACTATCCTAAATGAGATGCAAATCCTACAATCTAGGTGAGATGCAGAATCTTGGTTAAATTTAAGTTATATGTCTATTCTAAGTGTAACCCTCCTCTTAACTGTTTTGAAACTAGTCTCTAGAGTAGGTTGTGAGAGAGAAACCGGGGGGAAGCAAGCTGAGACTTGGTTAAAGATAACTCCCCTGGAGTTCTAACCACCTGATGCCTCCGGTGCCGCAAAGATTGTGGCTTCGAAAACTGCAAGGTCACTGTGTTAACCACTAAAGAGTTTCTAGACTCCTCAAGCTAGATGAGAAAAGCGGGCCTTTATCTCTATCGACCAAGCTTATGCTTGGAAGTAAATTTATTAATGCAAGATGCTAATCCTAGAATGCAAGTGCAAGACATGAGTGCTCTTAAGGTGAGATTACTTAATTTCTCAAGTACTCGCTTTTAATGATTTTCAATTATGAGCCATAAGGTACTTAAACATTAAATGAATGACAATCTCAACCACAAGAGAGTGCTCAAAACTCAACGGTGCCCGAAAATGTGGTGAATGGAGAATTGCTCAAAGACAAGATTAATGTTACTTGATACAATTTACAACTTCAAGATTACAACAGTGAACTACCAATATGCCAATTAGATCTCTTATCGCAATTATGATTAAACTTGACTATGAAATCCACAAGAGGTATCCAATTCAATCAATGAGCAATGTATCTACTTATCCAGCGATGAGAGACAAGATCACAATGTCAATTAGAGAAATTAGCCAAACACTTTACCAACTTGATTAGAGCACTTATGTGTGTGAATACAAGATGCTAATAGACGTCAATGATACAGAAATGCAATATGGATCAGCCAATAAACAATGTGACTGCAGCGATAGAAAAATCACCCAATTCCTCAAATAAATGCTTATCCAAGATGCACAACATGTAAAAAAATCAAAGCTAAGTGAGATTAGATATCTTTCAACCACGTTTAACACCACTGTAATTTTTATATCAGAGCTTATGCAGTAAATTTCAGACCTTGAAATATTATTACAGCCTTCTAGAAAATGATCAAATATGCATGGAGATGCAAGCCCAATGAGTGTTAGTGACAATGTAATGATGAAAAATGATCACCAATGAATTATTGTGCCACTGTTATGAGATCTAATTACCATTGTAGATGTTTTTATGTGGCTGTAGCAAACATATCAGATCTGAAATAAACCAAACAGCCCACAAGAAAACCACATATATGCACTCAAATTTACTTGGGCTTACTTCTTAATGCACTAGGTGAATTATTGATGAATTTTAGGCTTATTTAAAATGTGTTAGGCCCTTAAATATATTGTTGCCATAAAACACTTCAGAAATTTAAGTTTGGACAATGAAGAATTTACAGGGTTAAAGAGCAAACAAAGAGGTCTTTAGGCCTAGTTGAAGGCTAGTTTGACTTCCAATGAGTTTGGCCACCTACAACCACCAAGTTAGCTCTAATATTTGCTACAAAACCACAATGTTATCCCACTACAACAATGCAAAACGGGAGATGACTGTATACAAGGCTAAGGCAAGGGCTAGAAGGCTAGGAAACCCCAAGACTACGGCTAGAAGAAGCACAAGGCAAGGCTAGAGGCCAAAGAAGGACAAGGAAAGGCCAAAAGGCCTGGAAAAGGTCACGGCAAGGGGAGATAAGCCCACTTGGTTTGACGTCAAGTGAACAGCCCTTAGAGGGCTGCAGCTAAGGCAAAAGGGCAGGCCGAGAGCGAGGAAGGCCTCCTAGAGGCCACGGAAGAGGTCAAGGGGGAGGGTTGAGGCCCTTTTAGGGTTGGACGGCTCCTCTAAAGGGGGGACTGAGGCCTTTTTAGGCCCACGGCTAGCCCTAAAGGGTTGTGGCCTAGGGGAAAGAGGAGGGTCGAGGGGAAAAGAGGGCCAAAAAAGGCTAGACAGCTAGGCCCTAGGGCCTAAAAAAATTCGAAACCCCTGCAAAAAAAAACTTATCTACAAATTCACTACAAAAAGGCTGGACGACTTCCTCCTCAAGCTGAGTGTTGAACTTGGAGGCTAGATCTTGCCTTCCTAGGCCTAGATCTGCCTTAAAACCCCAGCAAAATTCATTTGAACCTCACCTGCACAAATGAATCAAAGAATGCCAAACCCCAAATATATATACAAACTATATAACCCCAAAAATATAAAAACCCGAAGTGTTGCAAAACAAATGGGCTAAAAATAATTTACAAATATACAATATTTTAAAAAAATTTGGAGAAAATAATTTTGGATAAATAACAATGGAACAGTCAATTTTGAAAAATAAATATTGGCCAAAACCCTCCTGCAAAATCACATACCATAAAGAAATCTCAGAGCCCAAACATAGTCAGCTCTTCCCCACAATTTGTGAACTTGGAGCCCAAGGGCTAGCATACTTGTAAATCTCTATAATATTCTCAAAAGAAAAATTTTAGATCATATTGTGAATCAGATCACCTAACATAGCATGTATCAATAAAATGTTCTTACCGCCGCCAAATGAAATAACAATTATTTAGCAATTTTCAGCACAATATAGGATCACACATAGCTAACACATACCACAGATCAATGGAAGAAAAACACCATGAACTGAACCCCAAAGTCTTTCTATTATGATACAAAATGTTCCCAACAGAGCAGCAGCTCAATACCAGCGTTCAAGAATTACATCATCCAAAGATCCCCTGAAAATAGAAGCAAAATGACTTATTTATAAGAGAAATCCCTGCAAGTGGAAAATAACGACTAGTTGACTTGATCCTTGTAAAAATAATCTCGACCATTGAAAATAGCTTGATCATCTTTTAATCTTCACCATTGAAGTTTTAATTGAGGAAAAATTCGAATTTCTCTTAAAACCCATTTTTAATTAATCCAAAAATAAATATTTTGGATTAATTCCTCAAAATTTTGACTTTGACATAACTACCATGGTCCAAGGGGTCAATTTTTCTTAAAATATCTAATTTTCCCTTGTTGGGGGATCTCCAAAAATTGACTTTCCTTTGACCCAAGAATTAATGATTATTTTCCACTTGGAGAGAAATTAATTTCTCTATAATTATTTTTTGACTCAAAATTAATCAATTTTTCAGCTTAGGATTTTAATTTAATTTCGCTAAAAAAATTGTTTAATTGACATTAGAGGGGATTAATAATTTTTTCACCCTCAAATATTTTAGCCATGGTGTCTAAATATGAGGGACCATGCACCAAAATATTTTTTACATCAAATTATTACAATATCAACCCTTGAAAAACCCATGGGATCTTGGATAGACGATGTTTGGGTGCTTTGTTAAGGCACTCCTTCATGTGAAGTCACCGGTTCAATTCCCCACCCCGATCGGGGTGATATATTGGACATGATGAATATGTAGTCCCACCAAGCTTACAAATATATATATATATATATATCAACCCTTGAAAGGGGAAAACACATTTAGACTCATACCCTCAATAATTTACCCAATTCTGCGACACAATATGATTTCATATAGACCGAGTGTGTTCATAATAAAATAATTTAGCCAAATGTGCTTAAATTATTCCCAAACACACTTTTACAAAGACTCGATATAACACTAGGACTTACCTAAGACCTTTTCAAGGAATTCCACCCTAGCTCTAGGGTTTAAGCTGGAAGAAAAACTCTGCCAATTATCCGTGTTTAGAAATATACATAACTCAGTGAGGTTAAAAAACTTCCTAAGATGAAATTAATTGACAAAATCAAAGGCTTACGTAGGTGTTGTTACATAATTAAACAGTCATACTATTATCATTTACAATACAACTTGCAGAAATTGGGTTTACAATAATATAATATTGTTGGCTGATGACTCTGAATTTTGAAAAAAATTCTTCACGTCTTCGCATTATGCTTTCTTGAATTGTTGTCAAAGTGTGGTCAACAGGGTCTTCACGCTACCTAGTTGCTCCTTAGTCCTTCAAGGCCACAACACTTTGATTCTTCTTGCTCACTGTTGCCCCTCAGCTGCTTAGGGACTTCTTCCCACTATTGTCTTCCTACACTACTCCAATGAAGACAAACATAGGGCAAGAGGGCTGCCACCTATCACTGTCAAACATCCTTCTTTGCTCAATGAACTTGGGCTATACAAAACCAACACTAAAAAATTCTTAGCTAACTGTGCCCCAGAATTTCGACTTAGCTCAAGTGCTACTGTTCTGTGTGTATCCTCCAACTGATCCCAAGCCTTCCTTTAATACTTTTCTCGTTGAACATTCAACAGTTGTGATCTAATCTCTAATCGACAACTATGATTAGAAAAGACTTGATCCACGTCACTTAGAACATTCTCACCCACGTGTCTAAATTAATTCACTTTAATTATATAATTTCCCTAAGTTAGACCCTAACTTAGGGTCTCCATTCAAATAATTAATATTTTGAATAACTTAGATTCCAGGTGGAATTTCTCCAAACGATTTCTAGGTCTTGGAGATCTCATGTGTTCTAGCCCCTCCACAAAGTTTCGGAGCTAGAGCACATCCGATGCTACCCAAAATCTCAACACTCTCTCTTAGCGAGGAATGTGCTCTAGCAACACTTTACTCCAGAAGCGTTACTTTGATCCATGGCATTAGTCCCCTGCACTCCTGATGCTCAGTTGTTGCCCCTCATCCACTGCGTAGCTGCCTTATGCACTGCTGCCCATGACTCTACCATAGTCACTACCTCATTTGTATTGTAGCTCCCTCTCAAATGCTGCAACGTGCTGCCGATAGCACTGCCACTGCTAATTGCTGCACTGCAACTCAATTGCTGAGAAGTAAGCAACTGAAATACATCACCCAAAATACTGACAGACAAATCAGTTTGGCTGCATCTCGATACTAAAGCACCCTTTGTTGCTGCTCTGCGCTGACGCTCTGAAGCTCTGCGATGTCTGTCGCTCTGCACTACGTAAGCACTACCTCTGCGCTATTGAAATCCCAACAGCCTCTACGATGCTGCTGCCTCTACTCTACATTGCTCCAGTCTTCAACGTCCCAGCACTGCCAAAGTGCCTCCATGATCCTTTGCACCAACTCCAGTCATCCTGCTACTGTCTTTAAGGGCTCCCGTAGCTCGTATGTGATCCAAAGGTTTGGGCACCTCAAGGATCCTACCCCCATCTGCAGTTCAAGAGAACTACATATCAATGTCGCCCCACCTCTTCTCTCGAGGTACATGAGCACTCATGGCCACATCATCATCACTGCCATCATCCCACTTGATTGTCGCAACCTTGAAATCCATTCTTCTTCTGAGAACAAGTATTGGCGAAGTGTCGCAATTCGCCACATCTGAAGCATCGAACCTTTGAGAGGTCCTTCTTCTTCTTCCCTTGTTGTTGCTTTTGTCCCTTTGATGCGAGAGTTGCATCTTCCTCCTCCTCTTTCTTTATCTTGGCTCCTTCGTTGTTGTTGCCCCTCTTGGTTATTCTCCTGATTTCTTCCTGACGAAGGATTGCCCACATGTCCTCCAAGCTTGGAAGTTGTGCTCTGCCCAAAATACTTTGGACAAATGTCTCCCAATCATCGATGACTACATGCAGGGCAGTCCTCACAAAGAGACCATCATCAGGAGTTGCCCCCATTGCAACTAGTTGATCTCGAATAGCCTTCAATCTAAAGAGGAAATGATCGATCTCCTCTCCCTTGTGCATCGCAAACAATCGCATTTGATTCTCCAAAAGCATCTTCCTTTGGATGGAGCTACCTTGATACAGCGTTTCTAGTGCCTGCCACATTTTATTTGCCGTTTTCTTCTCGACAATATCTGGGACCACGTGATCCTTAACCCCATCCATGATCAAGCGCTTAGCCCGCACCTGATTTTCCTCATACTTCTTTAAAGGATCAACATCGACCGGAACGGCCATAACCCTCTTGACATGGTCTCTAATACGATACTCGTCAAGGACTAACAAGAACCTGGCTTTCCAGATGACAAAATTAGACACACCGTCCAACCTGTCTTGATCTCTCAATCCGTGTGAGGCCATCTCTACTCAAAAATGTCGAAGCGAAAAGCTCTTCTCCCTTCTACTGTTGCGACTCTTAGCAAGAGACCGGATTTGGGTTTCTTAGCGATAGAAACCCTCTAGAGACTATGCTCCCTCTGACTAGTGATTTCTCTCGGAAATCCTCCACCAACTATGTCGAATCAACCCTCTACGATCACTTCACCGATCGAATCTCAGATTCCTTGGCTAGAAAATCTGCTAAGGAATTGTTCCCCCTTACTTTGTCAACCCTGTTAGACATTGTTCTGCACCAGCGGAAACAATGCCCCACCAGCAACTTCAAAGATTAGAAAATTGCACTTCTACACGCGGCAACCGGCACAGTGTCACTCCCTCCTGGACTGCGTCAACCTCTTGGGTCTGGGTCAGCTCTGCATGAGCTTGACAGGGTTTGTGTTACCCTTTTGGGCCTGTCAGCTCTGTGTGAGCAAATAGGCTCTGCGTCACCCCTGTTGGGTCTACGTTGTACCTCTGGTGTTGCGCTGCCTTTTTCTAGATCTGTGAGCTTCAACTACCCTCTTGCAGCGAAAAAATCTCTATCTCTTTATTGATGGCTTTAGCTTGATCTACAATAGCTCTAATACCATGTGAAAATTTCTGAACCTAAGTTACAAAAACCCCACTGCAATTTTCTGATTTACTTCTACTTGTTCAATTTAATTAACAAATTATTTTTTCTAAATTATTCAGCAAAAACATCAAAGTAAATACTACTGCAGCCTACACATACATACAGATCATTTGCTTAAGCATAACGCACATATGACAAAGGACACAGTATTTTTTGGGCAATGTCACCAAAAAAACCTAATGCGGGAAAATCGGTGCAGCAGCTCTTAGAGGGTTTGTTTATTAAGCAGAATATCTAAATACAATCAAGGGCACCAGTAGTGGTTTGCCTAACAGAGAAATCACGGCAAATGTACCGCTATCACTCAGAGACAGAAAATATGGTTGATTCAACTGAGGCTTCACACCTTCTGAATCGTTGAATACGAGACCTTTCTGGCCCACTGGGAATCCCAACGTTGCCTCTCCCGGCACTGCGTCAGCTCTGCATAACTGCTAGAGCCTCTGCACAACACAGGTTGCTCCAGCGTCACCCCTCTAGGCTCAGCGTTGCCTCTGCGTCAGCCTCTGCGCTGCCTCTGCATCAACCTGGCTGGGTTGCGTCCCTCCTGCTGGGTCTCTACGCTGCCTGGGACGGATCTGTTAGGATATTCTGACACATAGGAAATAGTTAAGTATAACTTGGTCTCGCGTAGAGTTAGGTAAAGTGTGTTTCTTTACTATGTACATTTGTAACTTATAATCCAACGATCACGATATGTAGTGATCCGACGGTTCACTCTCTCCTCGGTATTACCGACACTTGATCCGTGGCTTAACACCAGATTGGTCCATGATATCTATTTAAAGAGCATGGAGGGTCATTTGTCCGGTAACCGGTTATGAGAGAAGCTTATATAAATTTTCTTTCTTTATATTAATAAATTGCCTGAAGTGGCCGCGTTGGCTCAGGCCGTGGACTGTTTCCCTCCTCGAGGGTTTAACCACGTCAAACACTGGTGTACTGATCTTTGATTTGTTTGTGAGCGGTGACCAATGGTGTTTGATCTAAGGAACTTACCCTGTAAATTCCTACATGGTATCAAAGTTGTTTTGAGGGCCGCATTCGTTGTTGATCCAAATCCGAAGTCGGTTTTACTACATGCGACTATCGTTTTCCAGATCTACTATTTCTGACCACTTTCGAGTCCGGAAAACTGCTCTATTGTGTTCGGAGCGCCTGTTACAGTGAAGAACCCCTTTCGTTTCATGCGAAAAGGTTTCTGGTTGCCCAGGTTATGTCATTTTAGATCTGGAGGTATAAAGTATCTTTTTGAAATTATATTTATTAATCCCTCTGTTTATTTTAGTTTATAGTATTTTTTTATTACCGAATCTATACCCTCTTCTCTGTGTATACTCTTTGCTCTGCACTGTGTGCGATTTGGCAAATCAAAAATAAGAAGACGAGATTTTTCTGCTATGTATGCTCTTTGCCCGCAACTTGGTGCAATCTCGGGAAATCAGAAATAGCAAGAAAAATAGATAGTTGTCGGTAGCACTAACTGGAAATCTAACGTTCTACCGTAAGAGTTGTATATTTTTCGTTTGCACGGTTTTTTTTTTTGCAGGAAAAAACACACAAACCGAAGAGCAAAAAAAAAAAACCTTCCTCCTTTCAAACAATTACAAAATCTTTTTACTAGCTCACTTGGTGTAAAGTTACTTTATGAGAATAGAGGTCTTGGGTTCAAGTCTCTTTGTCGAGCTTCTTTTTCTAAAAAGTTTTTTGTTAAGTTACTTTTTTCTTAAAAAGCTTTTTGGCAAGTTGTTTTTTTCTAAGGATTTTATTTTAAAAACACATGTAAAAGTAACATTGTAAAAGTGACTTTCACTTATTTATAAAAGTGGGTCACATAAAGTAGTATTTTTTTTTTTTTTTAAAGTGAGCTTATTATATTAAGTTTGGAAAAGAGGGGGAATGTTTTTTAAAGTACAACTTCAACATCAACTTTCAACCTATCACGTAACTATTCAGCATCTACTACGACTTTTCTTCAAAAAGGCATAACTTCTTCATCAAGAAGCCGTTTTCATAACCCTTTTTTTTTAACCGGCCTAATTTTTCGAGATCTTTCCATTGGAGCAATTAGTTTCAACATTTTCAGCTTCAATTTTTTTTTTAAATAGAAAGTGCGTGCCTGGTTATTCTTAACAACACCAATTATTTCCAATGGTTATCCTACATGGTAGACTTACTTAGAAGTAAAGGGCTTTATAGAATAGCCACAGGACAAGAATCTAAACGTATCGATGGAAATAAAACAGCTAAATGGGAAAATAAACAAGATCAAGCACGAGGGTTGATAGGAATGTCCATTGCTCAAGATCTTAAATTTCATATCCAAGAAATTGACTCCCCTGCTGAAGCTATGAAAAAACTAAATATTATTTTTGGCATTAAAAATGAAATCAGAGCCCACTAGTTTGAAAATGAGTTGTTTAATTTGAACCCCAATAATTTCTCCTCTATTGAAGATTTTTTGTCCAAATTCAAGACCCTTAGACTTCTTTTAGAAGGTTGTAAGGTCAAAAAGGAAGATGGTAGCCTTATCTATTCCATTCTTGCTAAGCTAGGCCCTGCATACTCTGTATTTGTTTCCACCTTCCGTTCCACTAGAGAAACCCTCATTTCTCAAGGAACGGCTTACAAGTCCCCCTCTTTTGATGTCTTTTGCAATTCTTTGATAAGAGAACAAGAAAAACTCTTACACCTTGGTCTTATTAATACTAGAAACTCTTCTACGAAAGCCTTAGCAGCCCAACAGCAACAATATCCAAAGAATCCTAAGCAGCAGCATACTAAGAAGAATTGTCCTAAACCAAACAAGGGTCTAAAGCAATTTCAGCCGCAAACTGAAAAAGCAACTCAACAAATTGATAAGGCAAATAAAAACAAAGTGGAGAAGATAGATAGACATTGCAACTTTTGTAATCGTGATGGCCACATAGAGTCAAAATGTTTTAAGAAGATGGAAGCCTTGGAAGCAGCAATGAAGAAGCACAACAACAATTTGGAGAACTCTTCAACTTCATCTTCGGGAATGGCACTTTCTACTTGTGGTTGTCAAACATCAAGATTTGGTTATGCATTGAATTTATCTTCTTCTTCTCATTCTCATGAGTGGCTCATTGATTCTGGAGCTTCTTACCACATGGCCAAAAAAAAGTCATGTTTCCTTCTTTAAATGATTGTAACACCAAAAACGTTTATGTCGGTGATGATAGATCTCTTAGTGTTTTAGGGTCTGGAACCATTCATCTAGATAATAGTTAGTTTAATGATGTATTATGTGTTCCTACCTTGTCCTGCAACCTTCTATCTATTTATTAGATAACACATTCAGGTGAAAGGAAAACAGTAGAATTCTCACCTCATGATGTTGTAATTAAGGACCTAAGAGATCCTAGACATATTTTAGCTACTGGCATTGCTGATGATTCCACAAGGTAGTATAAGTTTGACAACTTTGGGTCATCATGTCTTCCCTCTGTTTTTGTTGCTCATAATGATGAAATGAGCAAACTTTGGCATGAGCGATTTGGTCACTTAAACTATCTCTCTCTTCAAACTCTATGTAAAGAAAATATGGTGACAGGTCTTCCTATGGTATCTTGTCGAGATGGTGTTTGTTCTGGATGTGTAATCGGAAAACATCATCGGGATAGTTTTGACAAGCGTGCCGATAGGCACGCTTCAACCCCTTTGCAGCATGTGCACAGTGATTTATGTGGTCCACTTCCAGTTGTTTCTTTATTTGGCTACAAGCACCTCTTAACTTTCATTGATGATTTTTCCAGACGCAGTTGGGTATACTTTTAAAACTCAAGAGTGAAGTTTTTAACATGTTCTTGGCCTTTAAGGCCTTTGTTGAGAAACAATCTGGACATCACATTCTTAAGTTGAGATCTGACAATGGAGGAGAATATGTTAACAACAAATTTATCCACTTTTGCACTAAGCATGGCATTCAATTGCAACATACTGTTTCATATACTCCACAACAAAATGGTGTAGTTGAAAGGAAGAATCGCACTCTAAAAGAAATGGTTGATTGTATGCTTCAATCTAAAGGACTTAGTCTTAATTTTTGGGCAGAAGCAATTAACTGTGCAAATTACATAGCAAATCTCACTCCTACTAAGGTTTTAAGGAATATCACTCCAGAAGAAGCCTAGAGCTCAATCAAACCAGATATAAGTCACTTTCGCGTTTTTGGAAGTGAAGCTTGGGCCCATATTCCAGATAATAAACATAAAGCCTTAGAACCTAAGAGTGAAAATTGCATTTTTGTTGGATATTCTGAAGATGTCAAAGGATATAGACTTCTTCAACCCAAATCCAAAAATGTAATCATCAGAAGAGATGTAAAATTTTATGAAAATATATCGGCCTACGAGCCTAGTTTGGCGGGTGTGCCACCTTTGGCTTGCGAGCCTAATTAGGAATATGTGCCCCCTCTCTCTATCTCTTCTACTTTTGATAGCATTCTTTCTAGTTTGGATGATGACAGCGAGGATGACAATCCTCCTCCACCTCCTCAAGATCCTCCTTCAACTCCACAGCTTCCAAAATGGGTCTGCTCTACTCGAGATGCAACAGAGTCTCTTGCAGGTGACCCTGCAGATCAACGTTGTACACGTTCTTAGTTCGACAGAGCCTCTTCCTTATTGGCTCAAGTTCCAAAAAATCCTAATCTAGACACCTTTGAAGAAGCTCTGGTCATCCAGATTGGGATGCAACTATGAATGAAGAATATCGTTCCTTATTGGAAAACGATACTTTGGACCTTGTTCCTCTTCTAAAGGGAAGAAAACTTATCAGATGCAAATGGGTTTACAGAACAAAGTTTGGACCAGATGGAAAAGTGGATAAACATAAAGCTCGTCTTGTTGCTAAAGGATTTTCACGAGTTGAAGGTATTGACTACACTGAAACCTTCTCCCTTGTTGCCAAAATGAATTCTATCCGCCTTGTTCTTTCCCTTGCTGCCTCCTTTAAATGGGAAGTCCATAAGATGGATGTTAAATCTGCCTTCCTACATGGGGACTTGCATGAAGAAATCTACATGGAACAACCCCCTGGCTTTATCCAAAACGACTCTAGCCTTGTTTGTCACATTAGGAAATCTCTCTATGGTCTCAAACAAGCCCCTCGGGCTTGGTATGCCAAAATGGATAGCTTTCTCTTAGATAATGGCTTTTCTAGATGTCATTCCAACAACACTGTCTACACCAAGAAAGTGGGTAAGTCCTTCATCATCCTTGTTCTTTATGTTGATGATCTTATCCTTACTAGTAGTGATCCCAACCATATAAACCATGTGAAGTCTAGCTTCGAAAAGAAGTTTGAAATGACAGACTTGGGACACTTGCATTATTTCCTTGATCTTCAAGTCTTGAAATCCAAAGAAGGTATTACCCTTTCTCAGTCCAAGTGTGTCTGTGATCTTCTACGCCACTTTCACATGGAAGACTATAAGCCAGCCCCTTCTCCCTTTCAGTCTGGAGTCAAGCTTCCAGTCACTTGTACTTCCCCTAAAGTTGATGCTACCTTATACCGTCAACTTGTTGGTAAACTTTTGTATCTAACCCATACCCGTCCTGACCATTCCTTTGTCATTGGTCTTGTTGCTCAATTTATAACCTCATGAAAGTCACTGGAACGCATCTAAAAGAATAATTCGATATATTCGAGGTATAGTTCAGTTCAGGATTCATTACAATGTAGGAGCATCTCCATTGTTGAATGGTTTCACTGATTCTGATTGGGTTGGTGACCCTGATGATCGAAAGTCTACTGCAGGTTATGTATTCACTCTTGGTTCAGGACCTATTACATGAAACTGTAAGAAACAAAGTGCCATCTCTCTTTCTTCGGAAGAAGCAGAGTATCGTGGTGTTGTTGAAGCCACCAAGGAAGCCCTGTGGCTTCGTCAGATTCTGTCCGAATTGATCTTCATCAACAACATCCAACTACACTTTGGTGTGATAATCAGAGTGCCATTTAGCTATGCAAAGATCCAGATCAGCACCAGCGCATGAAACACATTGAGCTACACATACACTTCATCAGAAAGCTCATTCATGATCGTGTTCTTGAAGTGCAGTATTGTTCAACTAATGATCAAGTTGTTGATATCTTTACAAAGGCTCTCACAGAAGCGAAGTTTACCAAACTTCGATCTATTCTTGGAGTTCAGGAAAGTTATCATTAAGGGGGGATAGGCTCTAATGCCTCCTTCCTTCTCCTATTGTGTCACCTTTGTAAATCTTTCAATCCTATCCCAAGTTGTTCTTAAGGGGGAATGTTATGATATTCCGACACATAGGAAATAGTCTCCTATTGTGTCACCTTTGTAAATCCTTCAATCCTATCCCAAGTTGTTCTTAAGGGGGCTTGTTAGGATGTTCCGACACATAGGAAATAGTTAAGTATAACTTGGTCTAACGTGGAGTTAGGTAAAGTGTGTTTCTTTACTATGTACATTTGTAACTTATAATTCGACGAACACGATATGTAGTGATCTGACGGTTCACTCTCTCCTCGGTATTATCCTTACGTCCATTACGTCCGCTACGCAGATAACATACTGCTTGGCGTTTGTGGGATCAAATGCATCAACCCTCATATATTACTTGACAAGCTTCAGTCCTTCGTGGCCGATCTACAACTAAGCCTTACCATCTCTATTCATTCGAGGGGAGGACCTCCTTTTCTCTTTCTGGGCATATCACTCAAAGTTTATACGGACGGTCATATCAATATCTTTGCGCCATTACCAAGAATCGAACACAAAATCAAGACCACACACTTACTTTATGATTCTACTAAGTACCGCTATTACCTTCTGGGTACCAAGCCTACTCTTCCGGCCGAGTGCCGATACTTTGAATCAATTAGAACACTCAGAGAACCCGATAATTCTAGGAACCCGATTGGTCCATGATCTCTATTTAAAGAGCATGGAGGGTCATTTGTCTGGTAACCGTTTATGAGAGAAGCTTATGTAAATTTTCTTTCTTTATATTATTAAATTGCCTGAAATGGCCGCGTTGGCTCAGGACGTGGACTGTTTCCCTCTTCGAGGGTTTTAACCACATCAAACACTGGTGTACTGATATGTGATTTGTTTGTGAGCAGTGACCTTTGGTGTTTGATCTAATGAACTTACCCTGTAAATTCTTACAGGATATGCCTCTCTGCCTATGTATTCTCGGCCTTGGATCTGAATAATCCCTCGCCAATCTGCCCCTCACCAGCACTGCAAGCTCCCTCGAAAATTCTTAGCAAACCGCGCCCCAGAATTTCGACTTAGCTCAAGTGATACCGCTCTGTGTGTATCCTCCAACTGACCCCAAGCCTTCCTTTAATACTTTTCTCGTTGAACATTCAACGGCCGTGATTTAATCTCTAATCGACGAGCTAGGATTAGAAAAGACTTGATCTACGTCGCTTAAAACATTCTCACCCATATGCCTAAATTAATTCACTTTAATTATTTAATTTCCCTAAGTTAGACTTAGGGTCTCCATTAAAATAATTAATATTTTGAATAACTTAGATTCCGAGTGGAATTTCTCAAAACGATTTATGGGTCTTGGAGATCTCATGTGTTCTAGCCCCTCCACAAAGTTTCGGAGCTAGAGCATATCCGATGCTACCCAAAATCTCAACATTATACAATCTATCTTTATGGTCAAGAATACCCTTAGCAACAAAAGCAAAATAATTGTAATATCCTTCAAAAAAAACCTATCATGCTAAAATTCAATCACCTTTCCAATCTAGGTTAATTGGGGTATAAACAAGAAATCAACACTTCAGCTTAAAACATGATACACATCAATGATCACACCATTCTAACATTCAATGCTACCACAACTAGAAGTGGTATGGACATAATCATCTATAGCAAATATCTCTTTTTTATAGCTTTACTCAATGGAGAAAAGGGAGATGCATCCTTAATCATATGATGGATACAATGAAAGTTGAATATACACTCACTTTTAGAAGTGTGAGCATGCAATGCATGAGAAGTGCTAACAAAGAAAGTATAGTTGTCTCCCTTACCCTATGGAAGTCGATATTGTAAATCAATCAATTGACTAGTTGACAGCTTGCATTCAAGCCTCTTCACCTTATCCTCGAGATCTTTGGTCTTCTTCAAGCAAATATTCTCCACATGTCCATTATTTCCACAATATCAACAATCTACTTCTTATCCTTCTTGGTTTATAACTAACCATCATGCTTATTCTTGTTGATTTAGTCAAAAATCTTGATCTTTCTCTCAATAATATCCTCGACCTCTTTCTCTACAATTATGTCAACCTTTGCCCTCAAGAAGATGGGCTTGTTGCTTCTACTCTAGTTTACCTTCATCAAGTAACTTTCCCTATGTCCTAGTCAACAAAGCACAAAAAGAATCAAAGGTATAGTCCTTACTATCATCTTTTTGGAAGCCGAACTAGAAAAGAATGTCAAGTCAAAAACATTAGAGGGTGTCATCAAATTCATCAATCAATTTTGTGAGTTGATAGTCTTTTTTCCAAAATCTTCTCCACATTTGCCCAATTTCAATTATAGGTCCTTCACCTGAGCCAAATAATTTGCAATCCTATCAAAGGAGATGATTAAAGACATCAACTCTTTCTTAATTTGCATAACCTAACTTTCGTCAATTTTGTCAAACAAGATCTTCAACTATTTTCAAACTCAATTCAGATAAGATCCCACACGTATAAAAGAGAATCTCCCTAGAGATGTTGTGTTGTTGTCATGACTCCTACAATTTCATCCTTCTTCCCATTAATAATGAACTCTCATGTTCATCCTTAAGATCTAGAGCCACAATTTCTATAAAATATCAAATCACTTTACTCTTCAATAGCATCTCTATATCTCGTGCCCACGTCCCATGGTTGTGAACATTCTAAACCACAAGTCCTTGCTTGAAAACCGTAATCACTCTACAAAACCCTAATTCAATTTGCAGGTCAAAACCCCAAATCAATCTACCAAAAGAGATCCAACTCAACAAAACTACATATGCAAGTGACAACCTCTAAAATGACTTGTAGAAAACAGGCTAAGTCTAAAACCAACAACTTTGATACCATGTTGGAGGATCAAGGAATCACAAAAGTAAATAACAATGGCTTCCAAGAAGAGGTGGTGTCAATAGACATCAGTATCACATCGAAGCACAAGTGAGCATAGCTCGAAATAAGATGGATAACACCATATACTATTTTTTCTTACCATGATAGATTGATCCATAGGATCATCTATATAAAACCCAAAATATAACTAACTACCATAAAACAAGGAAGACATAGTTGAGTTTGATCACCTTGGGCATGCCCAATTCTCTTGCTTTCCTACCTCAAACAATGCACCAATCGACTCAGTCGAGACTATCATTAGTCGATCTCACCAACCAAGCAACCTCTCAACTAACTTCTCTACTCGACTTTCCACTATCAACTATCTCTAAAAGATCCAAAAATATGATGAACATATTATTCCAACACATAAGCCCCACTACCAACAGCATACAAAGTTTGTGGACAGGAAACCAAAGCCTCACCCAAAGAACTTGCCTCTAAAGAGATTTATTTTAGCATCTCCCATAAAATCAAGATGTGAATGTTTTTCAAATAACTAAATCATGATGAATTGTAGGGTGTCTTCAAATTCATCGATCAATTATGTGAGTTTATATTCTTTTTTCCAAAAATCTTCTCCACATTTGCCCAATTTCAATTATAGCTCCTTCACCTGAGCCAAATAATTTGCAATCCTATCAAAGGAGATGATTAAGAGACATCAACTCTTTCTTAATTTGCATAACCTAACTTTCGTCAATTTTGTCAAACAAAGTCTTCAACTACTTTCAAACTCAATTCAAATAAGATCCCACACATATAAAATGAATCTCCCTATAGATGTGGGTTGTTGTCATGACTCCTACAATTTCATCCTCCTTCCCGTCAATAATGAACTCTCATGTTCATCCTTAAGATCTAGCACCACAATTTCTATAAAATATCAAATCACTGTACTCTTCAATTGCATCTCCATATCTTGTGCCCACATCCCATGGTTGTGGACATTCATAACCACAAGTCCTTACTTGAAAACCATAATCGCTCTACAAAACCCTAATGCAATTTGCGAGTCAAAACCCCAAATCAATCTACCAAAATAAATCCAACTCAACAAGACTACATATGCAAGTGACAACCTCTAAAATGACTTGTAGAAAACAGCCTAAGTCGAAAACCAACAACTTTGATACCATGTTGGAGGATCGAGGAATCACAAAAGTAAATAAAAATGACTTCCAAGAAGAGGTGGTGTCAATAGACATCAATATCACATCGAAGCACAAGTGAGCATAGCTTGATATAAGATGGATAACACCATATACTATTATTTCTTACCATGATAGATTGATCCATAGGATCATCTATGTAAAACCCAAAATATAACTAACTACCATAAAACAAGGAAGACATAGTTGAGTTTGATCACCTTGGGCATGCCTAATTCTCTTGCTTTACTACCTCAAACAATGCACCAATTGACTAAGTCGAGACTACCTTTAGTCGATCTCACCAACCAGACAACCTCTCAACTAGCTTCTCTAGTCGACTTTCCCCTATCAACTATTTCCAGAAGATTCAAAAATATGATGAACATATTATTCCAACACATAAGCCCCACTACTAATAGCATATGAATTTTGTGGACAAGAAACCAAAGCCTCACCCAAAGAACTTGCCTCAAAAGAAATTTATTTTAGCATCTCCCATAAAATCAAGATCTGAATGTTTTTCAAATGACCAAATCATGATGAACTTGTCCTTAGAGACCATCATCTTGTCAAAATTTCGCAAATCGAACAATTCAAAAATTTCACCTTAACTAGAGATTTCCCAAATCTTAACCATGTTATAAATGTAAATAAAACAGTAGCAACAACACACACTATTTTACCACTTAAGAACCCCAATCCAGTAGGCAATTCTAGAGAAAAAACAATAAAGTGTGTCAATAAGTTCCAGCCCGCATAAAACAAATCTGAAAATCACTTATAACAGTTGTAAATACAGCAGCATATCTGCCCTATTTTCTTCAATATAAATGTTAAATCACTTAACAATTGCAAGTTTGATTTATGTCAAATCAACAAGACATATAAGTGCCACAAATTACAAAACCATGAAAAAATAGATGGCTGAAAACCAAATCTGCAATTACACAAGTATTTCGTGTGTGTATATAAAGATGAAGTTCGAGTACATACCATAGCCTTATCCCAATGCAAGTACAATTCTATAGGGCTCAAAAACCCTAGCTAGGGAAAACAATGAAAAATCTATCTCATGTAAAGGAGCGCCAAGAACCTAGCATCACATAAACATGTCTTCCAATGCAAGATGTCTCCTCTTCCTCTTCTCTTTAACAAGTACAACAGAAGGTTTCATCTCAAAACCTTAATCTCCAAGTTTTTATGGGATGAAACTCAAACCCTCACATTCAAGATGCTCCAAAAAGCTCCAAGAAACCCTAAAAACTCCAAGATAAGAGAGAAAGTACAAATGAAGAACTAAGAGAGAGGATACTAGTGCACTCCTCCCAATCACATCTCTAACATGATAATGATAAGAATGATGATGTATAAAAGGACTCTCTCCTTCCTCTATATATGTGAAAAGTAAGGGAGGCTAACAATACATATAAGGACATATGCCCTTACAAGTAACCTACAAAGCCACATCTAGACTCATACATGTGGGGCAACACACTTCAAGGGTACACACGTCAACCCCCAAGATAATGTCCTTTACAAGCAAGTCTCCAAATACAAGGGTGTTCCACGAGATGCATCGAATGCTCCTTCTACAAGCCTCCAATGACTTTGACAAACCTCCTGAGTCACATACTCCACTAGGGCCACTCCCCTACGTGAACATTGTCACAACCCAAGCATCCCCAAGTCAACTCCAAGCCTTCATGCAAACATCCAAGCTACCCCATGTTTTTTAGGGCTCAACACCATCATCCATAATGCCTAACGCTCCTTCTCCAATGCTTGGCATTTGTAATATTCCTAATTAGCAATAGCTAATTGGAATATTCGATTTTTGTGTAGTTTTGCCGATTATAGTTTATTAATAAAATAAAAGTGAGAAGAGGGGTCTAACTCACTTAAGAAACATAAAGCACCTTCCTAGTAGCACAACGTTGTGACTTAAAGGGGGAGCCAAGGGGGGCCACACACCACGTGGAGGAGAGAGAGACTACGTTGGTTTTGGAGGGAAACCAATGCTATAAAAGATGGAGGAGCCTCCTCATTTGGAGCATTCTTGTTGTTGATGATATTGGAGCTAGACATTTTGTCTTCTTGAGCACGCTGGCTGTTTAGCCTGTCTGCAGCACTGTTTAGTGCGTTGAGTGTCTCCGGTCGGAGATCTCGCCCTTAGCCCTGGGGGACTTCGAGTGCCTGCTCGGGCAAGGTTTTTCCTTCAGTCTTTAGCGAGAGATTTGGTGGGTTGTTTTCTGAGGAGCTGGGCTCTATTTGTGACTGCGTAGTCCCTGGGAGAGAGGACGCAGTTCTAGTTGGAGATGTTCTGTTGCGGGGATTTTCTGCAGGAGTTTCAGCCGATATTCAGAGGAGAGGATCAGTATTTCCGCCAGGAGGTTTCTTGAGGAGTTTGTGGCACAGTTTCAGCCTTATCTTTTGGCATCTGCGCTGAGCCTAGCAGAGGGAGCGTAATTCCTTGAGGAGGGTTTCTGAGGTGATTTTCGGAGGCTGACCATTTTCGATATGGTTTCTGGGTTTTGTCCGGGGTGTTGAGTACAGGTGGTCTGCAAGTTTTCAGCTCATTCCGGCAAGGGGATCAGCCCCTAGTTTTAGTCCATTCCAGCGGCAGCAGTTACGACAGTATTCCGGCAGTTGGGACGCAGTTTCTTATAGCAGCCATTTCCTGTCTTTCTGAGAGAGTTCTTCACTTGCCTTGAGCAAGAATAGGTGCTATCATTCCGATCATCTATTGTATTTCATCATATTCTCAGATTAATAAAATGGCTTAGCATTTCCGGCATTTTTATGAGTATTTGCTTTATGTTCTATTTCTGGCATTTTTCTATATTATCGTATGCTTGTATTGTTGTCTATTTCCCTTCCGGGATATTACAGTGGTATCAAAGCATAGTTCTGGCTCAGCCTGTGGTCTATGACATCGGGAAAGAGATCATACAGAGGTTTGCTGGAATTTTGGAGAGCAATAGTAGTTGCAGTACCAAAAACGAAATTGGAAAAAGGGCCAAAATATAAAGGGTCAAATTTTGAAGGTTGGAATTAGAAGAAACGTTTTCTGGGTTTTTCTGGGTTTTGGACAAGGATCACCTTCCCAAATTCCTAGAATTTTCCGAGTAGTTTTCAGTGGGTAAATAGGAGGCCGAAGTTAAGCGGTAGTATGGTTTTGCAGCAGCCGTGCAGTTTCTGAGGAGCCTGCAGACACATAGCAGAAAGTGCCGATGGCAAGTGATGATAGTGAGAAGAGATTTGAGGAGATGCTCCTCAAATCATTACAGGATCTGTCGAGACAGATGGAGATGGTGGGGCAGAGAATCGCTGCGATAGAGGTTAGGCAGCGTGAAACCCCAAGGGGTTTCCAGATTGGCGAGGGATCAGGCACATCCCACCATTTGCCGGAGCATGATGCCACTCAACATATGGCATCACATACACCCACACGTCCTACCATGCCCACTTTTCTGGATGAAGACATAGGGGCAGGAGCACAGCAGGAGCCAGAGCCTGAGCCTGGCCAGATGGGCGCCTATCTTGCAGAGTAACGGGCATACGGGCCGGAGCTCAGAGATCTTATCTCATTCAAAGATTTTGTTCAGCTCCAACGGGATAGCAGACCTCACAACTTTCACAGAGGGAACAGGCACCCACAACGCACAATGGATAGATTCCATCTACCGACATTTGACGGGTCATCCAGGCGCTCAGAAAAAGCTTGGGTGGAGAAGTTGGATACCTCTTTCCAGCTTGACCGAGTATCGGAGAGGGAAACCATCAAAATGGTTACCTCGCACTTGGAGGATGAGAGCACACAGGATTGCAGGGAGTTTGAGGATACACCTAGTGTGACAGAGGACTCACCCTCATTAGAGACCTCCTTGACCGTGTCGGTTGATGTCGTAGTGGAGAAGGTAGAACCTACCCCAGTAGAGCCATCCATTGAGGTGATGAACGGAGTTGTGTTCGAGTCTTCGGGTGGTAGCAGCACATGTCAGATGGGTGAGGTGTTAGGAGATGTATCCACCTTTGATGAGGCACTAGGAGATAGAGAGGCATGGGATGATGGTCGTAGACAGTGGTATCATCGGCTTCGGGCAGACCTTCGAGTTTTGAAAGGGAAGGCCACATCAGTTTGGGAGGCCATTTTGTTGCAGGACATGGAGCTAGAGGGCATGAGAGTGGCTTGTGCCGAGTCAGCTACCAAGTTGGCCTGCATTGGGGAACGACTGGATTCCCTGATGGTACAACCAGGGGGCATATTGCAGCGTCAGATCATTCCCCTTCAGGCATGCATGGATGGGACTAGCAGCATTGTTGGGTCACCTCTTCCCATTGGAGAGAGTGAGACAGAGCGACCTAGTCAGATATCATATGTTGACTTGGATAGCGGTATGAGACGATCAGAGTTGCACAGGGTACAGCATCCACATGTTGAGGTTGGATGGAGAGAGATTTTGGGTTGGTACTCGGTGGAGCGGGCTATGGAGATGGTGATGGATCCGAGTGTAGCTCAGCAGGAGTTTCTATGCATGGGGATTACAGGAACCCCAGATTGGCATTGGGATCCAGGTGGGATCACCTATCATTTCCTAGGCAGGTCGGTTGCTTGTGTCTTGGAGGGTACAGTTGGCCTAGCAGTAGAGCACGTGCATCCGCTTGGGGAGTTTTGGTCAGCTCCAGTGGCCAACCGGTTTATGGGCAGACTCCCTAGGTTGTCTTGGTATGACACTTATACACGGGATCGCGGGATGGTCAACATACCTTGGCAGGAGCTTGTCAGAGGAGGTGGCATTGGCAGGCCACCAGATGGCGCCTTGTATGGGGCCAAGGATTCTTCACCTTTGTGTGGGGCACAGAGGACGCAGCGGAGCCGAGCAGTGGTGGCAACACTACTGACACATAGGGAGATTCACTTCTCGGACCCCTCGAGGAGGTTTTGGAGTGATGATCCATTCGTCGGCAGGTATAGCGATGCGACGGTGGAGGCGATGTTACCGATTGGTGGTAGTCTGACATGTAGAGGCACAGCTCTAGGTCATCACATCCAAGGATGCGTGGGAGCCTCTATCATTGAGCAGTGGATTACCGGTGGACATGGAGTTGCATGGCGGTATACCGTAGTGTGTGGGACTGCATTATGGAGTAGGAGTGTCCTACATCACATTGAGAGCACGCGGAGAGTGACCGATGCCTGGACACAGTCAGGGCACGAGACAGTACAGGGTGGTGCAACAGTAGCTTCGAGTATCCAGCAGTATACAGAGGTATGCCTCAGTGTGCAGTGGCATGTCGAGGAGTACATGGATGATCGGTGGTATGCGAGGGCGTATGGTGCTGCACAGCAGGGTTTTAGCGTATTGCATCCAGGGAGGCTCACGGATAGGGACACCAGGCTTACCGTTGGGAGTGTTTCACCCAGGATCGATGAGGGAACAGATGAGCGATACTTAACGGCATCTGTGGGGACTCATGCATCCGACCCTCTCCTACATCACTCACGGGCACAGCCGATTTTATTGTTGACCTTTGGCACTTTGGGCATGAGCAGCGGGGTATGCGAGGCACACCCAAGATGTTTGGATGGCACTCAGCACACTAGGCGAGAGACCTCTCAGCAGTGGCACTGGGTTGGTTTACTAGTTGACAGCCACAGGTCGAGGGATGAGATGATCCTCTACAGGGGTGGCACATCGGTCATCGCTGAGCCTACACCCGGGGAGCATGTCATGAGGGAGACATGCATCATTCTTCCCTCAGGGCATGTTGAGATCATGCATGAGCAGAGGATACTGGGTTCAGTAGAGGTAGCATTCCAGCATGCGTCTAGACTCCAGACATTGTATCGACACTTTATCGAGAGGGTGGATGGCATATTCACTGCAGATGAGGTGGTGGAGGTAGGACAGGAGGGCATTCCTTCTGTATGCCAGGGTGAGGACTCTTTTCCATATGAGTCCATAGGATCAGTTGAGGTCGCTTCTGGGGAGCGAGAGCAGTCATGCAGAGATGGTGACAGTAGACCAGAGCTGCATTCTGGTGTCCAGAGTGAGAAGTCACGGGACTCTTTGAGAGATACTCTGGGTGATGAGTCACTTGTGACAATTCAGCCAGAGCAGCATATGATGGAGCCTGAGTCAGCAGAGGAGAATACTATGGACATCAGGCATGACATTTCCTTGGGTGAGATCCAGAAGGGTATCCACATTGAGCCCATGATGGATATGCAGCTAACATTGGGGTCAGCCTTTGAGGAGGAGCAGTCAGATGCACAGACACCAGTTGCAGATCCATTTCTTCTAGAGATGTTGGAGGATGATGGGATTGTTATGCAAGGGGATAGTAGACAGCAGGAGCTGTTGGATATGGTGGAGCATCCATCTTTTCGCCGACACATTGATGAGATACAGATAGATGTACATACAGTCGGTCAAGCTGCAGTACTTTCGGTGAGTAGTACTCTCCATGAGTACATCGATGGAGCTTGTAGCATATCTTGCCCACTTTGGCCCATTATAGAGAGAGGGACTTCCTTCTACAGGCAGCTCTCATTGGCAGACAGGGCAGAGCAGTGGGAGTTGATTACGGGTTGGCGGCAACACTCCAGGCGTGTTCCATATGCCGTTGTTGTTGCTACATCGGATTCTACTTCCAAGATGGACTGGCGAGAGATCATGAGTTGGTACCCTCTTGACGATACAGTACTCTTCGTAGGGAGCACAGCGGAGCAGGGGCCCTTGGACATAGTAGGTGTTACAGATCCCAGTTGGCAGGAGGGCACCGGTTGTCGTTACTTCAGGACTCCTTCCCGATTTCAGGAGAGCAGGATCAGCATGGGATTGAGTCAGAACTTGGATTGGAGAGAGGTGATGAGTTGGTATGCAGTTGGATGGGTAGCATATGTAGCTACAGGTACAACATAGCAGGAGCCCGGGAGCATTGATGCTTGTTGGTGGTCTTCACCCCTTAGAGCATTGGTCATAGCCAGAGGCAGTGCACAATCCGAGCCATGGGACTTGGGCGATTATTGGCCACGGTGGCGATGGGATCCGGGAGGATTATTGGTTGGCTGGGATTGTGAGAGGTCACTTTGGGACCCTGGCATTGAGAGATCCCTTCGTATCAAGGTGATGCAGAGGTCAGAGAGGTTTCAGTGGGACCCAGGCACATTTTTCAGTATCGATGGGGAGCATCAGCTAGAGAGGAGGCTTGTTCAAGCGTTGCTTGAGGACAAGCAATTTTTGCCGGATGAGGATGCCACTTGGGAGAGCGAGCAGATTTTGTAGCATCCATCACCTTCGGTTGCTTGAGGTCAAGCAACATTTTGCTGGGGAGACTATAATATTCCTAATTAGCAACGCTAATTGGAATATTCGATTTTTGTATAGTTTTGCCGACTATAGTTTATTAATAAAATAAAAGTGAGAAGAGGGGTCTAACTCACTTAAGAAACATAAAGCACCCTTCCTAGTAGCACAACGTTGTAACTTAAGGGGGGAACCAAGGGGGGCCACACACCACGTGGAGGAGAGAGAGATTACGTTGGTTTTGGAGGGAAACCAATGCTATAAAAGGTGGAGGAGCCTCCTCATTTGGGGCATTCTTGTTGTTGATGATATTTGAGCTAGACTTTTTTCTTCTTGAGCACGCTGGCTGTTAAGCCTGTCTGCAGCACTGTTTAGTGCGTTGAGTGTCTCCGATCGGAGATCTCACCCTTAGCCCCGGGGGACTTCGAGTGCCTGCTCTGGTAAGGTCATTTCTTCAGTCTTTAGCGGGAGGTTTGGTTGGTTGTTTTACTGAGGAGCTGGGCTTCTCTTGTGACTGCGCAGTCTTTGGGAGAGAGGACGCAGTTCTAGTTGGAGGTGTTCCGTTGCGGGGTTTTCTGCAGGAGTTTCAGTTGATATCCAGAGGAGAGGATCAGTCTTGCTAGTAGGAGGTTTCCTGAGGAGTTTGTGGCACAGTTTCAGCTAGTATCATTTGGCATCTGCGCTGATCCTTGCAGAGGCAGCGTAATTCCTTGAGGAGGGTTTCTTTGGTGATTTTGGGAGGCTGACCATTTTTGATATGGTTTCTGGGTTTGGTCTGGGGAGGTGAGTATAGGTGGTCTGCAGATTTTCAGCTCATTCCGGCAAGGGGATCAGCCCCTAGTTTTAGTCCATTCCAGCAGCAGCAGTTTTACGACAGTTTTCTAGCAGCTGGGACGCAGTTTCTTATAGCAGCCATTTCCTGTCTTTCTGAGAGAGTTCTTCACTTGCCTTGAGCAAGAATAGGTGCTATCATTCCGATCATCTATTGTATTTCATCATATTCTCAGATTAATAAAATGGCTTAGCATTTCCGGCATTTTTATGAGTATTTGCTTTATGTTCTATTTCTGGCATTTTTCTATATTATCGTATGCTTGTATTGTTGTCTATTTCCCTTCCGGGATATTACAGCATTCCACAAGCAAGCAATCTCCTCCATGTGGCTTGCATGTAGAATGTCACCAAGTTATCTAAAGATCTCCAATGCCCTAAGGAAGATTTTCGTGCGAGCACCAAATTGACATCAAGCAACCATTAAGTAAGTCATGGACATCCAGGGGTTAATCATACACCATGTGCCCCAAATCTCATAGAGCAACCTCAAACATGGTGTAATCACTTTCAAAGTAGCCCCAAAATCTAACCCATCTTTAGCACCATCAAATTTTGGCATTAACTCACAATCACCAACACTGACAACATTGCAACTAGGTACAGAGTAAAAAAAAAAAATATTCAAGCCTTTTTAATATAGGCACGTCTACTTTCAAACTTTTAGCCATCATTGAAATTCGAAAAATGGTTAACGATGGGTAGGATGGTTAAGCGGGCTTGATTAACAAAGCATTGTGTAGGAAGCACAAAGATAAAGATACTTCATGTTGATTTATGGTAACATCGAATGTGCTCTAGCCTCGTAACTTTGTATATAGGCTAAGACACATGTATTCCATAATACCCAGAAATGGTTTTGGAAAATTCCACTTAGAGATGGTTTAATTAAATTAATTAATCGGTTTTTTTAATGTTTTCCTAAGTCTAGACTCTAAACTTAGGGAAACTGATTAATTAAAGGGTATTAATTAAACTAAGTGTGAATCTTCTAGATAAAGTCATGAATCACCTCCAAGTTAATCTTAGCCCTTGATTATGTTTTAATCTTGGTCATTGAAGGGTCAACGGAAGAATATGAGGGTGAGGGGCCTATGGAAAACACATTGAGCACATTGAGCATTTGGCATTTTTGAGTTTGTGTGAGGAGACACAGCTTTTGGTCATAACCGAATCACTAGGGCAGAGCTTGCTAAGTGATTTTGATTCAGTGATCAGATCCCAAAGAGGGGCAGATGCAGTAACTGGTCAGGAGGACCAGGAGTACATTTCAGAGAGAGGCAGAAGTGACGCAAAGAGAAGCAGCGCAGTTTTCTGAAGGGGTGACGCAGTCCCTACAGGGAATCACGCAGAAGTGACGCAATCCCTTCCAAATTCAGTCCAGAGATAGCTAGAGGTTGGGGTTTCTGAGCCAGGAGGGCCAAAATCCAGTCTCAAATCAGCTTGATCAGTTGCAGAGAAAGGTGACACAGTTCCTCAGACTTGCCCACACAAGCTTACTGTAAATTTATGTAGATGTTCTATGCTTGATGCAACTTTACTTTCTCTTCCATATTAGACAACAATCAAATAAACAATAAAGTAAAATGTTGATAGAACATACCAGTAGATCGACAGAAGACAAGCCAGAAATATACAAGTGTGTTGGTGTGTTATGGCGGTCAACAGGATGCTTCAACTAGCAAAGTCTCAATATGGTCAGCCAACCAACAATGTCACACAACCCTCTAGGTGTTGGACATTGGATAAACCAACGCTCCCCGTGTGTTTCGTGACATGGACTAACCGCCTCTCGTGGACCCTTATCTCTGGCGATGCGATCGTTGAGTAATACCTACGAGTTTTGGTCTAACGACAATCGTGATTCCCAACAAGTGGTATCAAAGCATAGGTCACGAGTTCGATCCACACCTGGCTCGCATTGGGGGGGAGATTGTTGGACATTGGATAAACCAATGCTCCCCGTGTGTTTCGCGACATGGACTAACCGCCTCTCGTGGATCCTTATCTCTGGCGATGCGATCATTGACTAATGCCTGCAAGTTTTGGTCTAATGGCAATCGTGATTCCCAACACTAGGACAGCCAAACAGTCAACCCAAAAGTCAATGCTATCAGTCAACGGTCAACGCAAACAGCAACAGTACCTAGCTCAACGCTGAAAAGTCAACGTCAATGTATTGCCTCGAAAATAGTGCCAAAAATGTGGATTAGGGAAATTGAGATTTTGGGAGAGTTTCGAGTCAATTTGACCTTGCGTTGACCAAAGTCAATGCTGGTCAAACTTTGCTGCAGAAACCCTAGACCGAAAAACAGAAAGTGCTGCTACCAGATTTCCCAGGTGTGGAGAGAGAAGAGACTCCAAGTGATCGAACCAATCAGATGAGGAGAGAGAATGTGCGAGGATGAGATGAGTGAAATGTCCTCCAACGTTGACCTTATTTATATCCATCATTGAGGGTGTGTGACACATCTGTTGGGGCACAAAACCTTAAGGCCGACCTGCACATATTTTGAATAGATTAAAACTAAATTCAAAATAAATGTTTTGCTCATCGAATCAAGATGATCTTAAGATCGATCTTGCACCTCTCCGAAAGAGGAACCCAATAAAAATATTGGTATCTTCATCTGAGCATCACAACATGGAGTTTGGACCTATTTGTCCAAAATTAACACTCCCTCTCAACTAGGGATAACTCCATCCACTTGTGCAATCCAAACATCGTGCGTCATTCCGCCGTAACTTGCTTTGCTGGCTTCTTTATTTCATAACAAAAGTGGGTCAATCACAAAGACATCATTCCCGGCTGACAGATTCAGCCCAGATGTCCGAAACCTCTATAGGACTCACAAAGAGTCTCATACCAACCCGAAGTTGTTTTATCTGACCCGAAGTCAGTAGGAGGTCTGAAACCTCACTAGACTTGATCCCAAATCAAGTGGTTGGACCGTGGCATCCTAGATAAAGAGTACGACAATCTCTGATGCATCCATCAGTCTTTACTACTAGTCTCTAGCTTTTCCCACCTCACTGGCCAAATGAGAGGTACTTCCCATGAGCCCTGAACTCAATGGGTAGGATCCATACGGGGCACAGATAATGAGAGGTGAACCAACTTAATCACCACAACGGTGGGGCAAAAGCACACCAACACAACAAGGTTTGGCAAGCCTAGCCTTGTTTCTTATAGCTCTGAGAAGCTATCCCCAAAGCCCCCCAGAGCTCATCGTCCAACAAGACCCTCAGAATAGGGTCGTTCCACGATACCAAGATTCTCACGGAAGGTTAGGAACTTGACCTTCCCCAAGGGCTTTGTGAGAAGATCCACGACCTGTTCATCAGTTCCTATATGAACGAGCCTTACGACACCTCGTTGTACCATATCCCGGATAAAGTGGTACCTGATATCAATATGCTTGGATCGATCATGGAACACGGGATTCTTGGACAACCGAATCCCACTCTGGTTATCACAGAGTATCACCGGTAGTATCTAGCACATGCCCGAACAGCTCACTGAAGAGCTTTCACAACCAGACTGCTTCACAACAGGCCATACTCACAGCAGTGTATTCGGCCTCTGCGGTGCTCAAAGCCACCGACTTCGGCTTCCTACTCATCCATGATATCGAAGCAGAACCAAGTGTGAAGCAACATCCCGATGTGCTCCTACAATCCACCACACTGCCAGCCCAATCGGCATCAGTATATCCAAGGAGTGTCATGCTCCTGGCAATGTATCTCAGCCCATGGTTTATCATGCCTCGAAGATATCTCAGAAGATTCTTGGCACCAACCCAGTGAGTGTGATGTGGCTCAACCATTTGTTGACTCAAAGTGTTCACTGCAAAATATATGTCCGGACGGGTGTTCACTAAGAACATCAGGGCCCCTACGAGTTGACGATACTCAATAGGATTTGCAAACACGGGCCCAGCAGCGCTGCCACTCAACTTCTTAAAGTTGAGCTCCATCGATGTCGACACGGATTTACAGTCCACCATACCAAATCTTTCCCAAAGCTTCACAATGTATTTTCCTTGAGAAAGGAAAACATCGCCAGGTCTCTGCCAGACCTCTAGGCCTAGGAAGTAGTGCATCAGTCCTAAGTCTTTCATCTCGAACTCAGCAACGAGCTCCCTCTTGCACTGATGAATGAGAGGGTCAGCACCTGTCAGGAAGAGGTTGTCCACATACAGCACCAGAATGAGAGGCTTCTCTCTATCAACCTTGAAGTAAAGGTTCGGATCAAGATTACTACGAGTAAAGCCCAGCTTCATCAGGTAGTTATCTATCCTCTCGTACCAAGCTCTGGGTGCTTGCTTCAGCCGATAGAGGGCTTTCTTCAACCTGCAGACATGGGTGTCCCGATCCTGGACTTCGAACCCCAGAGGTTGCTCTACATACACCTCTTCCTTTATCACACCATGTAGAAATGGGGTCTTTACATCCAAATGAAGACTCCATATTTGCATAGCAGCAAGGGCTATGATAGATCGAATGGTGGTATATCGGGCCACAGGTGCAAATATGTCATCATAGTCTATGCCTTCCTTTTGAGAGAAGCCACGGGCAACGAAACTTGCCTTGAACTTTTCAGCACTTCCATCAGATCCATGCTTGATCTCGTAGGGCCATTTCGAGGTGACAATTGCTTTGTCCTCTGGTCTTGGAACCACATCCCAGACATCATTCTTCATTATGGACTCATACTCTTCGTGCATAGCATCCTTCCAGACTTGATGCTTTACGGCTTCCTCAAAAGATCCAAGCTCAGATTGTACAATAGTACTCATGGCTGCTAGATACCCTTGGTATCTACTCGGCTTCTTGCTTTCACGAAATGTTCCCCTTGGGGCCATATGTCCCTCAGCATCCTCGAGAGTGTCCCTAAGCCATGATGGTCTCTTCCCCAGTGAAGGAGGTGGATCAATCGGGTCCATCGGCCCTTCAGCATCGGGCATCGTCTCATCCTTCGGTTCTTCTTGATTTCCAGGCCTTGCTTCATGATCTTCCTCAGATCTCGAAAGATTGACTACTTTCCTCAGGGAAGCATCTTCGTCAAAAGTGACATCGTGGCATATCTCCACTTCCCTTTGACCAGGCACATAGACTCTATAGGCCTTCTAAGTTTCGTTGTAGCCCACAAACATTCCCTTCTTCCCAGAAGCATCCAGCTTGCTCCTCTTCTCTTTCGGCACATGAAAATAAATAGGACATCCAAAAACTCTAAAATGTGAGACGTCAGGTTTCTTACCAGAGAAAACCTCTTCGGGAATTTTGGAGTCTAGTGCAGAATGTCGGCATCGGTTTGTATGTACACAGCAGTGCTCGCAGCTTCTCCCCATAGAAACTTCAATAGACCTTGGTCACATAGAATGGCACAGGCAGCTTCCACAATGGTCCTGTTCTTTCGTTCAGCAATGCCATTCTGCTCGGGAGTATAGACAGTTGTGGTCTCCCTCTTGATGCCAGCTTCTCTGCAAAAGTTCTTGAACTCGTTCGTCTCATATTCAGTGCCATTATCAGTCCTCAAAACCTTGATCTTCTTCCCTGTCAAATTTTCCACCGAGGCTTTGAAGGTACGGAACCACGTGAAAGCCTCATCCTTCTTCTTCAAGAAATATATCCAGGTTTTGCGAGAGAAGTCATCTATGAACGTCATATAATAAGAACATCCTCCCAAGGATGTCACGGGCAGCATACCAGACAGATCAGAATGTACTAATTGCAAGACATCAAATGTCTTTGTGACGCTTGAGGGGAAAGGTTCCCTTGTATGCTTTCCTTCGGCACAACCCTGACATACACCTTCATGATTATTTGAGAACTCGGGCATCCCCGTCACCACCTTCCTTGCTTCGAGAAGGGCCTTGTAGTGAAGATGTCCAAACCTCCGATGCCATAGTTCAGTATGTCGGATAGTATCACATGTCATCGCTCCCAATGGACTTCCTCCAACCTAGTAGAGTGTATCAACGCTAAACCCAATCGTGATAGCTTCTTTGAAGCTCTTCTTCCACATGCGCACCTTTCCATCAGTGAATGCCACATTGAAACCTTTGTCTTCCATGGCCGATATAGACACAAGGTTCTTCTTCAAATTAGGTACATAGAGTACATCCTGCAAGCGGAGGACTTGACCTTGAGACAAGTGGAGGGTCATAGTCCCTGTCCCTTTCACGGGATATGTGGCATTATCTCCAATGATAATTTCGAGATTAGTATCCTTCTCAACTATATCAGAGAGTGCTTCCTTGAACCCAGTGATGTGCCTTGAGGCACCACTATCTATCAACCAGACATCCATAGTGTCGGGTGGAGATGCAACAAAGAGGGCTGATACAAGAATGAATTCATTTCTTTTATCAACAACATTTGATTCCTCATACCTCAAATTTCTCAACCTTTTGAAAGGTTGACCATTTTCGCCGAAGGGAGCCTTCCTCTTTCCCTTGAACCTGTTGTTCCTTTGATTGCCATTCCTCCGGTTATTGTTGTTGTCATCACCATCGAGAGAATCCTTCTTGAAAGGGCATTCTCTAGCATAGTGACCTGGCCTATGACAAGTGTAACATTTTCCCTTCTTTCCTTGGGCCCCTGCTCTTCCTTTGTTCTTTGGACCACCAAAGTTCTTCTTTCTAGAATGAGCAACGTAGGCAGCATTTCCTTCATTTTCATACTCCTTCATTCTTGTCTCTTCTTGAACGCATCTCGATAGTACTTCGTCAAAGTCAGATATCACATTATTATTGAGAATGGTAGTGTTGAAAACATGCCATTCGGATGAGAGCCCTCCAAGTGCGGTGAGTACCATCTCTCAATCAGCTATTGTCTCCCCAATGGCCAGCAGATTATTTCTGATCTCGGTCAGCTTCAGAAAATATGATTGAACATACTCATCCCTGCATTTCTTCAAATTCTTCAATTGATTCTTGAAGAATAGGATTTGATTCGCATTTTTGGCTTTGAACATGTGGACCAACTTATCATACATCTCTTTGGATGTGCCCAGCTCAGAGATGTATGCAACCAGACTCTTGAGAATTGAGTCCCTGATCATCAGCTTTGCTTTGATCTTCCCCTTCTTATACTTTGTTTTGGCGGCAACAGTTGCAGTGGATGGAGGCTCTTGGATTTTACCCTGCACATAGTCCATGACATCTTGGTCTTCCAACATAAGATCCAATGTCATCTTCCAAGCATGGAAGTCATCCTTCCCAGTCAATTTGTCATCAGCCTTGAAGCCATTGTAGTTTGAGGAACCCATCCTCTTCTTCGGTGATTGCTACAAATTAGGGTTTTGTCTTCATCTCAGCTCTGATACCATGTAAATTTATGTAGATGTTCTATGCTTGATGCAACTTTACTTTCTCTTCAATATTAGACAGCAATGACATAAACAATAAAGTAAAATGCTGATAGAACATAGAAGTAGATCAACAGAAGACAAGCCAAAAATATATGTGTGTTGGTGCGTTACGGCGGTCAACAGGATGCTTCAACCAGCAAAGTCTCAATATGGTCAGCCAACCAGCAATGTCACACAACCCTCTAGGACAGCCAAACAGTCAACTCAAAAGTCAACCCAAAAGTCAACAATGTCAGTCAACGATCAATGCAAACAGCAGCAACAGCTAGGTTAATGGTAAAAAAAGTCAAAGTCAACTTCTTGCCTTAGAAATAGTGCCAGAAAATGCGGATTAGGTAAATCGACATTTTGGGAGAGTTTCAAGTCGATTTGACCTTGCGTTGACCAAAGTCAATGCTAGTCAAACTTTGCTGTAGAAACCCTAGACCGAAAGACAGAAAGTGTTGCTGCTAGATTTCCCACATGTGGAGAGAGAAGAGACTCCAAGTGATCGAACCAATCAGATGAGGAGAGAGAATGTGTGAGGATGAGATGAGTGAAATGTCCTCCAACGTTGACCTTATTTATATCAATCATGAGGGTGTGTGACACATCTGCTGGGGCACAAAACCTTAAGGCCGACCTGCACAAATTTTGAATAGATTAAAAATAAATTCAAAATAAATATTCTGCTGATCGGATCAAGATGATCTTTAGATCGATCTTGCACCTCTCCGAAAGAGGAACCAAATAAAAATATTGGTATCTTCATGTAAGCATCACAACATGGAGTTTGGACCTAGTTGTCCAAAATTAACACTTACGTAGTTCCATTGTAGGAAATCACGCAGAGGCAGAGAGGGGCTTCACCAGCGTTGTTTAGATCAACCGGGGACTTGCAGAGTGAGGTATATCTCACAATTTCATCAGTTGTCTAGATTTCTCTGAAGGGTGAGCCGGATATTGGAACCCTAGTTGTACTCAAGATTTTGCTGCTTAATAATATAAAACCCTCAAATCTGATGCACCGATTTTCTCGAGTTGGGTTTTTCCGGGGACTTAGTCCAAAAATAATTGTGTCAAATGTGGATGTTTTTCATTGTATTTTGTTTAGTTTGTTTCAGCACTTAGATTCATTCCGGAGTATTATTTGTGTAGACTGCTTCAGTAATTACTTTGGTATTTCAATGTAATGAAATAATTATGAAAAATAATAGAAGTAATTCAGATTTGTTGCAGTAGGAATCCAAATATAGGATTTCTCACATGGTATCAGAGCTTATTCAAGCTAAAGTGCAGGAGAAACAAGGGTGAACCAGCAGATCAACGCAGGAGAGACTAGGATCTGCGTAAGCAGCAGCAGACCCTCCCAGAGATTACGCTGTCCAAGCCAGGAGGGCAATCCAGTGCAGAAAAGGCTCCCTCTGAGAGAGTTGACAAAGGGGTAAGCTTTTTCAGTTGCAGAAGAGGCAGCGTAGCAGACCAGCATAGCTGAAGGACGCAGTTACTGCACAGCAGTAAGAGTTGGTGCATAAAGCTCAGAAAATTTCTGAAAAACACAGATTAGGGATTTCTTGATCTCAGAGAGTTTCCTACGCAAAGAAGCTCAGTTTCTCCCGTGCAGCAGTAGAAGCAGTGACTTACTCCACAAGGAGTGCGTAAGTCTAGCTGAGCAGAGGGTTAGAGAAAGAAATCGACAGTTGAGGAGATGGCCAGCAACGGACTGCGTGACCAAGATAGATTGGAGGGTGCCTCCAACTATGTTATTTGGAAATCAAGGATTGAGTTTCTCCTTGATGAGCATGATCTAAAGGCCCTCATTGAAAGCACAATTTCAGAACCTTTAGATGCAGCACATCTGAGAGCATTGAAGAAGAATATGGCAAGAGCCAAGCGATTGATCCTAGATGGTGTGAAGGATCACATCGTACCTCACATAGCAGCAAAGGGCACTGCTAGAGAAATGTGGGTAGGGCTGGAAAAGCTATACCAAGGATCTTCCGAGCAATGGAAGATGTACCTGGAAGAGAAGATGCGTAATACCATAATTAAGAAGGGAGAGCATTTTGACTCTTTCCTATCTCGGATTCAAGAAAACCGAGACCAGCTGTCAACAGTGCAGTCAGCTCCTAAAAACTTAGAGCTGGTAAGGCTCACTCTGAACTTTGTTTCAGAAGATTATCAGGTCTTTGTCCAAAGCATTTTGGGCAGAGAAAGACTCCCAGGATGGGAGGCGATGCGAACATCCTTGCAGCAAGAAGAGCTGAGGAGAGACCTCCTCAAAATCCATATTGAAGATGGCAACAGTGGATCGAAAGTAAAGGAGGAGAAAGAAAAAACAACCCTTTCATCAAAGGGACAACAAAGGCAGAAGAAGAAAGATCTGTCTAAGATCAAGTGCTTCACGTGTGGAGAAATGGGACATTATGCCACACAATGTCCTCTTAAGAAAAAGGATAAAGAGGAGAAGCAAGATCCTCAAGCCGGAGCTACCAAGATTAAGGCAGAAGGAGATTGTGCTATGTTAGCTGATATTTCGAAAGGAGAGAAATGGGTTGTCTTGGAGTTATAGATCCAGAATCTACAAGTGGCAGGATCCTTGAGTATTTCCGAACTCTTGGATCACATGTGAGCTACGACAGCCTAAAGACAGTAGTAGGATGGATAGTAGCAGTAGAAGATGAGAAGACAATGCAATGGCTAGCAGTACTAGAGCCTGATCAGCGCAGAAAGGGAGCAGCAGCATCAGCAATTGAGCAGCAACAGCGCAGTGCAGTGCAGTGCTCAAGCAGTGCAAAGCAACAACAGCACAGTATTTTTTCAGAGAGCTAGTACAGAAGCTAGCAACAGTCAGTCTTATTTTTCAGTTGCAAATTTACTTGTCCAATTTCGGATGTTTTTCTGTTGCAATTAGCAACAGTGCAGCAGCAACAGTAGATGAGTAGCAGCGGCGCAATGCAGAGCAGTGCTCACACAATGCAGCAGCATGGTTGCAGAATTCAGAGGGAGTTGCAGTACAGTGGCAGTTGGCAACATTATGCAAAGTCAGCAGCAATACAAATGCAGCATTTTCTTGTGCAGTGTTGGTGAGCAACATCAACAGCACAGTAGTAGATGTTCCAGAAGTCAGAGCAGCATCACATTGGGTTGTTTTGCTAGCAGTGTTATCAAAACCGAACCGGTTCTGAAAAACCGGCCGGTCCGACCGGTTTGGAGGCAAAACCGGTCCGAACCGACCCTCTGAACCAGAAATGACCGGTTCGGTACCAAACCGGCGGATTCCGTCACCAGACCGGCCGTGACGGAACCAGCCGATTCCATACCGGTCCGGTTCAGACCGGTTCAAAGACCGGTTCACAAGGCTGGGCAGTAAAAAAAAAAATCTTTTTTTTTTTTTTTTTTTTTTTTTTTTTTTTAATTAATTAATATTTTTACTAGTTACTAATGCTACCCTAGACCCCCCCTAAAGCTACTTAAACACCCCCACCCCCTCTATTTTACTCACGCTATTCATTCGAGTCTCTTGCAATTCTTGAGCTGAGTTCGGTGAGGAGAATTTAGAGAGTTTTTTGTAGGGTTGTTCTAAGGGAGTTTTTTTGCAGATTTGAAGAGCTAATTGGAGTCTTGCAGAGTTGTTGGGTTGGCGGATTTTTGAGATACTTCAAAGATTTTTTTTCCCAAAGATCTTTGGGTTTTCTTCAGTGGTTTTTGCAATTGGTGGAAGATTTTTTTTATTTTGTTGGGGTTGCTACATAGTTGATTTCAAAAGATTTTGGAGCTGATTTCCTCCAAAATTTCAGAGCGTAATCAAGGGCCATGGGAATCAAGCCATAATCCCATTGTAGACTTGGATGCTACTCATTCTTCAGATGAGGATAAGGAGGACGATCAGGATGATGATTTGATCATTGATTTGTTGTAGTTGTAGCTTGTAGTATAATAATATGATCTATGATGTTATTTTGGACTATAAAGGCCTTTTAGAGCCTGCTTATTGATGTTTGTAACATTTTAAGTTCAACGATGTTTTGCACTAAGTGCTATTTTGGTTGTATGCACTATTACTTGCTATATAAATGAGAACTTTTGCATATTTGTGTATAAATGGTTTGGACTCATATGGATGCACATGAATATATTTGTTTTTTCTTTAAAATATGAATATTTTATGTGTTTTTGGTAAACCGGTTTTTTTCCTGTTTTTTTCCGGTTCCGACCAGTTCCCGGTCCACAAGGTTTTCCGGTTCGATGACCAATTCGGTTCCGATAACATTGTTTGCTAGAGCACTTTCCTCGCTAAGAGGGAGTGTTGATTTATGGTAGCATCGGATGTGCTCTAGCCTCATAACTTTGTATATAATCTAAGACACATGTATTCCATAATACCCAGAAATGGTTTTGGAAAACTCCACTTAGAGATGGTTTAATTAAATTAATTAATCATTTTTTTAATGTTTTCCTAAGTCTAAACTTAGGGAAATTGATTAATTAAAGGGTATTAATTAAACTAAGTGTGAATCTTCTAGATAAAGTCATGGATCACCTCCAAGTTAATCTTAGCCCTTGATTATGTTTTAATCTTGGTCATTGAAGGGTCAACGAAAGAATATACGAAGAAGGGTGAGGGGCCTATGGAAAACACATTGAGCATTTGGCATTTTCGAGTTTGTGTGAGGAAACACAACTTTGGTCAGAATTGAATCACTAGGGCAGGGTTTGCTAAGTGATTTTGATTCAGTGATCAAATCCAGGGAGGGGCAAATGCAGTAACTAGTCAGGAGGACCAAGAGTACATTTCAGAGAGAGGCAGAAGTGACGCAGAGAAATGCAGCACAGTTTTCTGAAGGGGTTACACAATCCCTACAGGGAATCACGCAGAAGTGACGCAGTGCCTTCCAGAGTCAGTTCGAAGATAGCTAGAGGCTAGGGTTTCGAAGCCAAGAGGGCCAAAATCCAGTCTTAGATCAGCTTGATCAGTTGTAGAGAAAGGTGACGCAGTTCCTCAAGCTTGCCCATGCAGGCTTACACAGTTCCAACAAAGGAAATCACACAGAGGCAAAAAGCGACTTCACCGGCACTGTTTAGATCAGCCAGGGACTTGCACAGTGAGGTGTATTTCACAATTTCATCAGTTGTCTAGATTTCTCTCAAGGGTGAGCCGGATATTGGCACCCTAGTTGTACTCAAGATTCTGCTGCTTAATAATATAAAACCCCCAGATCTGTTGCACCAGTTTTCCCAAGTTGGGTTTTTCCGGGGACTTAGTCCCAAAATAACTGTGTCAAATGTGGATGTTTTTCATTGTATTTTGCTCAGTTTGTTTCAGCACTTAGATTCATTCCGCAGTATTATTTGTGTAGACTGCTTCAGTAATTACTTCAGTATATCAATGTAATGAAATAATTATGAAAAATAATAGGAGAAGTAATTCAGATTTGTTGCAGTGGGAATCCAGATTTAGGATTTCTCACACTTCAACCTTAATCAATGTTTTTTTCTTGGATATGCTTCTGGCTGCACCATATTGAGCAGAATTCCTTCAGTTTAAGTGACAGGTCTAAGCAATAACCATTCTGCTAAAAGCACCCAGAACTTGCACTTAGCCTCATCCCTTCGAGACTCATGCCATTCAGCGGGGGCAAATCACAGCAACAACAGAACCTGGTGGTCAGCTTAATACTTCACGTCAACCTCAAAAAAAAATATTTCATTATCCGCCACATGTGTTCATTGACATATATCAGCAGTGCTTTCTCGGAAATTAATGACTCTACCATTGAAATATAATTTCTATTAAAAGTGTTACTGAGGGAACTTGCAAAACTACTAATCTTTTAAGTCATTTTATTCGCATTCGCCAGCTCTGAAAATGGTGATATAAATTGCCATAATTTTTGGCAGAAATAATTGACCCAATCTAGGTATAACTTCATTCTAAATCTTAACTGAATCATTGTAACAAATTCTTAAATTTGTACAGACAAATTCATTTAGATAAAAATAAATAAATAAATATGGCACCTATATTCTCAAAAGCATGGAACAAATTAAAGCTTAATAATTCCTGGCAATTAAGTTGGTGGAACCTGGCTAATTTTACCTCCATTGCTTCAGATTTTGTCGAATTTCGAAATCTTTCGAAAAAACACAAATCATTGTAAATGATGACAGCGCTTTGAACAAGGGAAATTAACTACTAATTTTTGTACAGGATTCGCACTCGATTTCATTTTTAAGTATTGCTCGTCTATCGTTTTAGTTGTCAAAATCGTCTGTAAAGTAGTAAGCTGAGAGACCACAGAAGGCTTATTATGTGAGTATCCTCCGTGTCACAGAAAATGTTTCTAGTGACAGACTCTTGGGCTTCGAGTTGGACCTAGGGTTTGACAACTATATTTGAAACAGGGCCCTTTAAGTTCCTACTTTCTTTTAGGACATGTGTATTACCCCAGGGTAAAGCACATGACACAACGAAGTAAAAAATCTGAACTACAATGCTGGAATTTCTAAAGAGGATGTACAATTTAAGGAGAAAAATTTAACATAAGCTGAAGTTCTTAGAGGAGAAATTTTTTGATCCTTTTTTTCAGAAACGCGACCTGAGAGAGGATGTGGTCACCATGAGAATTAAGGTAAACAATGAGAGATGCAATCAGCTGAGCTCTGCGATCTAATTCTGAGAATTCTTCCTCTGGAAAGTAAATGGACCATGTGCTCCCGACTTCAACTCCTACATTCGGAAACGCGGGTAGCTGGGCATCCATGGAAGTGGGCTGAGGAAAACGCTCGAATGGTGAGCAAACGCAGGTGTACAATATCAGAAGTGCTGTACCTCCTTTTATTTTAGCGGGAAAAATATGAAATGTTTTGCACATTTAATATATTTGCGGTTGAAGCCCGCTTTTTTGCGTGTTTGATGGGAATGGAACACAAAACCTCAAAATCCATGCTTATTGTGAGGGTAATTGAATGGAAAATCATGCTTTCTTGTGAAGGTAACGGTACGGGACGGAACCTGTATTTATTATTGAGGAAAATGATATTTTACTTGTGAACTTAGGGGATTTAGTACTTTTTTTAAGTAATAGGTGTTACTATGCTGAGTTTAGTTATACATTGTGAGATATAAATCATTTTAGATTAACTTAATTTGTATTTGGTGTTTATTCATCACTTTAAAAATGGTATTTGGTGTTTATTCATCACTTTAAAAATGTATTTGAATTTTTTATTGTTAATTTATTATTTTTTAGTTATTTTTTTGTTAATTTATTTTTTTTTATGGTGTGGGAGCAAGTATTAATGTATCTTAGTGGACGAGTAGAATTCTCACTTTTATAGATTTTAGCGCAAACTATCAACAACTAAAGTATATGCTTTATTGCAAATATTGTTACATTCCTTAATTTCCGTAATTTGATTATATTAGGAGACTTCATAATTATAATTTGGCACCTTCATCTTAGTTTCTCTCTAAGAAATAGGTGCTACTATATTGAGTTCTATGAGTTATACATTGTGAGATATAAATCATTTTAGATATTATAATAAAATTTAATGTATAAAATATATTATGTGTTTTTTCATCACTTTAAAAATGTATTTGAGTTATTTATTGTTAATTTATTATTTTTATTGTTTTTTATGGTGTGGGAGCAAGTCTTAATGTATCTTGGTGGACTAGTGGAATTCTCATTTTTATGGATTCTAGCGCAAACTACCAACAACTAATGCCTATGCTTTATTTCAAGCATTGTGACATTCCATTTCATTAATTTCCGTAATTTGATCATATTAGGGGACTTCGTAATTATAATTTGGCACCTTCATCTTAGTTTCTCTTTAATGAATCTCAAGTTCAACATCATATTTAAAAGTATTTGATCCCATTTGAAAAAATTTAATGAGTTCACAATGATCCATGTTTTGTAACATAACAACTCTATAGCAGACCAATTAGCAAACAAGGCCACGTCATTAGAAATTGGCGCCCTTCTTCTAAATGAAAATGTCACTCACCTGCCAATTGGGAGCTTGCTCTTCTGACTAAGTTTTAGTCTTCTAGAGGAGACATTGGAGATGATCACCATACATTCATAACTCATAGTGTTCATTATTTTTCATAGACTTATTTAGATATTTGACCTAGAAAATGAGTGCATTATTCTTCTCTCTCTCTCTCTCTCTTGGAGTCACCAAAGTTTCATGGTCTTCTTGGAGTGTCTTGAAATCTAGGTTTATAGTTTATCCCTTGCAGGTTTGAGATTAAAGTTCATATCTATAAACTATCATGGATTTCCACTTGAATAGTTTGTCACAACAGATTTAATGAAATTATAGAAATATTTACAGTTGATTTTTCCTTGGATTCCAAATTCTTTAGTTAATTGATTTTTTGCTTAATGTAATAAAGTAGTTTAAATGTGATAAATAGAAAATATAAAGGAATACACATACCATCCACAATAGACACAGATATTTTTCCTTTACAACCCTCACCCAGGAAAACCCAACTAGAAGATGAAATTGCTCAACTCTCTTTTCTCTTGCATGGAAAGTGTGAAAGTACAAAGAATATGATTTGTAAATTTTCATGGATTTCCCCCTAGAATAGTTTGTCAAAATAGATCTAATAAAATCACTAAAATATTTACCTTTAATATTTCTTATCTTTTAGATTTTTTAGTTAGCTAAATTTTTTGCTTAATTAGTTGAATTATTTGAAATGCAAGAAACAAAAAAACAAGAACAAATTAAAATACCATCTGCAATAGACACAAATATTTACCCTATAAACCCTTATGGGACAAAACATAGCAATAAGGTGAGGTTGCCCTGCTCTCTTTTCTCTGTATGGAAAATATGCAAATATGGAGGAAGATTTATTATTTGTGGAGTTGGCTAAGTCTTGTGGCTTGTGTAGTTGCTACAGAGACTTAACCCGCTCTGTTTTGCTCTTTATCTTCCCACTTGTAGTTGCTTTTCTCAACCATGGAACAAAATACAATGGTATAGGGTGGAACTCTCATTCCTCCTAGTGGCCTAATGTATAATACAGACTAATGGCCAATTAGGGCTACAATTTAGTCCCTCAACCTCAACGAAAGTTATGGGTTTAAACCTTCTGCTTCAAAGTCCACACATGGTTAGCCCCATATGATTAAGTAACGGGGGTTGGCATGGCTTCCACTCATACCATAGTGGTTAATCATAGTGGGTCAACTTGTGGGAGGCATAAATTTTGGATATGAACTCTAATTGACGTTATTCTTGCACCATTGGAAAGATATTTGACTGTAGAACAATGTCCCATCATCCATGCTAAAGTAAAAAAAAATTGACTCACAAAAACATCATTTAATGCCTCAAAATAGCTTCAAAAGATTTGAGACCCCAATTCTACAAATTGGGACCCATCCATAAAAAAAATACATTGCAAGTTAATTCCTTCATTTTTTCCATTCTAAAAGCATCGAGATAAATGACGAATAATATAATGACCCAATCCATATCATACCTACCCATTTTGAAGGCTTTTGGTGCCCAAAACCTTTACTAAATGAGATGGGAATTTATTTCATCTACCTTCTCCTTGTAATACCATTTTGCTTTGCCTGGAAGTTGTCCTTTAAGCCAAATGTGCCAAAGGCCATGCTGCCTATATCTTGTAGTTTTGGACCTCTTCTGCAAAACTATGTCCTTTGCCAACTATGCTTGATCATCCAATGTTGAGTCCTCTGTGGAAAGTAGGACCTACCCTTCCTCTTGATCCAACATGGAAATCTCATAGAGTTAGGATTCACACATGAATTCGCGTCACCATACTACCCCCATTCCAATGGACAGGTAGAATTTGTCAAAAAAGTACTCAAAATAATGTTACAGCGTATGGTCAATAACCATAAAACAAACTGGCACCATGTGGTTTTTTCAGCCCTATGGGCATATCGCACGACAATTAAAACCTCAACAGAATTCACACATTTCCAACTAGTGTACGGATTAGAAGTTGTGATTCCCATTGAACGTGAAATCCCCAACTTACACGCAGCCATCGAACTCCTCGATGATACCCAACCTTTAGAGAAACAGTTGGTACAGTTAGAACTCGTCGACAAAAATTGACGGGAGTCGCTCCAACTTAATGAAGCACATAAAAAAAGGGTAATAGCATCATTCGTTCGCAACATCACCCCTAAGTCATTTTCAGAGGGGGAGTTAGTCCTCCGCTACGATGTTGCAAAAGAGGCAAGTTCAAAAATTTATGGAAAGGTCCTTAAATCATAAAACATTGCCTCCTCAGGGGAGCATACATTCTGTCAGAGGCCGACGGTACATGCCTAGATAACCCCTTCAATGGGCTCTACCTCAAAAAATTCCGCTCATAAGGGCAGGAAGTCCCGGCCTTAGAGATAAGATGCATGTCGCATAATTTTTTGAGATGATCACAATCATCGAGGACTTGCTCTAAAAAAATGCTCTGGTGTCACAGATGGATCGTCCCCCCATCCACTATTTTGGATTCGCTGATGGAGCCTCACGATGGTTGCAAAATCTAACAGAAGCCGCCTAGGCCATGTACTATCCTGACCGGTCACCATTCCTCACCAATGGAGTATGTATTGAATTAGCTACCAATAATCAAGCAGAATATGATGCAATCATCAGGTTGTTTAGCGATGCCTCCAACCAGGGCATTCGCCATCTACATCTCTATATTGATTCCCAGCTAGTGGTTTCACAGTTAAACCAAGATTTTGAAGTACAAAATTCACAACTATTTAGGAAGTACTTGCATGCACAACGATTAAGTCGCCATTTTGATCATATTACATTTACACATGTACCAAGAAATCAAAACCAAACATCTAATCGCATAGCTAACCACATCCTATAAGGGAATGCATATCATATAAGCCATCATCCATAGAAAAGTAAAACATGAAAACATAAATATCCATCATAGGTACATAACATCCATCAATAAACACAAATAATAGCCATCGACACATCATGACAGTCGTAAAAAATATACATCTCGCATATATCAAAAAATGTATGAGTCTCAGTATACAAGTCATGTCCCTGACCATAATGTCAGTCAAAAGATATATCTACATGTCATCAAAATAGGGAAGCATCCTCGTAATGGGCGCTTTCCCTGAACATACAAATATCCCTAGGGCTAAGCCCTGGATAGTGGGTCCTCTGGACCCACGGCTGCCCCCAGTGCCAGTACAGGTGCAGCGGCCAAAACTCTTGTGTCACCATCCATCTTGGACCAAGAGAGGGAGGGAAATTTTGAAATTGATCTATAAAAACCAAGCCATGGGAAGAGAAATGGGAGACACATTGTTATGCTGGCCAAATTGCTCATCATCAAACCAACTTGTGTTGTCTGGAAGCAAGAGGATTGGAAGGATTCAGTTGTTGGCGACCCAACACCTCAATTCAAGAGAGAAGAGTCTGCACGTGTCCATCAATCTACCATCCTTTGAGAGGGAAGAGAGGCTTGCTGAAAACTTGAGGGGAATGTACCCCCTTGTCTTGGATATTGGAGCTTCGTAGCTCGAAGGATCCATTACAAGAGATTTAAGATTTTATCTTCTACTACTACCCACACCTAATAAAGGGAGAAAGCTCTCCATTGTTGAGTTATTAGTGTGTTTTCTCTATTGAGAATTTTTCTTGTGCATGTTGTTTTGTTTTTGTTTCATTGTTTATGAAGCATGTTGTGTTTCCATTTACATGTTGAACTTGTTCCACTAACATTTTACAAACCACTTTGACTTGTGACTTGCTTATAGGTAAGCAGCCTTTCTACTAAGCAAAGTGTATTTCGTCCGCCCATGCACCGAATACACTACCACACTTATATTCAATTTTTGGAAGTCCTCAATGTGCTCCATCATTGAACCCTTTTGTTTGAGATTTATCAATTGGCTAAATAAGGTGTTGCTCTTTGTATCCTCATAATGTGCTATCATTTCCTCTGTAAAAATTGACCAAGTTACCAATGGTTTGCGAGAACAAAGTCATCGATACCATACAAACTGATTTTGTTCTAAATATAAAGTTGCAATGCATACCTTTTGTGTGTTTTTTGTATTATGGAGCTCAAAGTATTGCTCCATTTGTAGTATCCAAGTTATCGGATCCTTACCATCAAACTTCCTCATATCTATCTTTGGAATATGGTGGGTCTTAAATCCAACATTAGATTCTATGAAATCATGATGAACATTTCTTTTGTTCTCGTCATGAATTTCCTCTACTACCTTTTTTCCATTAGGAATATTTTCTTGTAGCAACTTTGTCAAAACTTCCTTCAAAACTTCCATGTGTTTCTTCAGATCTTCCATGTTTCCTTCTATACCATCCATATTATCTTCCACGCCATCCATCTTAGCTTCCATGTCATTCTTCAAACCATCCATCTTAGCTTCCACACCATCCATCTTAGCTTCCATGCCATTCTTCAAACCATCCATCTTAGCTTCCACATCTTTCTTCAAACCATCCACCTTAACTTCCACACCTTTATTCAAACCATTCACCTTAGCTTCTATGTTACCTTCTATGCCATCCATCTTAACTTCCACGCCACCCATTTTAGCTTCCACGCCATCCATCTTAGCTTTTATGTTGCCTTCTACATCATCCATCTTAGCTTCCAAGCAATACATCTTAGCTTCCATGTCATTCTTCAAACCATCCATCTTAGCTTCCACGCCTTTCTTCAAACCATCCATCTTAGCTTCCATGTCTTTCTTCAAACTTTCCATTTCATTTTTTGTTACTCTTTGCGAGAGCAAAATTTGATGCACTTGGTCTTGTAATTTTGATTTATCATGTTGCACTTCTTCCTCTTCACGGGTCATAGTAGAGCCTTCTGAGGGCTTAATAGGTGTTATTATTTTTAGGGGGAATTTTATAACCCAATACTGATATCTATGCTTTAATATGCCCTTGGAATCACTTCAAACTGTTTTTTTAAACAAGACTTATGCAATTAAAAAAAAAGAAAAAAAAGAATACACACATTTTTCTTAATTTTGAGAAGCTAGATATTGCAACTGATGCATCTCTGTAATTTCAAATCCCTGATATTTGAAATTCAGTTCTTTAGTAGCCCTGTCAGTCCTCTTCCAATGTTGGATTCTTTAAGACAAAGTTATGCCCAATCTCCCACAATGACCTAATTATGGACTAGTTCAGTAGAGCAAACTTGTACGACGTGCCACTGGTCACTGTTTCCTCCTTCGGCTCTGAAATCGATACACAGGAAACTAAAGTCCGTGTAATTTCGGCCACTTTTTACAAAATTCCAATTTGATGCTCAGAGAGAGAGTTATGATGATTTTCCCAAGGTCACCTCTTTGAGATTAATTTCATGAGCATGAAAAAACCCTAACTTCCACAGATCATATCTCCAAAAATATTGTGAACCAAGATCTGAAATTTTTACACGAAGTTCCTCAGGATTTCTTCGCAAATGGGTTTTTTTTTAAGCGACTAAGCCTTCGTACAAAAAATGTTATAGTGAAAATTCCATGATGACCTGTTTGAACCAGCAAAACCCTAAAATCCAAAGCTCTGATACCAAATGTTATGTAACTAGCTCCCAAAATAGAAAAAAAGAGAGATCAACACCTTAGAAATCAACCACTTCGAGGGGGAACCCTCCTTTACATTACATAAATGAACAATTCTTGGATGACACAAATGACAAAAGCTCCTTTCTATATATAGGAGTCCATGGGGTCACAATATAATCCTAGCCGACCTAACAATAATAATGTAAGGGCACAGCAACAACAATAGTGGGCTATCATGGGACACAAACACTAGTACATTTGGCGGAAATTCCAACACTTTGGTTTCGACACTTTTGACCAAATGTCGGAAATTTCCCCAAAATTTATCAATTTTTCAAATCCCACCCACAAATGTCGCTATACCGAAGTTTGGAGACAAGTGTCGGTATTGCGACACATAGAAGTTAGTGTCGGTCTTGCGACGTTTGTAACAAAGTGTCAGAATTGCGATAGTTTGGGAAAATGCATTGGAATTGCGAAGGATTAGAGCTATGTGTCGCTATTGCGACGTTTGGAGGAAAACGTCGCTATTGCGACAGTTTGGGCAAAAGCGTCGCTATTGCGACAGTTTCGAAAAAATTGTCGCTATTGCGACAGTTTGGGCTAAGTGTCGCTCTTGCGACGGTTTGGGCTAAGTGTCGCTATAGCGACGGTTTGTAAATTAATTTATTTGGCCTCTCCTTTAATAAATAATAATCTAACTTGGCTCCCCTTTTTGAATGGTTGGAGCAACATAATAAGATATCTTTAGTTGACATATCACATTGTGATTAAGATGGAAGGTGGTTATGATGGGACTTCTAAGGAGTTTCATAAAATATTAAAGACATGATGTGCTCACTCCTTGGTTCACTTTTAATGTGTGCCCCCAACCATGGTCGGGCGCGCCGTGTCACGTAGTGTGAGGTCGCCCGACCGGGCGCGTTCAGGTCAGGCCATTTCGTTCAAGGGTGCCCGTATTAGTTTTTCTAAGTTGTGACCGCCCGGGTGCCTTGTGCACGTTCGAGTGGCCCATGTGCCGTTTGCTCCCTTGTGGCATCGTTCGTTCGGGCGCGCCGTGTGAGGTCGCCCAACCGGGCGCATTCGGGTCGGGTCATTTCATTCGAAGGTGCCCGTATTAGTTTTGCTAAGTTGTGACCGCCCAAGTCCCTTGTGCACGTTCGGGCGACTCGTTTGCCGTTTGCTCCCTTGTGGAATCGTTCGGTCGGGTCGGTCCGTTTCGTTCGAGGGCGCCCGTATCAGTTTTGATAAGTTGTGACCGCCTGGGTGCCTTGTGCACGTTTAAGCGGCCCGTTTTCTGTTTGCTCACTTATGGAATCATTCGGTCGGGTGCATTGTGTGAGGTCGCCCGACCGGGCGCGTTTAGGTCAGGTCGTTTCGTTCGAGGGCGCCCATATCAATTTTTCTAAGTTGTGACCACCCGGGTGCCTTGTGCATGTTCGGGTGGCCCATTTTCCATTTGCTCCCTTGTGGCATCGTTCGATCGGGCGCGTCGTGTCGCGCCGTGTGAGGTCGCCCGACTGGGCGCATTCGGGTCGGGTCGGGTCGTTTCGTTTGAGGGCACATGTATCAGTTTTGCTAAGTTGTGACCGCCCGGGGTGCCTTGTGCACGTTCGGGCGGCCTATTTTCCATTTTCTCCCTTGTGGCATTGTTCAGTCGGGTGCGCCGTGTCGCGCCGTGTGAGGTCGCACGATTGGGCACGTCCAGGTCGGTCGTTTCGTTCGAGGGCGCCCATATCAGTTTTGCTAAGTTGTGACCACACGGGTGCCTTGTGCACGTTTGGGTGGCCCGTTTTCTGTTTTCTCCATTATGGCATCATTCGGTCGGGCGCGCCGTACTGTGAGGTCGCCTGACCATGCGCGTTCGGGTCGGGCCGTTTCGTTCGAGGGTACCCGTATTAGTTTTGCTAAGTTGTGACCGCCCGAGTGCCTTGTGCACGTTCGAGCGGCCCATTTGTCGTTTGCTCCCTTGTGTCATCGTTCGGTCGGGTGCGCCGTGTCGCTCCGTGTGAGGTCGGCTGACTGGGCGCGTCTGGGTTGGTTCGGGTCGTTTCGTTCGAGGGTGCCCATATCAGTTTTGCTAAGTTTTGACCGCCTGGGTGCCTTGTGCACGGTCGGGTAGCTCGTTTTTTGTTTTCTCCCTTGTGGCATGAACGTTCGTTCGGGCGTGTCGCGTCGCGCCGTGCGAGGTCGGCGCCCGACCGAGCGTGTTCCGGTCGGGTCGTTTCGTTCTAGGGCGCCCGTATCAGTTTTGTTAAGTTGTGACTGCCAGAGTCCCTTGTGCACGTTCAGGAGGCCCATTTGTCATTTTCTCCCTTGCGGAATCATTCGGTTGGGCGCGCCGTGCAAGGTCGCTCGACCAGGCGCATTCGGGTCAGGCCATTTCGTTCGAGGGCACCCATATCAGTTTTGCTAAGTTGTGACCGCCCGGGTGCCTTGTGCACGTTCGGGTAGCTCGTTTGCTATTTTCTCCCTTGTGGCATCGACGTTCGTTCGGGTGCGTCGTGTGAGGTTGGCGCTTGACGGGGGGCGTTCTAGTTTGGCTGTTTCATTCGAGGGCGCCCGTATCAGTTTTGCTAAGTTGTGACTGCCTAGGTCCCTTATGGACATTCGGGCGGCCCATTTGTTGTTTTCTCCCTTGTGGCATCATTCGGTCGGGCGCGCCATGTCGCGTCGTGTGAGGTCACCCGACTAGGCGCATTCGGGTCGGGTCGGGCCGTTTCGTTCGAGGGCGCCTGTATTATTTTTGCTAAGTTGTGACCGCCCGAGTGCCTTGTGCACATTCGAGCAGCCCGTTTGCCATTTTCTCCCTTGTGGCATCGTTTGGTCGGGTGCGCCGTGTTCCGCCGTGTGAGGTCGCCCGACCGGGCGCTTTCAGGTCGGTTCGTTTCATTCGAGGGCGCCCGTATCAGTTTTGCTAAGTTGTGACTGCCTCGGTGCGTTGTGCACATTCAGGTGGCTCGTTTGTCGTTTTCTCCCTTGTGGCATCGTTTGATCGGGCGCGCCGGGTCACACCATGTGAGGTCGCCCGACTGGGCACGTTCGGGTCGAGTCGGGCCATTTCATTCAAGGGCGCCCGTGTCAGTTTTGCTAATTTACGACTGCTCGGGTGCCTTGTGCACGTTCGGGCAGCCCGTTTGCCATTTTCTACCTTGTGGCATCATTCGGTCGGGCGCGTCGTGTCGCGCTGTGTGAGGTCGCCCGACCAGGCGCGTTCGAGTCGGTTCATTTCGTTCGAGGGAGCCCGTATCAGTTTTGCTAAGTTTTAACCACCAAGGTTCCTTGTGCACGTTCGGGTGGCCCGTTTGCCGTTTTCTCCCTTGTGGCATCGTTCGGTTGGGCGCGCCGTGTCGTGTCGTACTGTGAGGTCGTCTGACCGGGCGCATTCGAGTCGGGTCGTTTCGTTCGAGGGCGCCCGTATCAGTTTTTCTAAGTTGTGACCGCCAGAGTGCCTTGTGCACATTCGGGCAGCCCATTTTCCGTTTGCTCCCTTGTGGCATCATTCAGTCGGACGCGTCATGTCGCGCCGTGTGAGGTCGCCCAACCGTGCGCGTTCGGGTCGGGTCGAGCCATTTCGTTCAAGGGCGCCCGTATCAGTTTTGCTAAGTTGTGACTGCCCAGGTGCCTTGTGCACGTTCGGGTGGTTCGTTTTCTATTTGCTCCCTTGTGGCATCAGCGTTCGTTCGGGCGCGTCGTGTCGCGTCGTGCGAGGTCGGCGCCCGACCGAGCCATTTCGTTCGAGGGCGTTCGTAATAGTTTTGCTAATTTGTGACCGCTCGTGTCCCTTGTGCATGCTCAGGCAGCCCATTTTCCGTTTTCTCCCTTGTGACATCGTTCGGTCGGGCGCGCCGTGTCGTGCCGTGCGAAGTCGCCCGACCGGGCGCGTTCGGGTCGGGTCATTTCGTTCGAGGGCGCTCGTATCAGTTTTGCTAAGTTGTGACTGCCCGAGTGCCTTGTGCACGTTCGAGCGGCTCATTTACTATTTGCTCCCTTGTGGCATTGACGTTCATTCAGGCATGTCGTGTCGCGCTGTGTGAGGTCGGTGCCCGTCTGGGCGCATTTCGGTCGGGTCGTTTCATTCGAGGGCACCCGTATCAGTTTTGCTAAGTTGTGACCACCCGCGTCCCTTGTGCACGTTCGGGTGGCCCGTTTTCTATTTGCTCCATTGTGGCATCATTCGTTCGGGCGCACCGTGTCGCGTCGTGCGAGGTCGCCCGACCAGACGCCTTCGGGTCGGGCTGTTTCGTTCGAGGGCGCCCGTATCAGTTTTGCTAGGTTGTGACCGCCTGGGTGACTTGTGCAAGTTCGGGTGTCCCGTTTGCCGTTTTCTCCCTTGTGGCATCGTTCGGTCGGGCGCGTCGTGTCGCGCCGTGTGAGGTCCCCCGACCGGGCGCGTTCGGGTCGGGTTGTTTCGTTCAAGGGCGCCCGTATCAGTTTTGCTAAGTTGTGATTGCTCAGGTGCCTTGTGCATGTTCAGATGACCCGTTTTCCGTTTTCTCCCTTGTGGCATCATTTGTTCAGGCGCGCCATGTCACGTCGTGTGAGGTCGCCTGATCGGACGCGTTTAGGTCGGGTCGTTTTGTTCGAGGGCGCCCGTATCAGTTTTGCTAAGTTGTGACCACCCGGGTGCCTTGTGCACGTTCGGGTGGCCCGTTTTCCGTTTGCTCCCTTATGGCATCGTTCGGTCGGGTGCGCTGTGTCGCGCCGTACTGTGAGGTCGCCCGACCGGGCGCGTTCGGGTCGGGTTGGGCCGTTTCGTTCGACGGCGCCCGTATCAGTTTTGCTAAGTTGTGACCGCCCAGGTGCCTTGTGCATGTTCGGGCGGCCCATTTGCCATTTTCTACCTTGTGGCATCGTTCGGTCGGGTGTGTCGTGTCGCGCCGTGCAAGGTCGCCCAACCGGGCACGTTTGGGTCGGGTCGTTTCGTTCGAGGGCGCCCGTATCAGTTTTGCTAGGTTGTGACTGCTCGGGTGCCTTGTGCACGTTCGGGTGGTCCATTTGCTGTTTTCTCCCTTGTGGCATCATTCGGTCGAGGGCGTCATGTCGTGCCATGTGAGGTCGCCCGACCAGGCACATTCGTGTCGAGTCATTTCGTTCGAGGGCGCCCGTATCAGTTTTGCTAAGTTGTGACCACCTGGGTGCCTTGTGCACATTCGGGTGGCCCGTTTTCCATTTGCTCCCTTGTGGCATCGTTCGATCGGGCGCGTCGTGTCGCGTCGTGCGAGGTCGCCCGACCGAGCACGTTCTGGTCGGGTCAGGCCGTTTCGTTCGAGGGCGCATGTATTAGTTTTGCTAAGTTGTGACCGCTCGGGTGCCTTGTGCACATTCAAGTGGCTCGTTTGTTGTTTGTTCCCTTGTGGCATCGACTTTCGTTCGGGCGCATCGTGTCGCGCCGTGTGAGGTCGGCACCCAACCGGGCACGTTCCGGTCGAGTCGTTTCGTTCAAGGGCGCTCGTATCAGTTTTGCGAAGTTGTGACCGCCCGGGTCCCTTGTGCACGTTCAGGCAGCCCGTTTGCCGTTTTCTCCCTTGTGGCATCGTTTGGTCGGGCGAGCTGTGTCGCGCCGTGTGAGGTCGCTAGATCGGGCGTGTTCGGGTCGGGTCAAGCCGTTTCGTTTCAAAATAAACATCACATTAATAATTTCAAATTCAAATATATTTTTAAAATAGAGTTTTAACTTAATTTTATATATAAATATAAATTAGAATAAAATTTTTGAAAAATAAATATCTAAAATTATTATAGAATTCACACTGTGTTTCAAATATATTAACAATTATATTTTAAATATATATTTTTTATATAGTTTTGAAATAAGTTATTAGATTGGTGAATAAAATTAATTACATTAGAATTTTGTCTAATTTCTTTTTTGGTAAATTAATTTCATGAGGTTCACATGAAATCTCAAGTCAAATTTAAACTAGCTAAACAAAAACTCTAATAATTTCATGAAAATCATCTAAAAAATTATTGAAATATCAAACTTGACAGTAGACCAATATGGGTTAAGTTAGTTTTATGAGGATCATGTTGGAATTTATGTTGTTAATTTTCAAAATCAAACTAGTCGTTATCTTAACGACTAGTTTAGCTAATTCTAAAAAAAAATAAAAATAAAAATAAAAATAAAAAATAATATATATATATATATATATATATATATATATATATATATTATCACAATTAATTAAATAATTACTTAATTAAATAAAACTAGTCGTTATTATTCGATTTTAATTTTCAAAGTCAAACTAGTCTTTATCCTAATAGCTAGTTTAGCCATAAAATATTCCAAGCTATTAGATCTAGATCTTGGTTAATAATATTTTATTATGCACCATTATCAAGGATAACATCAATATTTTGTTATAAATAAGATGAGGGTTTTCCATTCATTATTTACCTTTGATCCTTTTATCATGGTCGAACTTTGATCACTTTTATTTTCTTTTTTCTTATTACTTAATTAAATAAAACTAGCCATTATTATTTGATTTTAATTTTCAAAGTCAAACTAGTCGTTATCTTAACAACTAGTTTAGCCATAAAATATTCCAAGCTATTAGATCTAGATCTTGGTTAATAATATTATATTATGCACCATTATCAAGGATAACTCAATATTTTGTTATAAATAAGATCAGGGTTTTCTATTCATTATTTACCTTTGATCCTTTTATCATGGTCGAACTTTGATCACTTTGATTTTATTTTTTCTTATTGAGCTCCCATTGAGTTCAACAAGTCTTGGGTTTTCTACACCATTGAGAGAGATAATTGCTAAATATAATTATTATTTTCTTTATAGAATAATTTGCATCAATGGAAGAAAACATTAGAGGTGGAAAAAAAAATCAAAAGGGTGAAAGGGGTGATGGTAGAGTTTATTGCCCTTGCAAAAAATGTTGTATGAGAAATAATGTTAGAGTTTTTTGTTTCCTCTATTGTGCCTTCGTTCGGTCGGGCGCGCCATGTGATTAGGGCACCCGCCCAAACATGTTCGGGCGCCTGTGTCGGGTCGTTTCGTTTGAGGTCGGCCGTCTCAAATTTGCTAAGTTGTGACCGCACGAGTGCCTTGTGCACGTTCGTGCAGCCCGTTTTTCATTTGCTCACTTGTGCCTTTGTTCGGTCGGGCGCGCCCACATGTCGTTTCGTTTGAGGGCGCCCGCCCAAACCCGTTCGGGTCGATTCGTTTCGTTTGAGGGCGGTCGTATCAAATTTGCTAAGTTGTGACCACATGGGTGCCTTGTGCACGTTCGTGTGGCTCGTTTACCATTTCGTTTGAGGGCGCCCGCCCAAACCCGTTTGGGTCGGGTCATTTCGGTTGAGGGTGCCTGCCCAAACGCATTCGGGTCGTGTCGTTTTGGTTGAGGGCGCCCGCCCAAACGCATTTAGGTTGGGTCATTTCGGTTGAGGGCGACTGTATCAAATTTTCTAAGTTGTGACCACATGGGTGCCTTGTGCACGTTCGTGTGGCCCATTTGTCATTTCTTTTGAGGGCGCCCGCCCAAACCCATTCGGGTCGGGTCGTTTCGGTTGAGGGCGCTTGCCCAAATGCGTTCGGTTCGGGTCGTTTTGTTTGAGGGTGCCCGCCCAAACGCATTTGGGTCAGGGTGTTTCGGTTGAGGGTGGTCGTATCAAATTTGCTAAGTTGTGACCGCATTGGTGCCTTGTGCACATTCGTGCAACCCATTTTCCCTTTGCTCTCTTGTGCCTTCGTTCGGTCGAGCGCGCCATTTGATCAGGGCACTCACCCAAACGCGTTCGGGTCGGGTCGGGTCGTTTCGTTTGAGGGCGGTCGTTTCAAATTTGCTAAGTTGTGATCGCACGAGTGCCTTGTGCACGTTCGTGCGGCCCGTTTTTCATTTGCTCGCTTGTGCCTTCGTTCGGTTAGGCACGCCCGCGTGTCGTTTCGTTTGAGGGCGCCCGCCCAAACCCGTTCGGTTCGAGTCGTTTCATTTGAGGGCGGTCGTATCAAATTTGCTAAGTTGTGACTGCATGGGTGCCTTATGCACGTTCATGTGGCTTGTTTTCTGTTTCATTTGAGGGTGCCTGCACAAAACCGTTCAGGTCGGGTCATTTCGGTTGAGGGCGCCCACCCAAACACGTTCGGGTCGGGTCGCTTCGATTGAGGGCGCCCACCCAAATGCGTTTAGGTTGGGTCATTTCGGTTGAGGGCGGTCGTATCAAATTTGCTAAGTTTTGCCCACAAACTTCTGATAGTGGGATAACTGCAGTATTCCAGGTCACTAATGTTTCCTCCAGGAGTGAAAGACATCCTCGAGACTCTGAAAATAGATATTATGGGTTTTTAGATGATATAGTTGAGTGTGACTTTAATTCCTTCAAAATAGTTTTGTTCGACGTCAAATGGTATAGGCTACGAATGAATGTACGTGATGATGATAGAACTCTTATTCAACATGACAATGGATTTCCAATGGTTAAAACATCATAGTTTGAAGCAGGAAAAGATCGCTATGTTTTTCCAAGCCAATGCGAACAAGTCTTTTACTCAGAGGGTCCAGGTGAGAACGGATGGTCATTTGCTTTTAGATATGATCCAAGAGGAAGGCCAGTAGAGTATACTGTAGAGGAAGAAGATGATATTGATCAAGAAGAAGATGATGCAGTGGCATATGAGCAGGAAGATGAATTGACAGATGAAGAAGATATATTAGAAGATGAACCAGGCGTAGGAGACGAGGCAACAATTATTGATGATGATGTCGATGAGGATATTATTGAAAATGACATAATTGATGATGATGATGACATGGTCGATAATTTCAACACCGTTTCTGAATCATATGTTGGTATAGATGTCGATCAATTGGATGAATATCAAGAAGATATGGAACTTGATTATTGATACAGATGTTATGTTCGAGTATGAGCTGGTATGTTATAACTTTTTATTTTAATATGCAGGTATTATTGTCTTTAAATAATTTACTAATTATGTGGGTTTATTGCATGTTGTTTATTATTTCAAACCAATAAATAATGGCCTTACTATTGTACAGGCTAAACTAAAATTATGTATTTATATTACAAACACATATTGAAAATTTTGTTTACGACCTTAATAATTAATTTTTGGTTTGTTCGTATTCTATTTCATAAATTGGGTATTGGGAAAATGAGAGTGATGTGAGGGGGATGGGAGGGGCCATATGAGCTTCCACCTTCACGTGGTTGGCCCTGTTCAATACAGAATAAATTATTCTTGAAACCAAGAGAAGCTCATTCATCTTTATTTAATTTTCATTATTGTAAATGTCATCATTGTTGTTTAATTATTGCAATGCCAAAATTGCTGAAATTGTTAGAAAACATTAAAAGTGCATTTCTTTTAGGAATTTTCCAACGAGGCCATAATAATTTTGTCTGAATGACAATTTTCGACTTGCAACCGTGTCGTTTAGTTTTTGTCTGAATGACCAATGAGAGCACAAGAACACCTATTTCTATAAAAGCACCTATAACTTCTCTTACTTTATTGTCATTTACCCATAACTAACCAATGAGAACACAAGAACACCTATTTATATAAAAGCACCTATAATACTTTTGTGGGTTTCACTAATATCCCTTTAGTTACTGTGTGCACAGTAACCTAGATCCTAAAGTGATCATTTAGCCTTGATCTAAGACAAGGCACTAACTATGGCTCATGCATAATTACAAGAGTGTTTTAAGTGTCTGCATCAACAAGTATTATTGTTGGCATCACATGAAAAGGCATCTACACAAGCATCATGCCTCTTGCATGTCATAATTACATGTAGCCATTAAACATTTTTGTGGTTCTAACAAGAATCCGTGAAAGCAATATGAAACAACGTGACAACACTTTCTGGATTTTTGTGCAAGGATCCCATTGTAGGCCACCATTTAGATTGTGGCTCCTTAATGTTGTGAACCCACAAACCTTTTCCTCTGGCCCACAATCCTAATTGGATCCTTAGTTTCATAGCCTTGCAAACCTCATCTATGAGCAGTAGCAATCTGTACTCAACAAATGATTTAACAAATAGAACTTGTCCCTGTACTTTATTCAGTCAATAGTAGGTTCACTGGCAATCCTACAATTCAAGATGATTCCCATAAACTCAGTTTATAGTTGCTTTGTTGAAAATCATACAATTCAAGAGAATAATGTCATTCCATCTCAAAGAGAACAGTACAATTGCCTGAAATCTGAATACTCTGGTCAAGAGCACCTCACTATGTTATTCACAAGGAGTATTGGTTATTCCTTCTCATATATATCTAGAGTTAATCTATATCATGACATATTGGGACCTACGATTGGGTTAATTCTGCCTTGTTGGGAAGGTTAAAATGTGCACAAACAGATACCAATGAAACTATCATCTTAACCCCTAACCCCTTAAACACTAATTCCCAACCCCTAACCCATTTAACCCCCTAAAAATCTAGTAAACCCCTAACCCATTTAACCCCTAAACCATAAACCTCTAAACCCTCAACCCCTAACCCCTAAACCCTAAACCTATAAACCCTTAACCCCTAGCCCCTTAAACCCTAAACCATTAAACCCTTAACCCTAACCCCTTAAACCCTAAACCTATAAACCCTTAACCCCTAAAACCTAACCCCATTAGCCCCTAACTTCTAACCCCTAAAATCCTTAACTGCTAAATCCCTTAACCTCCTAAACCCTAAACCTGTAACCCCTTAACCCCTAACCCATTTAACCCCCTAAACCTCTAAACCCCTAACCCATTTAACCCCCTAAACCCTAAACCTATAACCTCTAAATCCCTAACCCTTAACCCCCAATCCCCGGCTAAGCCCTCCAAATTCGAATTAGCTTTGAAGAAGTAATTGTTTTCTTACTTATGTCTAATTCACTATATAATCAGATCATGAATGTGAGAAGGCTTCTAGTTGTAAGCATGGTTATGGTATGTTGATGTTCAGACGAAAACTACAACTTGTAGCCCTTGATCTGCTAGGGGTCGGTTACCTTGATATTAACGGTGGTGTATTCATACTCCTTATGAATAACCAATAAAGGGTCAAGGAAATTGACCAATCTGTTGTCAAGTTTTATCTTATCCATCTATGGGGCAAGCTTCTTTTCGTCTAATTCCACTGCTTTTGATCTCAATTTTTCCAATTGCTTCCTTCTCTCATATGATACCTGAGCCTTTGCCTTTCTCTTCCCTTCTGATTCCATAATAGTGTCATAGTGATGCCAGCCAACTTCTTTGGAAAGCCTTCATAGCACACAATACTAGGTTATGAGGGTATCATGTGTTTGTGGGTAATGCCATTATTACCATGTGTTTGTAGACTAATTAGTAAATTTTAGGAAAAACTTGCAAAATTTCTAATGATGATAATTGATGGTAAGTCATGTGATTATGACCAACTTGGAATAATGAGATGAACACAAAAAAAGTGCTAGCTAAATACTTCAGGTGGTTGAGTGGAAGTGTCACAACGAGTGTAAGAAATCAATAAGAAGATGCCGCTTATTTTAGAACATGTGGAAGATGTTGGAATATTCATAACTTGGTACTCTAAGGGTATCCCTTGAATGAAAAACACTATGGAAAATGGTTGTGGAATCATAGAATTATCTCCATACACGAACATTATGAAAATTACTATAAGGTCTATTTAAGGATGATTCAAATAAGGAAGAAAATATTGGTAATCAACTAATGAAGTTGAATAATTATGGTAATAATGAAAGTAATTTTGAAGGAACCTATAAAGTATGATGAAAGTAATTATTCTACCTAAAAATATTATATTTATTTGTATTTGTTATTACTTATAAATAATAATTACAATGAATATTATAAGTAATGATTTTTATATCCAAAAGTATTGATACATTGTTTTTAAATAAAATAAAATAAGTTTATTTTGTAAAATATTACAGCAGTTTACAATAAATATATAAAATAATTTAAATAAAATAAATTATTCACTAATGTTTGAGTGGGAAATTGTCATATGATTTCATGTCATAGTTTCAATCAATCACATTATTCCTTGGCCTACTTTCAATTAATGATATAAGTAATGCTTTTTACAACCAAAAATATTGATAAATTGTTTTTAAATAAAATAAAATAAGTTTGTTTTGTAAAATATTACAACAGTTTACAATAAATATATAAAACAATTTTAATTAAATTTACTAATTCATAATTAATCAATTCATACATGATTAAAGACCCCTAATTAATCGATTGATATATTTAATATACGATCAATCATAATTAATCAATTGATAGCATTAATACATGATTAAAGATCCCTAACTTGGCCTATTTTTTTAAATTCCAACAAATTAACCTAATTACCTTACCCACGCGCCCTATTCCACCTATTCAAATTTTCTTAATCGACCTATTCAAATTTTTTTATTTTTTTATTTATTTATTTATTTTTTTTTCCGCTTAGCTTGTTCGACCTTTATGCCTTCTTTCCCATGATTCCATTCTGCCCTATGATGCTTGTTTTTTTACAGATTCTTACAGAAGCATGGACGCTTTATAACCCTAAAGCAACCATAGTCCATTAACGGCTCGAAAGCCATGGTAGCTGGTGGAGATATTTCGAGTTTTGCCGATGTTCATAAATCTGTGGGAGATCTAAAGAGAAATCAAGTGTGGAAGAATGCTCTCTTCTTCTGGAAGAATCAGATTGGTATTTCCCTTGTCTTATCCCATTCAAATTCGCTATTTTCTTCTACGCTATCTTGGTTATGAGATATAGATGGTTGTAGGTTTGAAATATATTACATTTCTCATGGAAACATTGTACACATCCTGGTTCTCATGAACTCTGAGCATGGAAAAAAATGCCCTGTACAGTTGCGGTGATTTCCCTTGATGTTACCTCAGCAAGTGGTGGTGGTAGTAATGTAGATCAACTTCATTCCTGCCAGAAGCTCGAATCCAAATCCTCTCGGCTGGAAACCTCCCCATTTTCATTAACTGTTGTATTTTTGACAAACAACAGAAGGTTGGATATATGGTAAGTGGTTTCTGCTATAAGGGTTTTACTGGATGTTTTTTTTAATATAACATTACACTTCACTTTATGGGTACATTTAGAATGTGGTTTTGGGTTTGCCTTGTATGATTGAGTAGCTAACTATTAACATGGTTCGTCAATCTCAAGAGGATCTAGTAAGGGGCTTCTGTCGGTTCTCTATCATCTGTGACCCATATTTTTGATACGATATCAGTAGAGATTGGGGGAAATGTTCCCTTTGAACCTTCTCAAGTGTAATTAATTTTGTAGGGAGAGGGGTTGTAATGTTAACTTGTCTTCTAAATATTTGGTTTACTTTAATTTCTCTTTAATATTGTCTTTTTGCATAGAATGCTGGATGACAATGCCTTTAAAAAATGGTGTATTTGGAATTGGGAAGCTATAGGGATTTTTATGAATTCTTACTAGGGTTTGGGTTTTAAGTAGGTGTGCTTACTATTTAACTCCAATGTCACAACTCAACATGTTCTTTAATTTTGTACTTGGAACATTGTTGGCTCTCTTTCCTTGTGTAGTGCTGACAAGCATATTTCAACCCAAAAGATCATAGTTAGGGTCACTACCCTCTTTGGTTCTCCACCCTACTTGCGAACATGTAGCCATTCGTATATTTATTTACCTAAAGGTTTGGCAAGGTTCTTATCCCTAATTGTCAACATTATACTTCCTCTAATGAAGGTTGCACAACATTACAACATTATGTGAATCTTATCTTTTGTTCTCCTTCTGGTGTTTATGTGAATCTTATCTTTTGTTCACCTTCTGGTGTGGCATTGACAGGTACGAGGATGGAAGCCTTGCTCGGTGGGATTTAAGGAATCCAAGGACACCTGTTACTTCCGCTAAATTTCATTCTGAACCGGGTTTGTCTTCTTCTTTTTTTAAATTAAATCATGCAACTATTATATGGATATTTTTTGTATTTTGGCTGGTTTACGGCAACAAAGTTCATTCCTTTATTCTCTAACAATAAGAGTGGGAAAACATCAACTAGGTAGTTCTAAGTGTCTATATATGTGTTTGGAACCAATATGAAAACTGGGTGGGTGCTAGATCATGATATATGAATTTGATCTAATTTCCTCATTCCTTCTTGTAGATCATTCCTTTATTCTCTGACAATAAGAGTGGGAAAACATCAACTAGCTAGTTCTAAGTGTCTATATATGTGTTTGGAACCAATATGAAAATTGGGTGGGTGGCAGATCATGATATCTGAGTTTGATCTAATTTCCTCATTCCTTCTTGCAGATCCACATGTCAACAATTTCCCATATAGCCAGTATTTTGGCTTTAATTGGTCTCTTGGTAGGCTTTGGATTCAAATTACCTACGAACTTCACGTTTATGTCTTCATTGCAATCATCATTTCCATAATAGAAATGCCTCATGGTTTTCTTCACTTAATGTCAATTGGTGGTGTTCCTTGGCAGGCTTACATTATCGCCTTCTCCCTGGGTATGGGAGCCATCCCATTGATTATTATGTCTGAGGTAATGTGCCTTCTCCAACTTCACTTGTGAAGCATTCTTGGAGAGGACTCCAGATTGTATGTGTATGGAGGTAATTTTCAATTGAGAAAATTGAGGCTTACCGCCATAAAATATTTGTGATAATCGAAGAAGTGGAAATGGTCACGTGGTAAACTAGTGGCACTTGCCAACCAGTGATCATGACTTCCATTTCTCGAGGAATCACTCACATACAAACAAAATATGGAATATAATCGTGAGTGGATGTAACTGGTAATGTTTAACTTGGGCCTTTATGATGTTTTGAAAATCGAGCTTACTGCCAATTAGATTGCGTTGCCGTTCTATTATGTGGATGTCAATCAGTTACTATTTCTGATTATGCTATGTTCCCCATCAATTATAAGTTTTCTACTTTACTCTATTGCAGATACTTCCTACTAATGTCAAGGGAATCGCCGGTAGTGTGGCAACTTTGGTCAACTGGGCCCTTTCCTGGGCAGTAACAATGACTATCAATTTGCTTTTACAGTGGAGCACTGTAGGTAAAATTTGTTGCTTTTGAGAACTGGTTATATTGCAATTTTCTGTTGCAGCGTCTAGAATTGTTTTTTCAACGCGTTTTGACCATCAGTTTGGGATCCCTAAATAAAGTTGATATTTTTGTTATCTGTTACAGAAATGTTCTCACTGTATGCTCTCTTGAATGTCTTTACGTTCATCTTTGTGGTGCTGTGTGTGCCTGAAACCAAGGGAAAGAATCTGGAGGAAATTGAGGCATCATATAGATAAGGTTGGGCTAGCCGGGAACCTTAGATTCTATTGATGGCAAGACATATTTCTCTGAAAGGATCAAGTCCGTTCAACAGAAAAAATTGGTGTATTTGGTTAAGATGCTTCATGAAGTGGTGAGATGACACTGAATCCATTACAGATTGTGTCATCATCCTCCAAAAGTGACTGAAAGATCACGGGAAATCAAATCAAGTCACCTGTTTCAGGAACCTCATTAGTTATTTCATTGATAAGACCCCGATTTTATAACGCATCTTCACTAATCAAGTAATAAAGTAATCCAATTTTATAATGCATCTTGAAACTATTACATCAAAGGTAATCATGTCGAATTGAATATCGATTTTGATTAGCGGACAATCACCTTACCTGTAAGGAATGTTACATGTTTACGGGGGGTTTTTTTTTTTTTAATCACAGTGTCGGAAGATCGACGCTTTCAAAGGGTCGGTAGATCGACGCCTCTAGCCTTTTGCACAACGTCAGTTTTGCGACACTTTAAAAGCGTGGTTAGCCAACCACGTCGGTATTGCGACGCCTATTGCATCGGAAGAGAGCCTTTTGCACAACGTCGGTTTTGCGACGCTTTAAAAGCGTGGTTAGCCATAGAGTCGGTATTGCGACGCTTTGTAAGTGTCGGTATTGTGACACTTTTCGGTCTTGCGACGTTCCATTTAAAAAATAAGAAATAAAAAATAAAATTTAAATGCTTTTCGTTATTGCGACACTTCTTCCCGACGTCGGTCTTGCGACGCTTTTGCAAAGTGTCAGTATTGCGACACTTTAAAAGCATCGGTATTGCGACACTTTAATAAGCGTCAGAAGAGTGACGTTCAAAAACACAACATGCTCAGATATGACACTGCAAAGCTTTGGAATTGCGACGTAATGGTTAACCACGTTTTGTCTGGCCTCAAACTGTCGCTGTTGCGATGACTGTGTCGGAATAGCGACGAAGTGGCCATCAGAAATTGGGCCAAATTTTCTAGTGAAAAATAAAAATATGGGGACTACAAGGGTAGAACAATAACAATAAGGGGGGTACACTAACAACAATAAGGGAATACAGTAGTAATATAGGGCCCTAACTTGCTCTGTATGGAAAAATATAATTTATTGGCTAGAAATTCTTTGAGGACAAAATTCCCTCAGTGTGCTCTTCTTTCCTCGTGACGTTATTATGCCAACTATTGCTGCTAAATGACTGCCCCCCAGTTGAAGATCTGCTCTACATGGAAATTTCTGCTGCTGCTCCCTCTGCCTCTGAAAAATCTCGATATGGAAATTTTGTGCTTTGTCGACTCACTCAGAGAGACAAATTTCCCTAAAAAATCTACCTTGCTAGCCTCTGGACTGTGCAACCTCCTAGTGTTTGGAGTTGCTACCTATGTAGTGCCTCAAATCACCCTATTTCCTTCTGCAACTGAGCTCTTCGGCTTCTATCTGCGCTCTTATACCATGTGAAAATTTCAGTAATGAAATCTTATTGAAAAAATTGATTATATTTATCCTATTTGTTAATTAATGAACAAATTATTTATGATGTTATACAGTAAATATCGAAATAAAATACACTACAGCCTGCACAACAAAAAAATACTGCGGAAAATACAACGCAAGAAAGATAGAAACACACACACAAGTACACCATTATTTTTAGAAAATCGTCCCCAAAAAAACCCAACTTGGGAAAATTGGTGCAACAATTGAGGGTTTTATTATTATGTAATAGTAATTTGATTACCAATCATTGAATGCCCAAAATTGTTATCCGATATAGAGAAATACTGACAAAATAGTTAGTGAGAAAATATCACACTTTCACGGGTAATCTGACACTGATATGGACTACAGAAGAGTTGCCCTGCGATGTTTCTACGTAGTAACTACGTCAGCTACGCAATCACTGTGTCACAACTACTGGAATTATGTCACCTTCTCCTTCTAATCTTTTGTTGTGCTGAAACTCGACTCTCTTTCCCTCTGAACTCACACCTCGGCTTTTGGCACTAGATCTCAACTGTCTCCCAACAAAATATCAGACTCCCTCTGAAGCTCTGCATTGCCTTTGAGTGGCACTGCGAAACCCTTTATGTGACTCTCGATGTCTTCTCTGCCTTACACTCCCCGGATCTGGAAAAATTCCTTCGGTATACTATCTCTACCCCTCACTGCAACGAAATCACTAGATCTCTCTCTAGCAACTCAATGTTGCCTCTATGAGAATTCGATCTCCTAGAAAAATTGATCTCTACAAATCTCAAGTGTGTTCTCCAAGTGACCATCGAGCTCCTTCTTATAATCTCTCATTGACATATCAACGACCAGGAGTAGATCTTAATCGATGGCTGAGATTATCTTGGACTTGATCCATGCCTTTATCTATAATATTGGCACCCGATTTAATTAATACCCTTTAATTAATCTCATTTCCTAAGTTTATACTTAGGAATACATTAAAAATGATTAATTATTTTGATTAAATCATCTTCAAGTGGAATTTCCCCAAACGATTTCTAGGTCTTAGAGAATGCATATATCTTAGCCTCTCCAGAAAATCTTGAGGCTAGAGCACATCCGTTGCTACAAAAATCAACAATAATCATTTGAATATGTTTATTATTTCAATAAGCTATTGAATATGATTATTGTTTTAAGTAGATTTATGCTTGTTATTTTAAATTAAAGTTTTTTATTATAGGAAGCTATATTGTTTTGTTTTGTTTTTGTTTTTGTTTTTTTTTTTTTTAAGTAATATTTGGATTCTATTTTATTTATATATTCTGAACATAATTTACGATAAGTGACAAATTTTTTAAAGGAATTTGGCATATTAAATATTGTGTTTTAAAATTTGTTAAAATGATGATAACACTTATGTTTCTATTATTTTAAATTGTGTAAATGCCTTTAGTTTTAAATTATGTTTCAATTGCAAAGAAGGCAATATTTAAGGTTGTTTATTTCCATTTCAGCTATTGCTTTGTCACAATGCTAGGTACTCATTTTTGGAGTATTGTGAAACAAAAAGCAGGAAAAAAAGATAGCAACAAAGGCAATATAGACTAGATAATATATGAGGTGGGGGCATTTTCTAGTATCGTTTGTGGTGATTGAACATTCAATGCAGTTCATGCTCTTAATGCTATAAATGATTTTGACATTTGGACAAATTGTCACATTGTTTCAATATACTTTATGGCAATGGAAAATAGTTTCGCGTTGAAAGGTTCAAAATTGAAAGAAATTGATCACAAGTTATCTAAATTCAATTTACATAGATTTGAGCATTTATTCTATTATCATGGTGACTGTTTATTTGACTCATTCGTTGTTCTTCTTCACTTTCGCTAAGTTGTTGTGTAGACAATCCCTTCTGTGGACATAAATGATCCCTCTAGTCCTATGGGAGGATCTAGCAATAAACAAGACAAATATATGCAACCTTTCCTAACTTCCTAGGAGGATTGACTTCCTACCTCTTTCTGATGCTAATGCCTGTCTTTGGTGTCAGCCTTGCTTCTTCGCTTGCACGCTTATGATCTCCTCTTCGTTGGTGAAGATGAATGCCTGCAAGGAAATACAAGTGGAGACAACAAACACACACAAAGAATAATATTCTATAGTATAAGTTATGCAACAGATCAAGGAACACTACAATAAATAGACAATCATTGGCATATTTATGGAAATGAACCACATAATGTATTATTAATAGAATCAAAAGGGAGAAATAAAATCAGAATCCTTGATGTTAGACGCCTCCTTCAGGTGAGACTCCAAGTCCTAGCCTTTTCCTTTAAAAAACTTCCTCCTTTACAAATAGGTAGCAATTGGGCATGCTCCAGCTCATAAGATGGAAACCAACCATTAGTGAATGGTAGTTGATCAGAACTGGATCATGGACCAAAATGATAGCTCAAAATTTAAAGTGTTTGAAAGTGTGTCGAACCTGAGTGAATGGATAGATCTCATCTTCCTGATTCCGGCGCCGCAAACAGTTCGAAAAATCGACATCGTATGAAGAAGTTATCGCAGTTTGAAAAGTCTAGTAAACTATTAAAACTAGACTTTGACCAAGTTTGACTTGGATTGGGAAATTTTTTAAAAAGAATATTGTTAAAATATTCCCAGAATAATCCTCGAAATATTCTGTATTGACCAGTCAGAGTTTGACAAATGGCGGATTGTGATTTGGCATTTGGTTGATTTTTAATTTTATTGTCCAATCAAGGGCTGCCACATGGCAGGCCCGGAGGCCACCATGTGGCCCAGGAAAGGTTAAGAAAAATTTTGTTGGGGGTTCCCGGGGGTCGACCCCGAGACCTGCTACCCGCACACACATCGCTTTACTGACTCACCTGTCGTTTGGTTCTTAACATACAATGATGTCGGGTTTAACATAAAGTGTTATGGTTATCGGAATGGGGGTTTGGGAGGCCAGCCCACCCCCCCACCCCCCGCCACCCATGCGCCCAAGCGTCGAAACCTTGGGCTTAAGCCCTAATTCTAACCGCTAACGAAATTTGTTCACATGCGGTTGTTACATCAAAAGTCTCCGCGTGGTTTATTAAAACCGTAACCTCCAGCCCACAAAACCGCCATCAAACCAGGAGGTTATCGCATGCAAACGGTCAGATTTAATGCTGACAGTTTATTTGGCAAAATTTATGGTGTGCACCCAAAAAATGGTGGATATGTCATTCTAATTGGAGTTTAAATTCAGTTCTCCAAGTTTAGTGGAGGATTTTTAGGGGACACTGGACAAATCTTGTTTTGGCTCTACCTTGAGCTAGATTCGCCCAATTTTGGAGTGCCAATAGTCAATTTCGAATATCTCCAACATTCCAGAATAAATGGATTAGGTTTCAGAGCCATCAGAGAGCTTCTGAGTAGGTGTTTTCATCAGTGAAGTTCAAGGGGGCACTAGGGCCACTAGGGGGCAACAACAGTTTGAGGCCTAGCCAGGAGAGATGGAGGTCTTTTTCAACAAAAAATAGTCAATTTTGGATATTTCAGATGTTTTGAAACTAATGAGATGGTTTGAAAATCCTGTATAGGACTTTAGAAAGCCGAGAAGCTTCAGTGAATTTCCAGGGGCCATTAGTGCCAACTTTTTCCAGCAGCAGTTCAGGACCTAGCCAGGGCAGCTAGAGGCCTTATGCAACGAACCAATAGTCATTTTTGACTGTAAAAAACATTATGAATCCATTGATATAGGTTGAAGAATATTTTGTGGAATTATAGAGGTTTAGAACCCATCAGAGAAGACTTCAGTGACCCTAGTGCCACGGGTGCCGACAGGTGTTGGAGGTGAAACCGGAGTAGTGAGAGGCCATTTTCAATGAAAAAATAGTCTATCCTGACTATTTTTGGAATTATGAATCGAATGAAGGGATTTTCAGAGCCATTTATGACTTATAGAGTTAGAGAAGCTGAAGGGAAGTTTTGGGCAGCCCTGGAAAACCGTGGAGGAAGGCCTAGTTTTGGGATGCAGTACTCGTTTTGAACAAATTATTAGTTGATATTTGGTGTCTGATGTGTGCTGGAGAAAGTAGGTGTGGTTTCAGGGACATAATTTTTTTTTTGAAGGAGTTAGTGCCATAGAGAAGCTCAGTGTAGCTCAGTGCACCGACAGAAGGAATTAAGTCTAATGGAGCCTAAATCTGTTTGCAGAGTGATGACAGCCATGAAAGGGATATAGATGGTATTATAAGCCCTTTGGATCAATTAAGTATACATTGGAGTTAAGTGTGGAACTTGTAAAAGAAACTTTACCATAATCTCAAAGAGCCAAGTCAAGATGACAAAGCTCAAGGAGACGTAGCCCATGATATTCATGTGAACTCCTAGATTAATTTTGTTGTTATGAGTGAATTTTTTATTGATGCATTATGTTGCTATTATACATGTTAAATTTCAGCAATAAAAAATGGACTTCATACACTTAAACAGTTAAAAATCATTCACCTCTTTCAAGCATAATTTTTGCAAATTGTCAAGTATAAGCTAGATCTTTTATTTGTTTAACTGAGTGGGAGGTTCTTGAAAATCATAACAAATTATCCTACCCATTTTCAGATAAATTTGGTATTAGATCACTTGGTTGGTTGATTGACATAGCAATAGCTTGCTTGTTTGACTTGAAAGGTGTTTAAATAGTGCAAAATATTGATTGTTTTACTGTTTGCAAACTGATTGTTGCTTGAGTTTGTTAGAGGTGAAGGGATAGCTACTGATAGCTAAGTCCAGAAGAGGAAAAGAAGGAAGAGAGACTTGAAGGCATATTCCTTACCCAAAGTACCTCAAGGGCATCCTTGAAGAACAAACCCTTTTGTCAGTTGTTTGTTGTTTGGCTGCTTGAATAAGAGCTTGTCTCTACAGCCATTTGGTTAAAAAGATTTGTCATTTGTTTTGAAATTTTTGTGAACTTTTTTGAAGTTAACTTGTTCATTTTCACGATGAAAACTTCTTCAATTGAGGTTTCAAAATCCTCCTCATTCACAAGATTCTTCAATGAAGACATGAAGCGTGACTTGTACATCTTGAAGGACATGGTGCAGATTCTGTTTGAAGATAGAAGAGAAAACACTGAAATTCATGAGAAATTGTTTGCTATGAAGCAAGAGAAGGAAGAAATTGTTCAAATATTGCATGATATGGAGATGTAGTTCCATCAATCCCAAGAGGCTTTAACCAAGAACATGTGTGAAGCAGAGGTAATTCACTCAAATTTTTCTTCAGTTTCCTCATTAGATAGATGTGTTGATTCAATTGAAAAGCATACTAGAGGTATAGGGTCCAAGTTAATGTTTAAAATGGGATATGAAGGCAAGGGTTTAGGCAAGCATGCACAAGGTATGATTGATCCTATTTTGGTTGAGGAAAGACCTAAGAATTTTGGTCTTGGTTATGTGTAATCTAATGGCGAAGACTCCAAAGCCATGAAGGCATGTGAGGCAACTTCAAAAAGAACTTTTGTTCCAAGTTATAAATAAAAAATATTTCAAGTTTGTTATTAAGTTGATTGCCATTGTGTGAAGCCTATGTTGCAGCAAGAAGATTGTAGACATGAAGCTTAGTTGAGCATGCGAGTTCAAACAGTTTTCAAGACAAGAACGATGATGTTAGTTTGCAAGAGAAATATGGAACCTCTACTAGTTAATCTCCTCAAGAAGGCAAAAAGGATGGACATGAAAAGCAACATATGAGCTATAATTCTTCCCATATTCAAGTTGATTATGTTTCTGCAAGGCATGACAATTTTTCATGCTTAAATGGAAGAAAGAGTTGTTGTGCATATTGTGGTCGGTTTAACCATGATGTTTCGAGATGCTGGATGAGGAAGAAGGCATACAGGAAGCAGATGAAGCAAAGGCAACTTACAAAGAAGGTGCATAAGACTTGCACACATTGCCATAAGAGGGGACATGTTGTTTCCCATTGTTGGACATTGCCTCCAACTAATCGTCTCAAGCACATGCAGCAAGAGGACAGAAAGACTGGCGAAATTGGAACCAAGGATTCCATCATTGATGTGAGAACGAATGTTTCACATGAAGAAGATTTGCAGCAACAAAATTCACCGTAGAAGTGGCTTGGTAAGAAGTGTTTGGACTTATTAACATAGTAAGACATACTCATTTGTACATATGCAAATTTCGATTATATATGCATTTATATATGTTGTAATCTCATGTTTGTTTGAGCCACTTTGGATCAATTATCAAGGCAACGATGTTCAACTACCTTCTGTAAATTTTGTGCCAGAAATTTATGAGTGAGTGCAAGGAAGGCAGTTCTTGACAGGAGGACAAGCGCATCCAAGAAGGGAAGTGTCGACTACCTTCAAGTTGTGGTTCAAAGGCAATAGCCATGCAAGGCAAGTGTTTGGAAGCTGAAAAGAAGAGGGTTTTGTACTCTCATTTACTGTACAGATCAATATATCAGTCTTTTGGGGTCCAAAAGATTCTTAATGGGGAGGTGTGATTAGAACTGGATCATGGACCAAAATGATAGCTCAAAATTAAAAGTGTTCAGAAGTGTGTTGAACCTAAGTGATCGGATAGATCTCGTCTTCCTGATTCCGGCGTTATGAACAGTTCGAAAAACCGACATCGTATGAAGAAGTTATCGTAGTTTGAAAAGTCTAGTAAACTGCAAAAACTGGACTTTGACCAAGTTTGACTTGGATTGGTAAAAAATAAAAAATATCACAGGGAATATTCCTTCGAAAATTCCCCGAAATATTCCTTGGAATATTCCATATGGACCAGTCAGAGTTTGACAAATGGTAGATTGTGATTTAGCATTGGGTTGAATTTTAATTTTATTGTCTAACCAAGGGCTGCCACGTGGCAAGCCTGGAGGCCGCCACATGGCCCAGGAAAGGTTAAGAAAAATTTTGTTGGGGGTCCTCAGGGGTTGATTTCGAGACCTGCTGCCTACACACACGTCGCTTTACCAACTCGCCTGTCGTTTGGTTCTTAACATACAACGGTGTCGGGTTTAACATAAAGTGTTATGGTTATCAGAATTGGGGTTTGGGAGGCTAGCCCCCTCACACCCACCACACCCCTCCCGTGCGCCCAAGCGCTGGAACCTTGGGCTTATTTCCTAACGCTAAACACCAGCGGAATGTGTTCACATGTGGTTGTTACATCAAAAGTCTTTGCGTGGTTTATTAAAACTGTAACCTCTAGCCCACAAACCTGCCATCAAACCAGAAGGTTATCACATGCAAACGGTCAGATTTAATGCTGAAAGTTTATTTGGTGGAAGTTATGGCATGCACCCTAAAAATGGCAGAGATTCCATTCTAATTGGAGTTTAACTTCAGTTCTCCAAGCTTAGTGGAGGATTTTTAGGGGACACTAGACAAATCTTGTTTTGGCTCTATCTTGAGCTAGATTCGCCCAATTTTGGAGCGCCAATAGTCAATTTTGACTATATCCAACATTCCAAACTCAATGGAGTAGGTTTCAGAGCCATCAGAGAGATTATAAGTAGGTTTTTGCATCAGTGAAGTTCAAGGGGCCACTAGGGCCACCAGGGGGAAGCAATAGTTTGAGGCCTAGCCAGGGGAGCTAGAGGTATTTTTCAACAATGAAATAGTCAATTTTGTATATTTCAGATGTTCTGAAACTAATGAGATGGTTTTCAAAGCCTGTAGAGGAATTTAGAAAGAAGAGAAGCTTCAATTAAGTTCCAAGGGCCATTAGTGCCAACTTTTTCCAGCAGTAGTTCAGTGCCTAGCTAGGGCAGCTAGAGGCCTTATGCAGCGAACCAATAGTCATTTCTGACTGCAAAAAATTATGAATCCATTAATGTAGGTTTCAAATGCTTTTTAGGACTTCTAGAGGTCTATAACCCATCATAGAAGTTTTCAGTGACCCTAGTGCCAGGGGGTGCCGACATGTGTTGGAGGCGAAACTGGAGCAGCCGGAGGCCATTTTCAATGAAAAAATAGTCTATCCTGACTAATTTTGGCATTATGAATCCGATTAATGGATTTTAAAAGCCCGTTTATGAATTATAGAGCTAGAGAATCGGAAGGGAAGTTTTGGGCAGCCCTAGGCAAACCATGGAGGAAGGCCTAGTTTGGGGATGCAGTGCTCGTTTTGAGAAAATTATTAGTCAATATTTGGTGTCTGATGTGTGCTGGAGAAAATAGGTGTGGTTTCAAGGATAGAAACAGAATTATGAAGGAGTTAGTGCCATAGAGAAGCTCGGTGTAGCTCAGTGCACCGACAAAAGGAATCGAGTCTAAAGAAGCCTAACGCTGTTTGCAGAGTGATGACACCCATGATAGGGATATAGATGGTATTATAAACCCTTTGGATTAGTTAAATATCCATTGGAGTTAAGTGTGGAACTTGTAAAAGAAACTTTACCATAATCCAAAAGAGCCAAGTCAAGATGACAAAGCTCAAGGAGACATAGCCCACGATATTTGGGTGAACTCCTAGATTAATTTTGTTGTTATGTGTGAATGTGTTATTGCTGCATTATATTGTTGTTATACATGTTAAATTTCAGCAAGAACAAATGGACTTAAGACACTTAAAAAGTTAAAAATAATACACCTCTTTCAAGCATAATTTCCACAAATTGTCAAGTATAAGCTAGATATTTTATTTGTTTAACTGAGTGGGAGGTTCTTGAAAATCATAACAAGTTATCCAACCCATTTTCAGATCAATAGTGGTTTCATTTATATGGAAGGAGAGGGATTTGAGGACCCATAAAAGGTGGGAGGAGTTCCACATCTTAAGGGAAAGATCCATGGAATGAGGATCCATGGCCATGAATGGCAGGTCTTGCTCCTATCATCAACTACTTGAAACCACGTCGTTGTTCTTGAGCCTTCTAGTAAGGGAAGATTCTCCTCCATTTTGGGAAGAAATTCTTGAAGAGGGTCAACGCGAATTTTCCTTAAAAAATTCGTGTTACCAGTGCTAGACACATGTTTTTCAAAAGGTGACAAGTGTTGGTCATAAGCGATGCAAAGCGCGCTGGGCTTGTAAAACAAGGTTTTTGACAAGAGTTTCAGAATATTTTTAAATCAAGTCTTCTTTCACTTCTTCAGGGCTGTTGTAGGCATGTTTGATGGAGAACATATTTTTGACACTAGTGGCATGATGACACAAAGTGGAGTGTGACAAAATAATGTATAATAGATGCCCCCTAAAGCATGAAGTCAGAAAATGAGTGATGGCTGAAGTTCTTTACAAGTAAAGGCAAGGACTTTAGAGAAACACCGCGAGGAGACCTAAAAATCAAACATGATACAATATATATAACATATCTCATGTAAGTATGCCTAAAATTACATCTCTGAGTAGACATCTAACAATACATGGATCCATGACATGGACACAATGATCCGACTGAAAAGGATCTTGAATATATGAATACATGAATCCATGGCATGGGTGCAACCATACGACTATAAATGATCATGTGTACAATCATGAATAACTCCATGAAAACTCGATTTATCAAAGGAAACCCAGGGTCTTCGCCTCTATCTCGACCCATCCAAAGTAAGATCTGACAATGTGAATAGATGTCTTAAAGTCAAGCATGGTAGAAACTACCTGATTAGCGGTCAATGATGTAAACCGTTAACAGACATGAGATAAACCACCAATGATGACGATGGATCTGAAGGTATAGTAGCTCAATATATGAGTGTGAACAATGGAACTGAAGTCAAACGCTCGCAAAATCATTCGATTGAAGGCCAATGATGTGAGTCTATCATCGAATGCGAAGAACCTTTCATTGAGGCATGCAAGCTCCAGGGCACTAAAAGGGGGTGTCTAGATCATCTTCCCAGATAATGAGTTGGAGTCGACAAGAAGTGATCCATCGAAGGAGGACCATAATTTTTCCCACATCATCGACACAAAACAGAGGATAAAGTTGGCAAGAGTGATTCAAGATTGATGCATAGAAGGTCAAACAAGGTATATGTGGTTTGCATTTGCAGAAGGGGACTTCTCTTGAACATATCGACAACACAACACCATAATTTGGCAACATTTGACTCAAAATAGGATCATAGGTAATCGTGACAATATATAATCAAATTAGAGGCAAATGGATATCCCAAACCCAATAAGACAAGTGACGAAGTGAGGATTTCCCAACCCGACACGAGATACAGATAAGTGTCATGTTCAAGAGCGACATACTGCCTTTCACATAAAATACAAGATATATGTTTCCTTCCATTCCCCCCCGCTATTTCTAGCAAGTACCTCTTTATTTTTAATCTCAAGTTTGAAGAGGATACCATCATCCTTTGGATGAATCCATCCTAGTAAGTTTAACGAGCCTTAGGAAGGAGTATCTCCATCTCGTCATGTTGGACAACTCCATCAATGTTTAATTTTTTTAACGAGTCTAGTGAAGGTAAATATCGACATCTTTTTCATGTTTAGAGAGTTTGGAAAAGAAGCTAAAAAGAAAATTCTAGATGTATGTTTTCGTCAATAGTCTCTCGAATCCAAAAAGGTAGAAAACAATATTCAAGAGAATCTCTTAGACATGTTTGACTAAGGTATTCCTTTTTCATAACTATTCTATCTTAGTTCGGAAAAGGGTTGAACTTATACTGAGTAAGATGTATTTTCATTTACTTTTACAAGGTCTAAAGAACAAGTGCTCAACAATATTTTCATATTTTGGGAGTATGAAGAGAGCTGAAAGAGGACTCCTCCTAGAGGAATGAGCGGTATAAAAGGTAGCAACTAGTTCCGGTGATGATGGAACTACTCAAAACACACAAAGGTGAAGAGGCTGGCTAATAAGACCACTCATCACAATATTTCTCCAGGCAAGGGTAAAACAACTAAGTGAGAGTGTATGATCGGCCAAACAGATGGTGATGATTGAATGAGAAAATCAAGGCTCATATGGAAGAAGAGGCAGATAAAAGGGAAATCACGAGAGGTGTATAATAATGGTTTTAGTTTTTACACAAGCTTGAAACACGGGAAAAATATGCTTGAGAACCCTTGAAGATGGTTTCATTTTTACACAATCTTGAAACATAGACAAAATATGCTTGAAATTGGTTTGAATTCCCCTAACATAATGACTCAATTCGAGGTACATGCCCCCCCAAGATTTATTTATTCACCTAAGTAGACTATTGGTTACTAATAGGTGGATGGAATGAAGGTTCCTTTACGAGATCAAGTGAAAGACTCGACTGGGAATTTACGAGATCTAATTAAAGACTCGAATTTAAAGGGGGTTTGTTTCATTTTTAATGAGCTTGACACCGTAAAAGAACTATGCTCATGGGGACCTATTTCATTTTTTAGTGAGGCTAGCGTAATAAAAGATATATCCTCATAGGAACCCGTTTCATTTTTAACGAGGTTAACACAATAGAAAAACTATCCTCATGACACCTTGTTTCATTTTTAACGAGCTTGACACAAGAAAAGGAACTTTGATCCAACACCTTGTTTCATTTTTTAAGAGCTTGACACAAGAAAAGGAACTTCGCTCTGAAGATCTTGTTTCATTTTTTGAGGATATTGACACAAGAAAAGGAACTTTGCTCTGACACTTTGTTTAATTTTTTTAATGAGCTTGATTCCAATAAAAGGAACTATGCTCCATAGGCCTTGTTTCATTTTTAAGGAGCTTGACACAAGAAAAGGAACTTTTCTCCAATACCTTGTTTCGCTTTTTAACGAGCTTGACACAAGACAAGGAACTCTGCTCTAGATAACTTGTTTCATTTTTTAAGGAGATTGACACAAGACAAGGAACTATTTTTTTTTCATAATAGAAATGGGTATGTTTATCTTGATTCAAAAGTATCGAGTCTTATGCTCGGAGGTTTTACGTCTAGAGACCCAATGTCTAGGGGGTTTCCGAACAAGAAAAATTCACCTACTCTGCTTCTTACATTCAATATAGCAATTTCCTAATGACTAGAAAACCTTCTAATACAAACAAATTGCTGCAGCAAGAGAAAATAATACATAAAAGGGAGAGGGGTTAGCTAAGGCAGAGGATCCCATGAATCCCCCTCTTCGCAGAGGAGAGATCTCGCTTGTAAAGAGACAACAATGTTGGCTTCAAGATCCGCATCTTTGTTATTTTTCGAAGGACATGAAAGAATTGAAGTCTATCAAAAAACATGATCAACTTATTGATAAGAGCGAACAACCGTTGCAAGCGGAGATCTTTAGGGACTGATTTTGTCACAATCAAGCCAATGGGGATTTGTGAATCTCCAATGACGTGAGCCTCCTTGATTCCATGTTTTTGCAGTTGTTTCAAGCCTTGGAGGAGAGCCATGGCTTTTGCGTGATTTTTTGAAGTAAGCCCCAAACCCTAGGCAAATTGGGAAATGATTTATTCTGAAGGGCAGCGAATAATTCCTCAGCCCCCGACCTTCTCTGGATTCCCCTTTGCTGCACCATCAAAAAACATGGTGTGGGTATCTGTGCTGATTCTCCATTTGTTGAAGTCTTCATCCTCTAATATGATTTTCCATTCTTCTCTGCACCTCTCCATATTTTTCCCCATGGGAAGGTTTAGCCCCAGTTTCTGGCACCACTCCCTACCTTGCTGGTTTAAGCTACAGGCCTGCTTCTAGTTCATCTTGGCTTGCATTATTTATTTGAACAATCTTCTGATTTACACACCGATTTTCTATTGGTTTAGGGCCTTCTCTTGAAAGATCTGATTGTTTCTTTCAAGCCAGATCTTCCAGCAAATGAGATTAGTGATAATCATCCACCCCTCATAAGGTTAGCCTCTCCCGGGGAAGGAATTGTTGTGCCCCAGCTTCTAAGTGAACATATCAAGCTCCAAAATGCTTTTGACCTGCCAAATCCCTTTCCAAATCGCAGGGTTGTGGGGGACAATGGGAATGTCTTTAAGACATCTGTAGCCTTTTGCTGCAGAATAACATCCCTTCGAGGAACCCCAACCCCTTTTGTCTTTTTTTCTTGCGTTTAGGGTGGCTTTCCCAGCCAGTACTACCATGAGTTTGGCCCATGCTTGCTCCAGATGAGCAAGAATATCTATATTCTGCCACCCTTCCTAGTTGTTGATATCCCATTCTAAAATGTCCCACAACGTGCATCGACCATCTGCAATAATCCACGTTTTTAGCTCCAGCAACTAAGGATCCTCCCCGATCGCTTCTGCATTCATGATCCTATCCTCCCACTGGCTAATCTGCTTCCCATTTCCTAGAATCTAGAACAAGTGGTCATGCAGCATCGGGAGAAAATGCTTACACAGCTAATGGATCGAGGAGCCCTGTCGATTAGATTGGAAGTTCTCCAGGCTGCGAAGATGCTTTTAAAAGCTGTATTTTTTCCACAAAGCAATCTGTGTCCATCTTGAATTCCTTGCTACTTGCCACCATAAGATCTTGGCCCCCAGAGCAATGTTGTGCTCCCTGAGATATTTTATGTGAAGGCCTCCTTCCAGCAGCGGCATAGCGATCTTATTCCAACTTATCAGCATAATTCTCTTAGCATTATTCTTCCCTCCCTTCCAGAAAAAGGAGCGAATGGATTGCTCAATCTTGCGAATAATGCCCACCGGAGCCAACAGAAGAAACATCTGAAATATTGGAAGACTATTAAGGACTGAATCAATGAGAAAAATCTTACCTGCCAGATTGAGCCACGATGTGCCCCAGGCTTGCATTTTGAGCTTGAATTTGTCTAGCAAAGGGTACCAGTCCCTCCCAATCAGGGATCCTTGAAATATCGACAGCCCAAGGTATTTAAAGGACACCCAATTCGTGGAGCCTTTGAAAACCAAAATCCTCGCGATCGTGCTTAGCTCGAGGCCAGTGAGGTTCCAAGCATAAATGAAGAATTTTACCATGTTAAGTTCACTCCGAGAATCGAGACAGTAGCAATCCAGGTCCAGCTTGAAGTGGGAGGCCGAGATGGTGGAAGCACCCCCCAAGAGGATGGAGTCATCAACAAAGAGATCATGATTTATGTCTCTGACATCCTAATAACCATAAGCTCTTGCTTAATTTGTCTTTTCTCCAGTATAAAACTGAGGACATAGGCATGAATGAAAAATAGAAGAGGGGATAGAAGGCATCCCTACTTTATCCCGCGACTCGCCTTGAAGAATTCAGCAGTGCACTCGTTGACAAGTGGAGCAATCCATGGTTCCGCAATGTAGGCCTTGACCCAACTTATAAAGCGGCAGTCAAATCAAAATTGATGCATAACCCCAAAGAGAAAATTGTGCCTAACTTTGTCAAACGCACTAGCCAGGTCCAGCTTGACAGCCATGACTTTTTCTCGTCTTTGGATGCTTGAATGGATCGCTTCCTGAACAAGAATGAAGTAATCAATTATCTGCCTACCTTTGACAAATCCCCCTTTATTGTTAGGAATGATTTCTGGAAGAAGGCCTTTTAGTATGTTAGCCATGACTTTAGTGATGAGCTTGTAGCCAATGTTGCAGAGGGAAACTGGCCTGAATCTGTTGAAAGAACTGACACCCTTCTCTTTAGGTATAAGGGACAAGAAGGCCGAGTTGGTGTTTCCCCCAAGCTTGTGGTAGGTCTAAGACTTTAAGATAATTTTGTAGATATCCTTTTTTACAATGTTCCAACAAGTTTTAATGAATCTAGCAGTGAACCCATCCAGCCTAGGAGCCTTTTACGGATCCATTTAATCAAGGGCTTGCTTGATTTCATTGATGGTGACAGTAGTAGTCAGCACGACGTTCATTTGGGCATTGAATTTTGGGGGGACCAACTTGAGCAGGTTGGAGCTGAGACTTGCTTACTTATCCTATGTGTACAATTCTTTGAAGTGTTGATGAGAAACTTTTTTGATGTTGGTAGGGTCAGAGAAGGATTGGTCTCCCGAGGTTATCTCCACCATAGAATTAAATTTTCTTTTGGCTTGAGCCTGTTTATGAAAGAAAGAGGTATTCCTGCCCCCATCTTGTAGCCACAGACTGCGCGATTTAAGTCTCCAGAATTCCTCCTCCCGGATGCAAGCCTTATGAATATTAGCCTAGAGCTCCTCTTCCAGGGTTAAGCTGTCCTTCGAGATGTCCATATCTTCCATTTGTTTTTTATGACTCTCCAAACAGGCCTGGGCAACCCACCTTGACTCGGTCGGAGAAGGGAGGGATTTAGCCCAACTTTTGAGACCCTCTTCACTCCTCTCAACTTTTCTTCCCACATAAAGAAGGGGGATCCATTGATAGGCTATTTCTAGACTTCCTCAACTATGTCCAAAAATTCAAGTTGCTGCACCCAGAGAGCAGTAAAACAGAAGGGAATAAGCCCCATATTCAAATGCGGCTTCATCTCAAGCCTAATGGGCTTGTGATCGGAGACCGACGATGAAATAATAATAGAACTGACATCAAGACCTAAAATAAATAAGGAACTATGTATGAGAAAGCGATCTAACCTTGTAGCAATGTGGCCTAGACCCATTCTTCTATTGGTCAATGTATATTTTCCCTCGGGTGGCTTGATGTCCAATATATCCCAGTCCTGAATGAGTTCCTCCACCCATTCTGTGGCTGGGTCCCTTATAATGCTGCTCCCTCACTTCTCCCCTTGGCTTAAAGTAATGTTCATGTCTCTAGCGAGAATAACATTATCCATCTGAATCTCATTTTCTAGGTCCCTAATGTATTCCCAACAGATTTTTTTGTTTCCCAAGATGACCAAACCATAAATATGTAAAATATTCACAGTCTCTTTGGTATGAAGATGCAAAAACTGTGCAAAAATCCAGTTTGAGTTGAGTTTAACCAAAATTTTCTCAAAGCATGTCTCATCCCATGAAATTCCCAGCCCTCTTGAGGTGCCTCTAGAGGAGACTACAATACCTCCTCCTTTTCCCCAAAATTATTTTTTTGTGGAGAAAGTTCCTTTCCTCCATTTTGGTCTCCTATATGAGAAGAATGTCAGGCGTTTCCAACCTTACTAGACTTTTCAATGCTTCTTCTTTTAGGTTGCTCCCCATCCCTCTGCAGTTCTAGGAGACGATCTTCATTACTTCCTTTTTTGAGCTGAGAGGGCTCCCTTACAGCCCTGGATTTGGTTTCTGTATGATTTATGGTTTTTTTCCAACATCTTTTCTAGGGTTGTCTGGCTCCCCTGCAACTTCTCCTTGTAGGTTTCTTGCTCCCTCTTTTCCCTGGAGGATTTCTGTCCCCTGGCCGATCTTCTAACTGAAGTTTGGGAATCCCCAATTTCTCCTGCTTCCTCTAACTCCTATGAAAAAAAAATCTTCCCCCTCAGAGATAGGCTCTTTCTCTTTCAGGGTTTCTCGATGATAATCGCCAATCTTCAGTGGTTCTAAGGTTTCTTGCATTTGGAGATCCTTTTGCACATCCCGTGGCATAGTTTCTTGGACTTCCTTTGTCTCTAAGCTAAAGCTTGCAAAGATGTTCTCTTGACCTTTATGGGTGGGTTTGGCTTTAGGAATACTCCCCGTGGGTGCTAAACTTCCCTTTCCTTTCTCCGTTCCTTGTCCGATTGGCCCTGGCTTAAGGCTTGTTCTAGGTTTATTGGCTTGTTGCCATCCTTCTTATTTCTCCTTTTCTGGGCCTACATTTTTGGGACAGTTCTTGGAAAAGTGGCCATACTCATGACATCCGCGGCATTTGAACGACAATTTTTCATAGTCTAATTTTTGCAAATGGGACCAGTTCGCCATCGTTAGCGTAATGGATTTTGGCAGCCCAACTTCAAGATCAACCTCCGTGCATATTTTGGCATAGTCATATTGGTATTTGTATTTTTCTCTGTCTATGAATTTCCCAAGGGCGTTGCCAATTTGTTGCATTGATTCCCAGTTCTAGCAGTGCACCGACAAGTTTGGGAGCCTGATCTAGACTGGAATGGTAGATGGAACATACTCTGAGGGGTTGAATTTTGGAGTCCAACGATTTAAGTACAGTCCTTGAGGACCCATGAAATAGGGTCCGTTTCTGAAGATCATGTCCTTGTCTTGAATTCAAACAGGAAGAAACCCCGCCCCAGGAAGTATGAGGTGACGCTGTTTGCAACGAGGGGCTTCCAGTTTTGAATGATCCAGGCTTCCGTAGTTTTTGGTGAAGGCCATAAGCCCATGAACTGACAACCCAACGTTCAGTCCGCAAGGGAAAGGGCCATTTTCATTGGAACCTTAGGCAAGAGAGCCATCAAGGGGATATCATCCAATCTCTTGAAAAATTTGGAGGCGAGTTGTTTCTTCTTTTTTGGTTGGGAAGAAACCAGAAGCTTAAAGGCCTCAACCTAAGGAGGAGGAGGAGGTGGAGGAATAGGAGGCAGTTGAGAGTCCGCCATTGGGCCGAGCCCTGCCGCAACACCAGAAACCCTATGCAAGGCAGAGAGCGGGCTCGGGCGCGAGAAGAATGGGTTAAATTTACATAAGATAAGGAAATCTGCTCCAGGGGCCTTGTTTCATTTTTTCATGAGCTTCAAACAAGAAAATGAACTCTGTTATGGAGACTTTGTTTCAAGTTTTAATGAGCTTGACACAAGAAAAAAAACTTTGCTCAAGAGACCTTTTTTCATTTTTTTAATGAGCTTGACACAAGACGAGGAAATTTGATTTGAAATTTTGTTTCATTTTTTAAGGATATTGACACAAGACAAGGAACTCTGCTCCAAATACCTTGTTTCAACTTTTTAAGGAGTTTTACACAAGAAAAGGAACTCTTCTTCGATACCTTGTTTCATTTTTTAACAAGCTTGAAACAAGAAAAGGAAATCTGCTCCAGAATTTTGATCATGGCCCATAAGACGTCATTTCTTCCAATCGGTTCTCATCAAAAGGGAGAACAACACTCTAGAAATCAGGGTCCAATTCCCCCAGTACATGATGAACTATATCCTTGACTAGATCATTAGTGGACATGAGCATGGAACATGTTGCCACATAATTAACCTATTGTGGGGAAGATAACACTTGCATATAAGGACCATTTAGGGGTGTTGGTTGATTGGGAGATAAATTGGGACCAATGAATGAAATTTGATCAATGGTCATGATTTTTCCTTCATGCGGGAAACACATCACACAAAAGAGAGAAGAGACAAGATCTCCCATGACATAAACATAGTCACTCCCAAGGAGTAAATTAAAATCCAGAGGGCCTTGAACAACCATTACATCTATATAGACAATTTTTCCTTCCAAAGTAATAGGAAACTTAGGAAGGATCCATAATGGTTGACTGGTTCCTTTGTTAAAAGCCAACAAATTTTGGGTAAGGGGCACAAAATTTGGAGAACCTAAAGCTTTCCAAGTAGTTAAGGATAGAATACTAACATATGCACCTTCATCTACGATTGTGTGAGGTACAAGTATATTATAATCCTGTACCATGATCTGAAAGGGAACGTAAGAAAGAAGAAGATATCCTGCCAGTCGACTCCAATCAAAACAAGTGACCATACTACTTCGAGGGGGTGTCGTGGGAATGGGAGAAATGCCCCCTTGTGTTATGGGAATGGGAGGATTTCCCTCTAATTCATTTGAATCTGAAAAAACAAGAAAAACATGAGTGTTATAAGGTTCACTCTCTATAGGAAAGGTACGATCAATTGACGGTGGAATCGAGTCAATCGTTTTCTCAACCAATGGTTGGTTGGGAATGGACTCATGGGATTCATTTTCAAAGAGAGTGGGATTGAATAGAGATGAATTATGATCAATCAGTCGATCAACTAGTGGAGGATCAGGAGAAAGCTTCCAGTAACCATTGGGAAGTCGTGGCTGAGAAGTTGTAAGGTTTTCCAACACTTTTGAGGCTTCAGCCATATAAGGAAAAAGGTGAATGGGATGATTCCCTTTAGATAACCTACAAGGAAATTTGACTTTACCCCATTTCCCATGGATATTACTATCACTAGTTGAGGGTTTATAACCATCATGATTTCCAGAGGCTGATGAAAAAGGATGATTTAAGCTGGTGGACCACACTTATAATACCTTGGGAATACCGGGACAATCTCTAAGAAGGTGGTCACCCTTGCATAACCTGCAAGGGAATTTTAATTTTCAGGGTTGATTGGAAGGTTTGTCAATAGTAGTTGCATCGGTAACAATGGTTGTTGGGTTGCCTCTTTGCTTATTTTGCTTCTTCTTCTTCGTCCTCTTATTATTATTCTTCTTCTTCTTAGCTTCATGGATACTAGAATCAAGACTTTCACCTAGCAAAGAAGAAGAAATGGAGGAAGAAAAAATAGGTGAATAAGGAAAAGGGTCAACTTTAGGATCAACATGAGGTTGATGTTGTTCAAGTGGAGGCGAACTTGGTTGAGAATCAGCTTGGACATTTAGAACCATAGGGGTCAAAAATAACCAAAGTCGATAACCAATGGTCAATCCGGGAAGGGACAACGTTGCCATATAAGGAGCACCAATATTTCCAAAAGGAGAAAAAGGACCAGGATTCCTATCAGAGGGGTTTCCTTGATTGGTAGACTATGGAAAAGTTGCCATTAGTATCAACCTAAGATCTACTGAGGAGGTGTTCCACAAAGAGGATGTTATTATGCAATCAATTAATTTTTGAAATTAACAACAAATAAACCAAAAGGGGTAACTAGGCATAAAGGTTTACCAAGCAACCATGAACTGCAATATACACCTTGGTGAACCAAGGAATTAACGTACAACAACCAATCTTCCCGAATTATGTTTTCGGTGTATCACGGTATACAAGGCGGCCAACTTGGTTACCTATGGATGGATAACAACTTATAGGGGACTCCCAAAATATACTCGACGATACGTGGGAGTGTAATATTTACTAGTGTTGTCTAATGTGCAACCGTTCAATGAGAGCGTTCCCATATAATTTTCATGCATAGAGCGACATATGATATACCCGAATGTACGTGGAGAACGATCCTATACACTTACGTACGTGGAACGAGATTTCACCCCCGGGATGCAACATTGGAAAACAATGACAACTCCTACGTTTAATGACGCTGGAACATGTCTCTAGCCTAGACCTATAGATGTTTTCGTTAATGTTCAAAATTCTCCTTAGGTTAATTGAGATAAATTTTAAAGTTGATCTTGAATTATGTTTAAATTTCAAGGCTCAAAATTGATGTCACCTGAACATACCTTTTATGAAACTAACATGAGGAAAATAATTTCCATTTCGATGAAAATTATCTAGTGTATGGAAGAAGTGAAAGCCTTGATGAAACAATCAATTATGTAGCAGAGAAGAGCTTCCTAACTAGATATTTCACTTTCACAGTTCCATTTCACTTAAAAGCATTAAAAAATGCCAAACCATGCAATGTAATCTATGCACGATTCCCCTGAAAACTATGCAAATGAAATCTATGCACAATTTCCTTTTAAAATGAGTGAGGATGCACTTATCAACTTTCAACACTAAGCAATTTAATCTATGCTCAATTACAATCTTAATGACAACTTTCAAATGCAATGCAATCTAATGCACTTTTCAAACTTAAAATTTGAGATGAAAGTTGAACAAATGCAAATGCAATTCTTTCTGGTTTAGAAAAGAACTAAAATGATCATCAAACATACATGCAAGCATCAAAACAGTAAATTCAATTACCCAGAAAACCTGAGATTCACCTCAAGATCATTTTCACTACTTGGACACGGAACAAAATTTTTCAAACCACAAAGAATCTAATAGTAAGCAATCAAAATGCTAATCACACAGATCAGGAACAAGAGTGTAGAGATCAAGACATTCCAGAATTTCAGTCAAGAAACCTTAAATAATATCACTTTTAAGACCAACATGGGTAGATAGTGGGAACCCGAGTGTTAAGCGCAACTGTTCATAGTGAAATATGTGCTGACAAGGCTCCGTTTTCTAGAGAAAACGCGCTGGACAAGGAAAGGTTAGGAAAATACAATCAAAACTGAAAGTAACTCCAAACTTGACACTCTACAGACCAAACTACTCATAATTTAGGCTTATAAGCAATCAAAATGATGGATTATAATGCGGTTGGCCAAACTAATCTAAGAGACCAAAAATAAAATAAGGTTTGAAGGGTTATTGGCTCCCCAACGGAGTCGCCATTTTGTTGTGCAGGAAATTCTTTCTGCAGAAAAAAACGATCCCTCTAGTCCTATGGGAGGATCTAGCAGCAAACGAGACAAAAATATATGCAACCTTTCCTAACTTATACTAGAAAAAATGAAGGAGGATAGACTTTTTACCTCTTTCTGATGCTAATGCTTGTCTTTGGTGTCAAACTTGCTTGTTTCGCTTCCACGCTCACGATATCCTCTCCATTGGTGAAGATGAATGCCTGCTAAGAAAGAGAAGTGGAAACAACAAATGTATACAAAGCATAATAGTATGTAGTATAAGTTATGCAATATATCAAGGAACACTACCATAAATAGACAATCATTGACATATTTATGGAAATGAAACACATAATGTATTTTTAATAGAATCAAAAGGGATAAATACAACCAGAAGCCTTGATGTTGGATGCCTCCTTCAGGTAAGACTCCAAGTCCTAGAATTTTCCTTCAAACAACTTCCTCCTTCACAAATGGGCAGAAATTGGGCATGTTTCAGCTCGTAGGATGGAAACCAACCATTAGTGGATAATAGGGGTTTCATTTATAGGGAACGAGAGGGAGTTGAGGATCCATAAAAGGTGGGAGGAGTTCCACATCTTCAAGGAAATATCTATGGCCATGAATGGGAGGTCTCACTCTTATCATCAACTACTTCAAAGCACGTTGTCGTTCTAGAGCTCTCTAGTAAGGGAAGATTCTCCTCCATTTTGGGAAGAACTGCCTGAAGAGGGACAATGCATATTTTCCTGACAAAAGTCACACTGCCAACACTAGACACATGTTTTTCAAAAGGTGACAAGCGAGGGTCATAAGCGACGCAAAGCGCATTGGGCTTGTAAAACAAGGTTTTTGACAAGCTTTTCATAATTTTTTAAAATCAAGTCATATTTCACTTCTTCAGGGTTTTTCTAGGCATGTTTGATGGAGAAAATATTTTGCGACATTAGTGGAATGCCGACACAAAGTGGAGTGTGAAAAAATATTGCATAACATATAGTTCAAGTGAAATATGACATGTTATTGTAAACCAATTTCGACATTGCTTATATTGTGGACATGATGTTTCTTTGCATTCATTGCATACATAATTGACTCCTGAAGAATTTCAGGATCTTCATCATGTTAATGATCATGAAGTCTACTTGAAAGGATTGTCTACACCTTCTTCTATATGTGCTTCATTTACAATTAGCTTATGGGGGGATGCATTTTGTATCAAATAGTTCTCCAAGTGGTTTTTAGTTATAGTCAATGTTTGTCTATTTACAAATGGCCAAGCATATCCACGGTTCAATTCAGAAATTCTTAGTTATCAATATAAAATTTTGCTACATAACCAAAATATTGCATGTGGACATTTTGAACCACTCTTGTTACATAGTACAATAGATAATGTAGCTTCAATAGATATAACAATTAATCCATGCATTTTTCCATATCAATTCTTACTTGAACAGTTTGACATACTATCAATTGAGAAAATGTTATTTGAACAAGGCTTCTTGATCTATCGAAATAATTTCAATGACTGTCATGAATCTTTGTTTGAGTCTATTTGCACGCTTGCATTGTGGTTTGATATGTCTAATATGAGAAAAACAATTGCAAAAACTTTTTACAATAGTTTCATTTGGAATGAAGATACAGTTATGAATTGTTTACAACAACACATGAATGATGGAAAAATTGAACAAGATAAATGTCTAAATGATTGGAAAACTTACATTATAAACTTATCAATGCCATATGAAAATGGACATATAGAAGAAAAAGATTTTTCAACACAATGGATATGTGAACTCCTTGTTGTTAACATATATATTTTGAATATAGAAATAAAAGATATTTCTTTGAGATTGTATTCAACAAAAACTTGCTCCAAATTCTTGTACATTACCCATATACCAATATATACATCACATGCACATTTTCATGCAATGATTGAAGTTCATAGTGTTGAAAATATTAATGGAAATGAAAAGACACCAGCAATGCTCCAAAGAATCTCAAAATATTGCAAACTGTTCTCAAGTGTACCTTGTAGGTATCTTGTTAACGAATAATCTAGGTATACTAGATGTTCTAGTTAGCTAAAACATTTGTCAAATGAAAATACAAAAAAATAAAAATAAATAAATAAATAAATAAATTGATGAAGTGCCAGAGGATTTCACATCATCAAATGAGAACAATACTCCTTTTTCAATGAAGATACAAAATATAGTTTGTATTTCTTTCTCCAATGCATATAGTAAGCAGTACACTCATTTACATCAATTGAAATTTGCAATACGAGCACAAGGTGCTATAGTAAAAAAAAAAAAAAAAAAAAAAGCAATATGCAAAGTCGAATAAAGAATTGAGGCATATTTGCAATAAATCCAAGACACACCTACATATGCATGTTGCATTTGGAAAGGTTGTCCTTTGGGAAGGACATGCAATCTATTGACAAAGACATATTATCCACTATTTGTTATATGATGCATGCTTCAAACTTAAAAGTCATTAAAATCAATGAAAAAATAGGCAAATTTTGTAATAATACAATACTCAATGAGAAAGTTCCTACATTTGCATCACCTCTTTATATTCGAAAAAATGAAAAACTGATGTCTGTTGCACAATTGACATATTTGGAAGAGATATTAGTGGCACCAAGGATGGTTTTTTCACAAATAAGAAAAATTGGTTACAAAAGATCACAAATTGTATTAACAGGAACAATTATAAATGTTTCGTCTAGTATAGAGAGAATTCAGACAACTTTACCTAGAGATATTGATGACAATATGACATTGGGAATTATGGTAAAAAGAAAACAAAAATGCCTATTTGTATGGAAATATTCAATCGAAAAAGTCATGTATGCATTACATGATTTGTGCAACACATATCCATACAAGAGAAAACAAATAGTAACTAACTATGAATGGATATTTTTTTTATTATCAAAGTAAGCAATATTATCAGAACAATAGTCCATAAATGAGGGAATTGGACTCACCAAATGCAGATAATGATCTAGAGCCAGGAACTGAAACACTTGTACATGGTTATTCAGAGGCCCACCTTATGATCTTGATACAAGAATAATATAAATTGCACCTTTTGAAGGTTTTCGTTCCCTGGATAATTTTCAAGACAAATTCTATGAAGAATTGAACTTCCTGACACTGTTCTTTGGATCAAGTCATCCTATTGATGTTATCAACCACTTTTCATGTCAAAAAATTGCACAATGGGAATTGTCGTACATGTTTGGTGACTTTTCAACACATTTCAAACATATTTTTTAAAGCAATTTATATTTTGATAAACCAAATTTCTAACTCGGCTTGGATTTATATTCACAAAGGAGAGCCGAAAGGACAAAAACTAGTTGGTAAAGACATTAAAAATAAAATCAATCTTCATAAATTATTAAAATCACCAATTGCGTATTAATGCTTAAGAAGCATTCACACTTCGCCTGAATATTTTTAACACTTATGAAAAGATATATTTGCAATGATATGATATCTTGTCCCACTGACTTTCTTTGTGTCATTCGCTAGTGTTGAGCATCTTTGGGAACCATTGATAAATGCACTAAAAATACAAAGTAGTGAGTCAATAACAAATGAGTAAAATAATCTTGATGATTAATGCATTTACACATTGATCAAACGTCAACTGACCATATGTAGTCAATATTATAGGCATATAATCTTGTCACTATGTTCCTTGATGAAAAAAACAATGAATTATTTGGTCAAGTGCAAGATTATTTTTTTATTATAGAAACCCAAAGTACAGGAACATAGCATGAACATGGATTACTTTGGATTCAAAATGTGCCAATATATCAAAAATACCTTGATGCCTATGTCATAGGTTTCATTGATCATTATTTGACTTGTGATTCAACAATTTTGTAGAATCAAATGATTCAATTTCAAACTCATCACCACACAAAACCTTACAAAAAATATAAAAATTCTACTTGTAGATTTGGTTTCCTATCCCTCCAATTGATGAAAATTGTATTTTGCATCCTTTTTGCAATGAAAACAATGAGAACCAAATGATGCAAAAAAAAAACTTTCAATTCTTTTGCAGAAAAAATCTTATTCAAAAAACATAACATTTATAATGCTTTTAGTCGATCTTGGAATTACAAAACAATAATACATCATGTTGTTGTGATTTTGTATCACTTAGCCAATTGTACTACTCAAAATAAATCCTTGCGATGTGTGGATAAATGAATTTGCAAAAAAAATCCCTTCATTGTGGCAAGAAAACACACATGCTCAATTTATTTTAGATGCCTATGATGCAACAACATATTGCAGTTCCTATATGACAAAAATGGATTGGTCCATGACAATTGCATTCAAACAAATTTGAGAAAATTTCATATCTTACGGAGACAAAAAAATTGAAACTATTTGTAAGCTTGGAAACACATTGCTAAATATGCAACAAATTTCAAGTCGACAAGAAGTTCACATTGCTTTGTCATTGCCTTTATATTCAACTTCTATAAAAACAATTTTTCGTTGACACTACTCTAGCTGAAAAACAAACATATGCTTTAAAAATACCTATATTGTTAGAACAAGAACCCGATAATTTTAAGGATATTGTTTGCATGACAACTTTTAATAGATATATTCCATGACCTATTGCGCTTGAGCACGTTTTCTTAGCAGAATATGTTTCCTCTTGTTCAATCACAAAAAAAACATTAAAAAAAAGCAAAATGTCCATGTTTCGTAAGATTTGTTCGATACAATGAACACATGGACCCAGAAAACCATTATAGAGAAAAATTGATGCTTTATATCCTATACAGAAAGTCTGAATATAGATTAAATAAAAATGAAGAAACATCAGCTCAAACATACTTTCACATAAACACATTATCGATGTCATAGAAAAACAATTTTCCCATTTAGTCACACCATGGGCTGATATTGAAATTGCTTCTACGACAATTTCATCCCAAAGCGAAGAGATATTTGTGCTTCACTTGCCTGTAGAAACTGACAATGGGCCTTTTCCTAATGAAAAATATGATATTCAACAAGATTTGCAAGAGAAAATGAAATTCAAAAACACTGAAACTAAATTTACAAAAAACGATGAATTCATTAAGCATCCTTTCGTTTTGGACACATTGGCATACCATGAGATTATGAGACAATTAAATCAAGAGAAATAATCAATAATCAAACAAATAGTTCTATAGAAAAAGAATAATCCTGGTAAGCGCTTCTATTTGTTCATCACTGGAGGTGCAGGTACATGAAAGACATTCACTGCACAAGCACTTTACCATGTACTCATACGTCTTTATAACAAAGACTTACAAAGTGGCACTTTGAAAAAAAATTACTAATACTTTCATTTATTGAAAAAGATTCATATATTACACATGGTGTTACAATCCATTCAACTTTGCATTTTCCACTTTCATCGCATCACATGGTGCCATTGGCTTCTAACACACTAAATATATTGAGCAGAGAATACAGAGATATTAAATTTATATTGATAGATGAGGTTTCATTAATTGGGTCTCGATTGCTATATAACATTGATAAGTGACTCCGTGAAATTATGCATACTCTAGAGTCCCTGTTTGGAAACCTTGACATAATATTTTGTGGTGACCTATGTCAAGCACAACCTGTAGATGCCATAGTTAAAATATCATTACCCAGTTATTGTTGATACAAGCTTTCAGGAATACATTCAAATTATATCATCTACAGTTTTCAATTTAAGAAAATTTTGTATTCAAAGACTTTTTACTTTAACGGTTAACAACACTATTGCTAAGAAAAAAGAATTGTGATGAGGAAAAAAAAATCTTCTTTCGTATAGCAAGATGGTACATTTTGATAGTTAACATATTCTTCCTTTTTCCATTTTTATTTTATGTATTCCATTAATTCATAATTCACAAATACTTGTAGTAACACGAATATATAGTTTTGCTTTTATTGCAGGTTCCAGAATTACAAAACACTAAAAAATATTTAGTTCAAATCTTTCTAAACATTTGCTACAATACATCAATGAAGAATGTTTTCCTTTCCTTTTTGTGTGTGTTTAAAATAACTAGTTCTTGTTTCTCTTTTGCTCTATATGTTTTGAATCAAACAACTTTTTTTGATGCAAATGAAAACAAAGAGCAAGATACACATTTTGCAATACAGTATTTCAGTTATATCAAAAGTTCTATGACACTATGGTATCGTTTTTTGTTAATAAGAACATTAGATCTTAGTTGCATAATGACATATCGTAACTTCAAAACGATTATTATGCTACATTATATATATGTTGATCTTTTGATCTCCACTGTTGTAATATTAACTTGGATTCTCATTTGCTGTAAATTTTGGAATTGTGTTCTGTTGGGAAAAAAAATAAAAAATGAGAAAGAAAGCAGTTGCATGTGTATGAATGTGTTCATTTATATATATGCTCAATTACATGCTCTGTGTTAAAAGAAGGCAATACAAGAGAATTCACATAGTTGTGTTCTCGTCTTCTTTTCCCATAGATCAAATTGTCCTTATTTTCCTATTTGTATAACTGTTTTTCATGTAGTGTTCATTTGATAATTTGCCATTTCCCCCCTGTTTTTTGGGCTATATAGTGTTACCTTGCAGTTATATACAATTGCAATTTTATTTCTCCATTTCAAGCTAATAGCTTATTATTTATCATAGAACATGTTAATAGTTTCCAATGTTTGGCCCGTGATAATGATTCTTTGATTAATGGTGAACGATGTGTGTGCTATTTGAAATCAATGATCCCTTTTTGAAGCAAAATGCCATTGTTATGAATAATAATTATATTAGTTATTTTGAACTACGAGTTCTTATGGAAAATTTTTCATTGATATATGTAATCAATTTTAGTGGGACATTATGACCGATTTTATTTTCTCGCTACTATAGTGTTTTTTGTACCAATATTGTGTTAAGTATTTTGTATATATGTTATTTAACATATGCAATTTAGTGTTGTAGATATATTGTAAACAATAAATTGAGATATTTGTAAAATAATCTCTGAATCATTGGTGACTTGATTTCTTATTTTTGATGTCTCATGTCACTCTAGATTTTGGGGTTTCACTATAACACTATGATAATCAGTATAATTGATAAAAATTTCACTAAACTTATATGTTGCACCTACTTCCGGAATGTTGAAAACTCTTGGATTGTTGAGTCAAGTACTTTTATTTATTAAGCATAGTAGAACTACGTTCAATGTTAATTCAGTGTCCTTTAGCCCCAAATTCAAGGCATAAACTGCTATTTGCATCAATACACCAATCAAAAACATATGTCAGATGAGAATTTTAAAACAGAGTTACGAATTGTAGCAGAAAATTTGTCTATGATTTGTCTCCAACCATCTATTTTTATTGTTCCAATATTATAAATGAATCAATGAGGCAAGCTCAATGACGATACAAAACAAGTGCCAAAGAGTTCAAACAGTGGAGTGACTAAGAGAACAAAAGAGTATAATTTTTTTGATAAAGAGGTATGTGTTATTTAAGCACTTATTACCTATTATTTAATATTGCTGGAAAATTTTATGAAATACACTTTGAGTACACTCATGTGCCATTTGATGTAGTCAGTAAAATAGTATGAAGCAACCACATAATCATTATACAATTAATAATGAAATAATTTATGAAGCTGAAACTAGGCTGCATGTATTGTAGACCTTAATATTTTAATGTTAATATGATAATTAATCTCACAATGGATAATTTTCCCCATAATTTTGTGATGCTCAATGCTAGTATTTATTTTATCATGTGCTTTTACAAACGATCCATTCTGCTCCCTTTTTTATGAATTCCGTATTAATTTTTATTTTGCTTCCAGAATGCTACATATTTCCAAACTGTCTCACTGAATTAAAAAACTAGAAAAAACAAGAATGACATGAAGCTCATTTCTAGGTAAACTAACAAGTCATAAATAACATGTTTTACTCTTATGGTTTTTGAACTTCTTTTGCTTCACACTCATACTAAAGTCTTTCTTTCACAAGACAAATTATGATATATTAATTTTTGTATTAGGCGTCTACAAGGCTACCCTATGTGCTTTGGATCGATATTGATATCTAGTAAAATCTCACTATTGTTATTGTAAAAAAAAAAAAAAAAAAAAAAAAAAAAAAACACCTTCTTTCATGAACGACGGAAAAAATGTTCTTTGTCACATATTAAGCAATGTATACATGGTTATGTTTCGTGTGTTAAAGCTTATATTACCTCGGTTGCCAACCTTGATTTTTGAACACACTGTGTGTTCTGGATACTCTTGTATTGCCCTCGGTGTTCGTTGAGCTGCATTTTTGCCCAAATTTTCACGACATTTATCACATAATTATATGCTTACACCTAGTTTTTTTGTCCATTTAAGTTTATGATTAGAGGCATTTAGAGACAATAGCTATTAATTGATCAATTCTTCTTATTAGTTAATTTGATGAGTGTTTTGTGTGTAAATTTCATTAATAAATGCATTCTTGGTGGCAGGTGAATAGGTCTGGTGCAGGAATGCATTTAAGTACGAATTAACCCCATGCAAGGGGCATAGCTTGGGCTCAGCGAATAATCTTGAGAGCTATGTGCTGGACCTTTGCCTAGTTTCAAGATGAGGTTGTGCGCAGAACAACAACTACACAACGTTATTTTTATGGGCCAACAATGGGAAACACAGTGGGATGGAATGTGTAATGGGTCAGAAATAGGAGTCATATTGGCATCAAGCTGTGACCTTGTTTAAGAAGGTCAACAATATGGTGGTGGCTGCTGGGTTGCATTCTTTCACTGTTTCCCCATTAGAAGAGAGCGATGGCGAAGATAACTCGTTTAAGCGTATTTTTTTTGTGCACTGTACACGAGCACCTCCTCAATAATGAGGCATGAAAAGTTCAAGAATAACACAATCTACAACAACAATATCACCATTCTCTCCAAATCATAAAGTTTGTATCGTGCCCATGCAAAGAATATTTTCAAGGAGTTGAATGTGACATTATATGTTGTGGAGATTAATTTGAGAGATGATTCAACAGGCTTTAAGCTGTGTGGTGGGACGACGCACTGTGCCAAAAGTCTTCATAGATGGAAAACATATTGGTGGCTCTGATGATACTCTATAGGCATATCAAAGTGGCCAGTGCACTAAGCTTGTAGGCCAGACAGATGAAGAAGATGTTGCTCTGTCCCACGAGATTGAACGAATAACCTTATCATTATAGGGGCAAAATATCTGACAATAATATCGAATCTACCTCTATGGATATCGAAGCAAGGAAGTTGGAGTCATATATAGTGAATATATGGCGCATAAAGGAATAACATCAATTGGGGCTAGACGATTCTAGGTTTGAATTGCACGCATAATTTGGACTTATAAAGTATCGTATTACTAAGGATGCATCAATGAATGCCATGCCTCTTAGTTCCAGTACATGGGATCAACGATTAAATGTTACAAATAGTTCGATGGAATTACAACTACAGAGTCAGAGGAGGAATGTGCTCCTGCTGGACGTAAGGAAAAGTTATGAATGGGATATTGGGCATTTACAGGAAGCAAGAAGACCTGACGTGTATATATATATATATATAGGAGCCAACAAGGCATTAACACATAGTATAGTAGTCCATCTCTGGATGTTCCTTCCTATGCTGACTGGCTAAAAAAAAATGTGCGATTCGAAGTCATACTTGTGTAGATATTTACTTCTTCTCGTCATGCATTTCCAAGGTTGAATCATAGGTGAATGGTGGTGTATCCCATCTTCCATTATTGGGGGTTGACCTTCCATTTCAGGTTCTTCCAAGTATTAAGGAACTTTTCCAGACACGCATGGAAGTTAGGGTGTGATGGTGCACGCTGTGAATACGGCTTTCTAACATAAAAAATGGAGATCTGTGCTATGGATTTATTTCCAGAAGTTCCATTCAGCAAGACTTGCAACAACATGCCTATAAACAACATCAAATGCAGAGAATGAGGGCACATGTCTATATGTTGCGTGAAAGGAAGCAATTCAATCTTTTGCCAGCGTTGGAAGGGTCAGAAATTCAAAGGGAATTGTGATAACTATGGCGAACAAAATGAAGTTTCCAATTGTGCGATGCCCCAGCCAGTAGTGCGTTTTCAAATTACTTCTAGAAGCAGATCACCAGCTCGACCCCAATTGGAAACAAATCCTTTCGTTTTGATCTCAATTGATTTATACTCTATATTCATATGCCTTGTAAAAATCAATACATTTAATTAGAGCAGCACCGCTGCTATAAAAGCGATGGTTGTACATCGATTTAGGGGAGGGACTACTGTGTAAAAAAACTAGAATCGTTGTGCCTGTGACTTGTGTAAATCAACTTCCAGTTGTTGTCTTAAATATACATGGTTGCCTTCAAGTTGTGAGCATAAGCGTTGTTTCCATGATTCATTTCGAATTTTGTCTTTGATGTTTTGAATCTCTCTTCTTTCATTACAGTAAGTCAGCTTACTCTAGGCATGGGAGGGCCCGCCACTTCATTAAACAACCGATAGCTATATTACATAACTTAAGTATTGCTCTCCTATGTTAAATATCTCTGATTCGTTTTATAACTTGGTTCACATTTTAACACAGAGACATGCTCTGTTTCTCTGTTTGAATCGCATTTATCCATATTTATAATTGGAGAATCCACGATATAGGAATATAATTATTTCTGAGTTTGATTGGAATTAGAAGAGATTTGAATGCTTTAAATTTGAGTATATTAATACTGCCAATTTAGAATATTGATTAAAGGTTTGCATTACTTAGTTTCTTTTGAATGTTTGCAGGATTTAATGCTCATTTGATTTGTTTATGCATTCCAGGACTTCACTTAGTAATTAGATCTCTTTTCAATTAGAATCTTTCTTGTTTTTCATAGTGTAATCAATTTCTTTATAAGAGTAAGTTTGAGTGTGAATTTGATTGTGCAGGTAGAGATATAAAGTCTAATGCATAGTGATTTAGCTTTCATTATGAGTTACATGATTTCAAAGAGTGAGCTTGCTTTTGAATAATTCATTTCATTGTAATATTCCCAAAATGGAAAAGCAAGAATATAGTACAAAAAACTAGAAATAACAGTGTAAATCACACATCAACAATGGAGACCAATATGGATCCATAACATTATGTATAAGAACAACAAATCAATACAAAATAGTGAGGCACAAGTCATATGATATGAGGAAACAAGCCTCCCATAAACAATCACTCCCAAAAGTGAGATGCTGCTACAATACAAAATGCCGGAGAGCTGCTACAACGTAGTCATAACAAGGATAAATACAGCTGGAGATCATACAACGATACAAATATAATGATATATGCCTCAATAGATGTCATATAAACATATCTAGGCCCTATATCCCCTTTCCAAGATAACCCAAGAGGGTTTCTAGAAAATGCATACAATATGCAAATGCAAGCTGAAGCCCTAGGGCTGAAGGTTTGTTGCAACAACAGAAACGAGAAGATATGGCTGAAGCTGATGTAGAATCCTAAATATTTTCTCCAATATATCCTCTGGATGAAAGGATGTCCCCTCCACTGAAGAAATCACCTCCCAAAACATATACAGCAACTCCTCCCTAAAATAATGCAGATCCAGTCTGAAACTGCGCTGTAGGGGATAATACCACCTTGGCCTGGTGCCAAAAATGTCAATAAAGCCGAAGGGGCTTCTTTACTAGCCTCCCAATGGAAGGAAACCTTCCTCCACTACAAAATAGCTTAGAAAACACCCAATACAATCCTCCACTGCTGCACCCTGCAACACAACACAGTTCTAAGTAGACACTGCATTTTTGAAGAAAGTTGTAGCTTGGCCAAATGCTGGAATGTGGAAATGTAGTGCAAATACTTCTCCTGAGTAGCCACTCGAAGTCCCCCGAGGATGAAGGTGGGATTCCTGCTCGGGAACACCCTTGTGCTAAACAATAATGCAATCTTAGATAAACAATTGAAGAGAGCCTCAAGTCTTAACAGACCATAAACAAAATAATAATCCAATCATGCCCACGATGGCTGCCATCCTCTTCCTTATATTCTTGGTGAGCTTGCTCACCTTGGAACCTACTCATTAAAGCCACTATCTCCATGCATGGAGTCTCCCTCCAAAACTGCGTTTTTCCTCGATGAATGCCACTCCTTCCATACCAGCACTATTTGATTTGGTCAAGGTTGACCCAGTCTACATGTCCCAACCCCTTTTCACACATAAGGGTCTTCAATCCAACTTTTAGATGACCTCCTTTCACATTAGGAGTGTATTTATTCCTACTAAGGAGATTTATGGGTCTCCATACCCTCTTATTCTTCTAACTAGAAGCAAAAATCAAAATTTAATATTCCAATTAGCTCTGTGCTAATTTAGGAATATTACAATCTAGATTAAAGTCTTTGAATTGAAGGTTTCCCATAGATTATCTGCAATGAGATTTTTAATAGGATCTTTTAGGTGTTATTTTACATGAAGTGAAGTGGTTTTCTTCAAGCAATAGTTAGAACTTTATTTGTTAGTTTGAATCTTGAATCTGTTATCAAGAGTAGTTCTAGTTAGTTTAAGGTGTTAAGTTATCATTAGAATAATGTGTGTCCTTTTGGTTATCTCAAGTTTAGTTTCAATTTCATGAGAGGATCAAATAGATTAGGGTTTTCATGATATCATAGTAGATTTAAAAAGTAGAATTATGAGGTTATCCAGCTATAGTGCGAGAATGTTATATGATTGAGGATTTCTTTGTATTTCCTTATTGTTTCATTGCAGTATGGAGTTTGCAGTGAATACTAGATATAGTTTAAAGTCAAAAATCTTCTTAAGTACAAAACCGATTGACTAAATAGGAATCATAAATTACATTTAGAAATTGAATGTGATTATTGATTTTGCCTCGTCAACAAGTAAGATTTCTTTCTGTTTCGGAAAATTGAATTTAACTATCAGGATTGCAAGAAGCTTGAATATGATGGCTTGATAAAATTGGTTTAGTAGGTCCTCTTTTCAAGATTGTTTATCTGCCAGAAAATGTGTGTTTCATTCCAGTACCTAGTTTATCAGGAATATTTATACTCTGCATTTAAGCTGAACCAAAAACACAGTACAACTTGTGCTTACGAGTCCTGGATTGACAATTAAATATTAAGAGCTTTAATTCACCAATTAAGACTCTCAACAGTGGTAACATAATAAAATTTGCAGGTTTGCCTTATTTTTGATAACTTTGTTTGTATTTCCTAATTCAGTTTAACTAGAGGTATAGAGATGTTATTTCCTGAATTAGCTATGAATAAGAAACAAATTGATTAACATAAAATGAATCTAAGGAACCTTGGAAATAAAAAGCATCTCTATGCAACCCTAATCAAAGTACTTATTAATAGATTTTTGCTAACAAAGGACAAAACATATATCTTTGAATCATTAAGTAACATCCCATTTCCTACTCCTTTTCCACAATTTTGATTGAAATAAAGACAAATGTTATCAATGCTATTTCCTTTCATGTACTTTCTTAATGTTCATAGATTTCGCCTTGCTGATTTTGGAATTATGCATTGTGCAGAATAATAGCAAATTTGTGCCACGAGACAAGAAACCGGTGAAAAACATGATAATTATGATATATGTGGCGATCTTAGGTATACTCTCCTTTGTTAAGAGATTCAAAATCCAAAAAGTTCATTACTCATTTTATCCCTATTATTTTTATATGTCTCTTAGTCATTGCTTTCACTGCAATATCGGTACACATGGTGCAAGTGTCTTCAAAGATCTTTCTTTCAAAAATATATTTGATCACTGCGGAAAAAATAAATCAAAGCAACATTGTATTTTACTTGTAGGAATAGCTATATCTATATCACATATATAACATGCTTCTAGTTTTCTAAACAATTTGCTTGGCGATTATGGAAAACAGTATACATTAGTAACTTTAATTATCTAGACAATTATTTAATAATTACCGAAGCTAGCTTTCATTACTAGTTTCAAGTAACTAGAATCCAAATATTTATTTATACATTTAAAAATCCAGTTTTTATTGCTAATATTAAGTAAATGGAACATAAGAACTAAACCTAAAATTGCAGATGTCACTGATGTTATTAAATAATATGTTATATGAAAATAAATAAATCATAAGTTATAAAGAGGAAATTGTACATATATGTTTGGTTTTTGGACCTTGCCAAAAGAAAGTCGGAAGTCAAGATGGCTATGAGATGAGAGGTCAACATTTTCTTTTGAATGTTGTTATTACATTCCACGACCTATTTGGTTTTGTAAACATGCCCAAATATACACACATATTTGTTTTATGGTCTGTACTATGAGGGTCGGACGTGGCTATGAGGTTAGAAGTCGACCTTGTCACTTTATAAATAATCTAGGTGACCTCCCGACTACAAAATTTCGTGACCTTGAAACCTCGTGACATAATGAAACCAATCGACTATGGTATAGTGAGGGTCGCAATGGAATAAATAAATTAGAGAGAAAAAAGAAAAGAAAAAAAACAACACGCGATTGTTCGACCTCTCAACTGTATGATCTGGGAAAAAAAAAGAAAAAAAGAAAAAAAGAAAAAAAGAAAAACTTGATTTGTGTGCAATTTACGTTTTTATATAGAAATTGGAAATTTTATGTTTTAGGTTATGTTGTACTTTGAGATAATTGTGGTCAATAATCATGCCAAAGCATCTATAGTGTTTTGTTGTGTTTTGTAATTTTGGAGGACCAATGTATAAGATAACTTTTAGCAAACAATTATTGATTAAATCTTCCAGATAATATCAATAATTATAAGTAAGGGCTGCTTGTTTATGTCACACAGTGATTTAAGATTTTGTAAATTGGTTAAGTACACTTATATAAGAAGATATGATTATCAAATCTTGAGACTGAATTCTTCAATTAATCATAAGCTTGAAAAGCTTTAAACAATGTTCAAAAGTTCAACAAAATACATTTAACATTATCAAAATGCTGACAATTTATAAATGAAAGGGACTTACATCAATAAACTATTAAGTAAATCATTATTTATATTGATAATAACTTCAGGAGGAATTACAAGATAATTGAAACACAATTTATCTCACCCAATTATCTCGATAACAATTAAACATATGAAGAGACAAAATTGTATGAAAACTAGAAAAACTCATAGAGAGAACAGAGTTGTATGAGACAAATTCAGAATCCTTCTTCTATTATTGATGATCAAAAAACTTGTACAATTATGCTTACAAAAATTCTCTTATCGAAGGGTGTAACCCTTAATAACTCAAAATGAGAGTTATTTATACTAATTTCTAAAAATTAGAAATATCTTAACTTATTACAATAATAGAATAAAGAAGAATAGAAGAAGGAAACATATAGATGAAGTGCCTCTGTTTTCTTGGAAGTTGTTGATGACTTGGCCCTTTTTGATGGAAATTGTTGCTGATTGGACCCTTGAAAATCTTATGTGCCGACAAGTTGTAAAAATCAGCCTTTTACTCGATGGTCTCAAAAATTTTATCCCATTGATCTTTACTTGGGATTTCTACACTCATCATCTTTTTGAAAATTTCATCTGCCTCTGTATATTTGTCAAAAGTTGGTCTTTGAATGAATAAATGTTTGATTTGATGTTGAATGATCAAATCAAACTTCAGAGCTTCAAGAAATTCTTTCCCTGTAACCTGTCCTTTTATACGCAAATTCTGACTCATCTATTGTAATTCTGTATAACTTTTTACAGTAATCTTATAATTTAATCAACTTATCATCTAATCCTACCAATTCTCACAGTCCTTTATGATTCAAAACATTAAACTTAGTATGAAATCTTTGAACAAAAATATTCAAAGCTTCACATTTGATTTGCAATTGGTTGATTAAATTGATTTTCTATAAAACTTTCTTGATCTCCAGAATTGTTGCAGTTCTGTCCAGTATGTTTATTTCTTCCAACTCTTCTCTATTTTTTGAGTTCAGAACCTTGATCATGTAAGTGGCTTCACTTGGCTTATTTTTGAGATGCTCTTTTTGCTCTTCAATGGCTGCTCTGCATTTGGTGATGAGCTCTTGTTGTTCGAAGATATTTTGTATGGATGGCCATACCTCTGTCATAGACTTGCTAATGTCTTCCCATATGTTCTTCTTAGCTTCAACCAGAGTTCCTGCCATTAGAGATTCACTCTCTAGTTATTTTATCTAAGTCCTAACTAATGGGTCTTTTGCATTTCCTCCATGTATAAAGTATCATTTTTTATCTTATGTGACTCAAGAATTTGAAACCTCTGTTATAACTTCTCATGTGCCTTCTTATGAGTAGCTAAATCTTGTGCCAATTTTGCTGCATCGGTTGTTGTCAAAGATGCTAAAAGCTTTGTTGTTTAAGTTGTTGTATTGAGATCAATAGTCACCTGAAGTGCTGATTTCTCTTTCAATAATTCTTCAATATGTTCTTCCGTTTTTCTAATTCGCAAATTTTGATCAATGATCAATTTTAGCATCTCCTCTTTGTTGTATTCATTCTCTGCAATCTCATTTGTATGTGGATTTTTAGTCGAGGGTAGTTTGAGTTGTTTTCGCAAATCAGAGATGTGTGCATTTTTCTTTTTAACGATTTCCTCAACTACCTTGTAGTATTTTGGATCATACCCAAATTTCACTACAAGGTCCTCCAAAGAATTCAATTTGTTGTCTTTGGCCAATGAAGACAAATTTTCAATATTCAGCTGATATTGAACATTTGATAATGCAACTTTCAATTTGGAGAGTGAGATGGCTGTTGTTTTCATTGTTGAAAATAACATCTCTCCAAACTGTCTGTGCATGTCCATCTGATCAATTGGATGGATATGATTTGCATCAAAAGAGAACATAGTCTTTTGGTGCTCAACATGAGTCTTTGGAAATGGAACTGTTGCCCGTAGAAAGGACATTTTCATCCTTACTTTCTCACTATCAAAGGTTGTGGGAAGCCTATGGTGTGATGTTTATGTTTGCTTCCAAAATTGACTATAAACATCAGATTTCAATGCTTCATTCTTATGCTTGATGTCTAAGATTTTGGAGAAAATGTTTTGTTATTCAGAAGAACTGGCATCTGAATGCTGGATAATATACAGTGGTTCTCTTGCAGGTGATGATGATGGAGGAATTTTAGGAACACTTGTCGATGTAGAAACTTAATTTTCTCCAAAATCTATAATCTCTGGTTGCTCCCCCTCTGAAAGTAAGGTGGAAGCAAGATTTGGTTGTTTTGTGCTGCAAGATAAATTCCTTAAGTATTTCTTTTGCATGTGGAGGCTCTTCTCTGACTCTCTTCTGCTGCTTACTATCAAGAACAAGGGTCTATACATTAGAGGTTGAAACAACTTGTTCATCTACCTCTTGGAGAGTGCCTTCAACCCATTCATCTTGGTTCATATGTTTCTCTATTTTTTCTCTGGAGGTTTGAGTGTAGGAAGTTGTCTTGAGTTCAATTCTCAGAGTAGAAATAATACCATGGGGGTCATAAGACCAAGTAAAACTCAGTTGGAAACCCATTTTATTTAACATTGCATCTACTTCAGCACCAGTTTCTTTGGTATTGCAGATGAAGGATCTAATGTTAGCTTTGAGTTTAAACTGATTTTTTCTCTTTCTTGAGACAAAATGTAGCTCATCCATGTTTAACATTTGTATGATGTACTCTAAGCAGAAAATTCTCACAGGGACATATCTTGGAAGCGTATATGGTGGGAATTCACAGCCATATACTCTGATTTTTTGTATAGTTTTGATATAGGTACCAATCACAAGTTTTAGCTTGCTCACAGAGGTGGAGGATCCTTTTGATTTCTTTCCCAATTTTGGGATCTAATTGACTTGTAATAAGCTGAATCAATGGGTGTATGAATGAGTCTATGAACTCTGAAAAATAATTTGTTGTTTATGTAGCTCTGACCAACTATGTCTAATGAATCATTGATTGATTCAGTCCCTGTGCATCTTGCTTATTGAAGTGGATAGGTAGCATCTCTGCCTGCTGAAAAAGAAACATGTGAATAATTACAAAAGTATAATTGAACACACCCTGTGTTGTAAAATTCATGAATTGTTCATGTATATTTTAAGCCAAGAATTGGCTGTAATTATATATGAACAATGGTGATTTGTATTTACTGATTATGGATAAGAACCCCATGATGGGTTCATACACAATTTGGTCATTTGGGTATCCTAACAGGTATGAAAGAAGAGAGATGCAGTGCGTGGAGGTTTCAAGAAAGATTGAGAATGAGTATGGCGAATTTTTCTTGGGCAACTTTGCATCCTTTAGGAATATCTCAAATATCTGGGCTCTCTGAGGGAAGGTTAGCTTGTGGTAAAGGTCCATGAGAGAAGAGGGTGAAAAATGGGATAGGGAATCAGATGAAGGAATGAGCAGCATCTAGTTTATAGTTTCTGGGGATATGGTGATCAAAATGTTTCCATTCCAAGCCACCACTGATCTGGTTATAGAATCATATTGTTTCTGGCACCATGCAATTAGATCAGGAAAATAGTGGGTCTGTGGAAAGGAAAATAGAGGCAGCATTGACTCCCAGAACCTGATAGGGTCCTGGTTATCTATGTGCTTTTGTTTTAACCACAAATATAGCTCATGGAATTCAAATTCAAAGTGAGCATCTGTGACTTTGAAGAAAGCATCTGCGAGGGGTATGAGGTCGAGGTTGAGTTGTGGTGTTGCAGCAGGGATTTCTTCTGCAACTAGATTGTCGACCTCTGAAAATGGATTGACGACCTGTACTTCTTCTTTAACTGGTTTCTTTGATTTACCTTTAGGGTTAATTTTCTTTTTATTCATGGATTTGGGGGCCATGTTGACAGGGATATCGATTGAGGAAAGGGTTTTTAAGATCGGGTTGCAGAAAGAGGTGATAGGGATTACAGAGGGGTGGGGGGTACCTCCCAGTTTCTAGTTTTGGGTGGAGGGAGTGCGAAATACTGGGGTGTTGCCACGTCGTGGAATGTGGTGGCTATTAAAACCACACTTTTGACCCTCCCCCCCTCGCGTTAACGAGAAACGGTCCGGGTGGGGGTGAAGTGATCCTCCGTTGTAGATCTGGAACGGGTGTGAGATCTGTCGTCCAAACATGCCGACGCTTTATTCCTTTTGATTTGACCCTTTATAATAAAATCAAATGAGCGCTTATATATATAAAATTTTAACAAATGAAAATTGGACCACTTTTAGAGAATTTAACATCGTAAATTAATTGTTAATCTCTTTGGGTATTCGACGCATTTAAACATGCAACCATATTTTTATTTAAAACACTAAAACATTCACATTTTTTATTTTATTGCTTCCCTACCATTTTTTCTTTTTGCCTTCTTTCTTTAGGGAAAATATATTCTAACATTTTATTCTGACATGGATGTACAAAAATATAATTTTTCCTAACATTTTTAAAATTTTTTTTTTCATCCATGTCCCAACTTAGCATTTTATTTTTCATTTTTTAAAACTACCATGCTAACTTATCAAAACCAGATAATGTTACAATATCGGGTCCAGCTGGGGACTGCTTCCCCCTGTGAGATGCAGAGAAAAAACAGTTCCATGGGCCTTCTCCTCGGGCTATGGAGTCTTTGTTTTAGAAAACAAACAGACTCGAAATGGTAAAAGAAAATGATAATGTACAATGATGATTTAGGATCTTCTTCAATACTGTATATAATGTTTCAGAAATATGCCATTGATAGGCAGTGTTGAAAACCGTCCTTCCAAATTTTGTAGCAAAAATGTGATGTTTCCCTTTACCTCTGCAATGCTAAGTGGTCCAAACCATATATTATCAAACTTGCCATGTTTTCCTTTGTCTTCTCTCCTAGCATCCCATCGTAAGACTAAATCCCCTTCTATAAAATCTCTTTCCCTATCCTTTCTGTCAAAAAGACTCTTAATCTTATTTTGATATTTCCTCAATTTGTATTAAATTTCATCTCTATTTTCATTTAATTCAATAATCTAGTTTATTCTTCTAGAGAAATCATCAGCTTCATCAGTAGATTCTTGTAAAAACTTAAGCATAGGGAAATCCAGATTTTTAGGAAAAGTAACATCTTTTCCATAAACCAGTTGGAATGGAGATTTACCTGTTGATCTTTTGGGAGAAATCCTATTTTCCCAGACTGCATAGATGAGATGACTGTCCCAATTTTTCTCATGGTATTCTAAATTTTTCTTGATCACCTTTACTAAGACCTCGTTAGATGATTCAAAAAGACCATTTCCTTGTGGATAATATAGAGTTGAATGATGCAATAAAATCTGATACTTTTGGAAAATTTCAATCATTTTTATGCTACTGAATGATGTGGCATTGTCAGTGATTACTTGTTGTGGACAACCAAATCTAGATAAAATTTCTTTTCAATAAATTTGATCACAACTGAATCTGTGGAATTTCTGATAGAAATGGCTGCCACCCACTTAGTGAAATAATAAGTAGCAGTTATGATCCATCCGAGATGATTACTTGAAGCTGGGTGAATTTCTCCTATAATATTTAGTCCCCTTTGAAGAAATGGTGCTGAGACAACCACTGGAACTAGTGGAAGGGCTACTAGTTTTTCTTACCAGTAAACATCTAACATGGAACACAGGCTCTGACCTTTGCTCCCACTTTTGAAAATAGAGTAGGCCAATAGAATCATGCCCTTAGTATTTTGTATGCTATTGCTCTCCAAGCATAATGACCTCCACATATTCCTGCATGAAACTGATCCATGATTCCTTCAGTCTCTGATTCTGTCAACCAAAGTAGTAGAATGTTAACAGGATCTTTCCAGTACAATTTAGCAATGATGATACAATATTTGATGAATTTCAACTTAAGTGTTTTGCACTGGATTTTTGAAAACTCGGCTGGACATTCAAAATGGATCATAAAATGAAAAATATCTGCATACAAATATGATAATACAAAGTTATCATCAATGTGAACAAGGAATGTTTGAGTTGAAGGAGAAGGTTTTTGTGGATTCTTTCCTTGAATTTCTTGGGAAGGTTCTTGTGGATTCTCCCCTTCTGCATTTAAAGAAGGTTCTTGTGGATTCTCCCTTTCCAAATTTGAAGAAGTTTCTTGTATATGCTTCTCAGAGGCTTCAAAAATAGAGTTTATGCCCAAAAATTTGCAATTAGATTCAACTAACAATTTAGCTAAACCCTATCCCTTTACTAGCTTAGTGGTTTTAATGGTGAGGTAAAACTCAAGGATTTGAGTTATCCATCTTCCTCTTCTTCCATCAGTATCTGGTTGTGTAAGAACATTTTTACAGCATTGTTAGGTACATAGGCAATAATGGTAGAATGGAGGACATACATTATAAACTATTTCAGGGCTTGAACTAAAGCATAGGCTTGCTTGTCATTGATATCATACTTAAGTTCTGCATCTCTCATGACCTTGATAAAAAATGCTATGGGTTGATCATGATAATCTTCATTCTTCTGCAAAGGGACAACAACAAGGGTGGTTCAGAAGCAAAAGAGAATATACCGAAAGGCTTAGAGTAGTTTGGACTGGCTAAGGTAGGAGCTTCAGAAATGACTTTCTTTATTTCATCAAATGCACATCATGCAGGAATGGTCCATTTGACTTCATGGTTATTTTTGAACATATATGTTATGTCTTTAACTATTTCAACATAGTTAGGTATAAATCTTCTCACAAAGTTAATCTTCCCTAAAAAGGCTTGTATCTCTTTCTTATTTCTAGGTAATGATAATGATTGAATATCAGAGACCCTTTTAGGATCTATTAATACTCCATCATTTGAAATGATATGACCTAGTAACTTGTCCCTCTTTGATGGAAACTAAGGACTTCTTAGGATTAAGAGATATTCCAAACTTTCTGCACCTGTCAAAAACCTTCATCAAGTGTTTTAGATGTTTAAAAAAAAAAGAAAAAAAAGAAAAAAAGAAAAAAAAGAAAAAGAAAAAAAGACGGCTAAGTCTATGGCTCTTTGGAATGTTGCTCCTGTATTTGATAGAACAAAAGGCATCCTGGCATACATGAATGTACCCCAAGGTGTAGTAAAGGTTGTCTTCTCTATGTCTTCTGAATTCACCAATATCTAATTATAACCAGAGATTCCATCAAGCATAGAGGTCTTCTGAATTCACCAATATCTGAGTATAACCAGAGATGCCATCAAGCATAGAGAGTCTGTTAGCACCTGAAACCCTTTGGAGTAACTGATCCATCTTTGGAAGTGGATTGTCATCTTTTAGGGATGCTCTATTAAGGTTTCTAAAATCCACACAGAGTCTAATTTCACCATTTTTTTCTTCTGACAGGGACTAAATTGGCAACCCAATTAGAGTATCTTAAAGGTACAATTATCTGGGCATCTAAAAGCTTCTTAAGTTCTTTTTCTATGGTGGGAAGCAGAATTGGATTCATTCTTCTTAAATTTTGCTGATAGGGTTTTGCTTTTGGTTTTAGTGGAATTTTATGCTCAATTAAAGATGTGTCATAAGTTTTTAGATCAGCATAAGACCAGGAAAAAACAACTTTGTAATTCTTAAGAAGTTTGATATATTTAGATTTAATTTCAGGAGTTAAATATGCACAAAGTTTAATATTTTTAATCTCTTCATCAATACCAATATTAGTGTCTTCAATGTCATATTTTGGTGAAACATAGACTGGATTTTTGGGAACATCATTTTGATCAAACAATTTTTCTAAAGGAACAAGTCCTTTGGGGATAAAATTATTTGATAATAGTATAATATCATGATGAACTACCTTTGAATTTAGATCCGAATTTTTGTTGTCTTTAGTAGCTTCATTAATGTGTGAGTTATCTTCTTCAATTTGTAATACAAAAAAATCATCAATAACTTGAAGAAGGGATTTAAGTTGTTCGTCATCTTCAAATATTTTCCAATGCTTAAGATTGTATGGAATTGATGGCCTATATTTGACTTGAATTTGGTATTATATCTGAAATTGATCTAGAATATTAAAATAACTAGCAAAAATAGCTAATGAATATGCATGTATGTTTTCATCTCTAGGAATAAACGTGATATTGAAAGCATTAAAGGAATTTTCAATGGTGTCCCAAATTTCATTTCTGTAAGACCTAAGCCGAGGATGCTTTGTTTGACAAAGACTCCTAACCTATCTTACTATAAGTTCTGGATCAGTAAAGACACTCAAATTTTGGACCTTAAAACTTTTGGCAAGTTGTAATCCTAGGATAAAAGCTTCATACTCATCAACGTTATTTGTGACCTAAAAATCTAACTTGCATGATTGAGTAATATTTTCTTTATAAGGTGAAATCAAAACAACTCCTACTCCAGCTCCATCTTTAGTGCAAGATCCATTAAATAATAATTTCAAAACTTCAGTTTGAACAGATTTAGGGGTTTCAATTACATCCTCAATCTTGAGTTGAGAATTCTGTGAAATATCTGATGATAGTTGGAAATAATTAAAATCCTGATCAACTGCATAAATGGGATGATTTCTAGCTTGATCATATTTGAAAACAGTGTTTAAGAATCTGAATTCCCTATATGATCTAAGGCTCTTCCCACCATATACAGGAATAGTGGCAAACGACATATCCATTTGAATACTCCCTCTCAACTTTGCACAACATGATCTTGATAAAAGCATTCCAAATTTGGGGGTAATATCAGTGGCAACTATGTCTAATACAACACTTTTTACTGGTATTTATGTAAAGTGACCACTAGGTCTTTTATAAGTCCTAAACATTGCACCCTTTTATAGTCAAAGGTATATATTTCATGATAGGTTCGAGTGATATCCAAATTAAGTTGTTCCATAATGATTTTAGGCATTAGGTTGTGTGAAGCTCTAGAATCCAACATACAATTGTATAGCAGGGAGTCATGCACTTTCAAAGTCACATAAAAAGGTGGTATGGATTCATCAATCATATCAAAACTAGGACCAAAAACTATGGTGGGTCTTTCATTTGCAGATTAATAGTATCTCCTTCAGCATCCACACTAGATTTTATGATCCATTTTGCAACTTGACTCTTATATCCTGAGTTTTTAGAAAGTTATGAGAGTGGAATTGGAATTTTAACTCTTTCTAACTCTTTTTCCACATTAAAAGCAGTCAATATATTTTTATCAATTTGGGAAGAATCACTTGACTGATTTAGAGGTTGAATAGAAGTAGTTTGAGTTTCAACAGTTTTTACTTGAGGTTCAATTATTACAGGGTTTTTGGGAGGTCTACCAGGACCAGCTCTAGGTCTTAAGTCATATCTTCTATTGAGTTCTGCAATCAAAAACTCAAAAAAATCTTGATATTTAGAAACCTGAGAAGTATCTTGGTCTTCTTGAGGGATTTGACTTTGGGGAATAGGAACAATGGTAGTTTGAAGGGATGTATGATCTATGTTATTAATATCTTCAGTGATAGATAAAGTATTGTCATCAGGTTTTTGATCATCAATAAACAATGGTGTGGGTACTTGTTGGTCATTATGTGGCCTTTGAAGAATTTGTAATGGAGGAGACTTTTTATACTAACCTTGAACTTGTGTTTGGGGTCTAGAAACATTTTCTTGGACTGTTCTTGGTTGAGTTTCAATATTTAAAATCCTATTTGATAGGTTTCTAAGAAGTGATGTGATTTCATCTATTTTTGCATCTTCACTTTTAGATTTAGAGGAAGAAGAAGCTTCCTGATTTGATTTTAGTTTCTTTTGGGCTTTTTCAGCGTTAGATTTTAGCTTGGCTGATGCAGACCTATTTGCTTCAACCTCTATAGCATTTGTTTGCATGTCCTCTAAGGTTCGGGATTTTCTCTCTCTCAACATGAAAACAAAGTCATCCTCAAAGGATTTTGAAAATATAACCTTAGTTGCTGCTACAGGAGGTTTACAATTAGGAGGCATCTTGTGGTAAATCTTATTAAATATTTTGATGAAATCAGCAATTGGTTCTCCAAAATTTCTTTTTAGTTCTTCAAATTCATTTAAGAAATATACAGGGCCCTTTTTCACTCCCCATTTATTTTTAAAGATATTAGTTAATTCTTTCCAGGATCTAATGGAATTAATTGGTAACTGCCTAAACCAAATCCTTACATTTCCTTATAGAGATTGCACAAACAATCTCATATAAACATTTTCACATTCTATGTTCATGTTATCTGCAAAATCCAAAAATGCTGCCAGATGGTCTTCAACTGATAAACCAATTTCTTCATTAAATCTAGGAAGGTGTTTTAGATATCCTGGAGGAAAATAATTGAGGATAGTAGGAATAAAGAGAGGGGCGTATCTTGATTGTAAAATTGGTCTAAAACCATCCATACTTAAAGATGTAGATGTAGAGGAATGAGTATTACTAGTTGAAGAGGAAGAAGTAGAGTTTGTAGGTGAAGATGGAGAGGAAGGAGGCGAGGAAGGAGGTGGAGAACGAGGAGGAGAATGAAATGGGATGGAAGACCTTCTTCGGGACCTTAAAGGAGTTCTAATGACCAATTTTTGAACCTCTTCTTCTCCTTGTCTGTGTTCAAATAAAGGATTAGAATAAAGAGAAAAGAGATCTTCTGGTTGGTGTGAGTAGAAGGTGCAGAATATGTAAGAGGGGAAATGAAATCAATAGGGTTGAATCTAGGTAAGTTTAGATCCAAATCCTATTTTGATATAGGAGATTCAGAAGGTTCATGAGGTAATTTATAGTACTCTAAAGAATGAACTAACAAGGCTGATTGAAAATCCACTCCTTTAGATACTAACTCATGCACTCTCTGAGGTATGTCTTCTGATTCTAAAGGAATGGGTGCATATATGAAAGGATAAAAAATTATATTGATCTCCTATTGAGGGATAGAAGAAGGGGTTTGATGCCTTCTTCTATAAGAAGCTCGTCTTACCAGTCTCTCTGGATCCGATAAGGGTTGGACAATTTCAAAGTCATATCGAGATCTGGTGTGCTTTGAAGGAGCCAATTTGGTCACAGTGGAGTCGTCAGGTGAGAAATTTTGACCTAACTAAACCTTTAGTCACGTTTAAAGGAATAGGGTTTTATCGTTGTCCCAGGGAAAAAAAATCAAATTCGTTCCCCAGCAACGACGCCAAGTTGATGTTGTCTTTTGAGATAATTGTGGTCAATAATCACGCCAAAGCATCTATAATGTTTTGTTGTGTTTTGTAATTTTGGAGGACCAATGTATAAGATAAATTTTAGAAAATAGTTATTGATTAAATCTTCCAGATAATATCATTAATTATAAGTAAGCTCTACTAGTTTATCTCACACAGTGATTTAAGATTTTGTAAATTGGTTAAGTACACTTATGTAAGAAGATATGATTATAAAATATTGAGATTGAATTCTTCAATTAATCATAAGCTTGAAAAACTTTAAACAATGTTCAAGAGTTCAACAAAATACATTTAACATTATCAAGATGCTGACAATTTATAAAGGAAAGGGACTTACATCAACAAACTGTTAAGTAAATCATTCTTTATATTGATAATAACTTCAGGAGGAATTATAAGATAACCGAAATACAATTTATCTCACCTAATTATCTTGATAACAATTAAACATATGAAGAGACAAAAATGAATGAAAACTGGAAAAACTCACAGAGAGAACAGAGCTGTAGGAGACAAATTCAGAATCCTTCTTCTATTATTGATGATAAAAAAACTTGTACAATTATGCTTAGAAAAATTCTCTTATCCAAGGGTGCAACCCTTGATAACTCGAAATGAGAGTTATTTATATTAATTTATAAAACTTAGAAATATCTTAACTGATTACAATAATATAATAGAGAAGAATAGAAGAAGGAAAACTTTTGATGATTTGGCCGCTTTTGATGGAAGTTGTTGCTGACTGAACCCTTGAAAATATAATGTGTTGGAAAGCTGTAAAAATCACCCTTTTAATCGATGGTCTCACAAAATTTTTCCCATTGATCTTGAATTGGGATTTCTACACTCATCATCTTTCTTAAAATTTCATCTACCTCTGTATATCTGTCAAAAGTTGGTCTTTGAATGAATAAATGTTTGATTTGATGTTGAATGATCAAATCAAACTGTAGAGCTTTAAGAAATGCTTTCCCTGTAACCTGTCCTTTGATACCTGCAAATTTTGACTTATCTATTGCAATTGTGTATAAATTTTTACAGTAATCTTCTAATTTAATCAACTTATCATCTAATCCTACCAATCCTGGAAGTCCTTTATGATTCAAAACATTAGACTTAGAATGAAATATTTGAACAACAGTATTCAAAGCTTCACATTTGGTTTGCAATTGGTTGATTAAATTTCTTTTCTGTAAAAAATTATTGATCTCCAAAATTGTTGCGGTTATGTCTAGTATGTTGATTTCTTCCAACTCTTCTCTGTTCTTTGAGTTCAGAACCTTGATCATGTCAGTGGCTTCACTTGGATTCTTTTTGAGATTCTCTTTCTGCTCTTCAATGGCTGCTCTACATTTGGTGATGAGCTCTTGCTGTTCGAAGATAATATGTATGGATGGCCATACCTCTATCATAGACTTGCTAATGTCTTCCCAGATGTTCTGCTTAGCTTCAACCAAAGTTCCTGTCATTAGAGATTCACTCTCTAGTTATTTTATCTTAAGTCCTAATTGATGAGTCTTTTGCATTTCCTCCATGTATAAAGTATCATTTTTAATCTTTTGTGACTCAAGAATTTGAAACCTCAGTTGTAACTTCTCATGTGCCTGCTTCTGAATAGCCAAATATTGTGACAATTTCTACATCAGTTGTTGTCAAAGATGCTGAAAGCTTTGTACCTGCAGAAGATGTTTGAGCTAATGCATTAGGATCAATAGTCACCTTAAGTGTTGATTTCTCTTTCAGTAATTCTTCAATTTTTTCTTCCATCTTTCCAATTTGAAAACTTTGATCAATGATCAATTTCAACATCTCCTCTTTGTTGTATTCATTCTCTGCAATCTCATTTGTCTGTGGATCTTCAATTGAGGGTAGTTTGAGTTGTTTGTGCAGAGCAGAGATGTCTGCATTCTTCTTTTTAATGATTTCCTAAATTTCCTTGCAATATTTTGGATCATACACAACTTTCACTACAAGGTCCTCCAAAGACTTCAATCTATTATCTTTGGCCAATGGAGACAATTTTTCAATCTTCAACTGAGATTGAAAATTTCATAATGAAACTTTTTAGTTTGGAGAGTGACATGGTTGTTGTTGTCATTGTTGAAAATAACATCTCTCCAAACTTCCTGTGCATGTCCATCTGATCAATTGGATGGATCTGATTTGCATCAAAAGAGAACACATTATTTTTGTACTCAGCATGAGTCCTGGAGAGTGCCTTAAACCCATTCATCTTGGTTCATATGTTTCTCTATTTCTGCTATGGAGGTATGAGTGTAGGAAGTTGACTTAAGTTCAACTCTCGGAGCATAAATAGTGCCATGGGGGTCATAAGACCAAGTAAAAATTAATTGGTAACCCATTTTATTTAACATTGCATCTGGTTCAGCACCAGCTGCTCTGGTATTGCAGATGAAGGATCCAATGTTGGCTTTGATTTTAAACTGAGCTTTTCTCTTTCTTGAGATAAAATGTAGCTCATCAATGTTTAACATTTGTCTAATTTAATCTAAGGAGAAAATTCTCATAGGGACATATCTTTGAAGCTTATATGGTGGGAGTTCACAGCCATATACTCTTTTATAGATTTCAGATTTCTGTGGTGTGAGTTTTTAGTTTTGATATAGGTACCAATCACCAGTTTTAGCTTGCTCACTGAGGTGCAAGATCCTTTTGATTTATTTCCAAATTCTGGGCTATTATTGACTTGTAAGAAGCTTCCTCACTGGGTGTATGAGCGAGTCTGTGAACTCTGAAAAAGAAGTTGTTGATGTAGCTCTGACCAACTCTGTCCAATGAATCATTGATTGATTCACTCCATGTGCATCCTGCTTATTGAAGTGGATAGGTAGCATCTGTGCCTGCTGAAAAATAAACATGTGAACAATTACAAAAGTATAATTTGACACACCCTGTGTTGTAAAATTCATGAATTTTTCATTTATATTTCAGCCAAGAATTGGCTGTAATTATATATGAACAATGGTGATTTGTCTTTACTAAATATGGATAAGAAACTCATGATGGGTTCATCAAAAATTTGGTCATTTGGGTATCCTAACAATTATGAAAGAAGAGAGATGCAGTGCTTGGAGGCTTTAGGAAAGATTGAGGATGAGTTTGGCAGATTTTTCTTGGGAAACTCTGCATCCTTAGGTAGGAATATCTCAAATATTTGGGCTCTCCAAGGGAAGGTTTGTTTGTGGTAAAGCTCCATGAGAGTAGCAGGTGAAAAATGGGATAGGGAATCAGATGAAGGAATGAGTAGCATCTGGTTTATAGTTTATGGGGATATGGTGATCAGAATGTTTCCATTCTGAGCCACCACTGATCTGGTTATAGGATTATATTTTTTCTGGCACTAGGTAATTATATCAGGAAAAGAGTGGGTCTGTGGAAAGGAAAATAGAGGCAACATTGACTCCTAGAACCTGATAGGGTCCTGGTTATCTATGTGCTTTTGTTTTAACCACATATATAGCTCATGGAAGTCAAATTAACAGTGAGCATCTGTGACTTTGAAGAAAGCATCTGCGAGGGGTATGAGGTAGAGTTTGAGCTGTGGTGTTGCAGTAGGGATTTCTTCTGCAACTAGATTGACGACCTCTGAAACTAGATTTACGACCTATAATTCTTCTGTAACTGGTTTCTTTGATTTACCTTTAGGGGTTGTTTGATTTTTAGTCCTGGCTTTGGGGGGCATGTTGACAGGGACATCGATTGAGGAAAGGGTTTTGAATATCGGGTTGTAGAAAGAGGTGACAGGGATTACAGAAGTGGGGATAGTGGCCACAGAGTGCACAAAATGGCAAGTTGTTTTGAAATAAAATGCAGGGGCAATGGAAATTTGGACGAGAAAGTAAAGTGGTATCAGGCTCTCTGCAGATGATTTTAGAGAGTGCGATCTGGGTTTAACGGTATGGAATAAGTCCGTAGGCGTTTAATGAATGAGATGGGGTTTTAATGCCTAACGGTGCGATTAAATGGTTCAGGAGCAGGCTTAATGGCCAACGAGCATCAAATGACTAAGGGTGGAATTTTGGAGGATAACGGTTGGGTGATGTGGCAGGATAAGATTGGACGACAACCGATGGTTATGGCACGGGGAGGGAATTCTATTGGCTGATGGTGCAGGAGGAAACGATTATTGGAGGCAAAAACTGCTTATGGATTTAAGGTGGGGGGGGGGGGGTGGGGTACCTCCTAGTTTCTATTTTTGGGCGGAGGGGGTGCGAAATGTTATGGTGCTGCCACGTCGTGGAATGTGGCGGCCATTAAAACCACACTTCGGACCCCCCCCCCCCCTCACGTTAACGAGAAACGGTCCGGGGGTTGTGAAGTGATCCTCCGCCGTAGATCTGGAGCGGGTGTGAGATCTGATTTCCAAACATGCCGACACTTTATTCCTTTTGATTTGACCCTTTTGTCATGTAGTGGATTTATAATAAAATAAAATGAGTGCTTATATATCAAATTTTAACAAATGAAAATTAAATCCCTTTTGAAGAATTTAACATCATAAATTAATTCTTAATCTCTTTGGGTATTTGGCACATTTAAATAGGGAACCATAGTTTTATTTAAAACACTAAAGCATTCACATTTTTTATGTTATTGCTTCCCTAACATTTTTTCTTTTTGCCTTCTTTCTTTAGGGCAAATCTCTTCTGACATTTTATTCTGACATGGATGTACAAAAATATAAAACTTCCTAACATTTTTTAAATTTTATTTTTTCATCCATGTCCTAACTTATAATTTTATTTTTCATATTTTTAAACTACCATGATAACTTATCAAAACGAGATAATGTTACAACAGGGGTTTTTTTTTTTTTTTTTATTTAAACAATAACATATTTCCTCATTCTTTCTCGATCCAGGAAAATAAAAACAATCGAACTGGTCACAAGAATTCAATGAATAGTTTTAATTGCCATCTTTTCTTATTTTAAACAAAATTTTAAGATTACAGAGTGCTTTTCCTAGATGTTGTTTTCTTAACCCTGGTTCGAAGAAACATTGAATTAAGAAAATATAGCTGCACTTTTAAAAGACTACCAGAATACTATTTTACAAATTTGTGCATTCAATTCCAAATTTTAAATATGGGGAACATATATATACTTTGTTATTGTTCACAAGTGACTCTCAAATTACCCGACCTCCCAACCTCAACATTGTTGACTATCAAAGTACTTGATGTAATGAAACCACCCCACTATGTTATAGTCGGGGTCGCCATAGAATAAATGAATTAAAAAAAAAAAACACTCGACTATCTGACATTCGGATTGTCTGACTATCCGACCTCCCAACTAAGATCGACACAATATTTATTTGTTATGTAAATTTTTGACATGAAACACATAATTCGAAAATTAACAGAATAATTTGCATTCCTGTTATCTGGTGTGCAAGAAGGCTTTCTTTCATTTGCGAATAACAAAATGTATAAAAACAAAATCCCCAAACAATTTAATTTTTTCTTTTTTCAAGAATTAAGTCGGAGATCATATCAAAAAACATTTTGTAAAAATAAAATTGTAACCTCTCGACTATGCGACCTTCCAACCACGTGACTACCAACACGAGCTGACTACGAACACAAAGAGTTTAACCCCTTGACATTGCACTAAGTGACTTTCGCAACCACTTTTCTTATGCTATTATGCAACTATTACACCGTTCCCCCAACTCTTCGTTACCCACCTTGTTTCTTGAACCCTATAGATATCCTATGTCCAATGTCCAATCACACAACAGGAGGATCCCGCTGCGCGAATCAAAAATTTTCTCGCCCATAGTTCTAACTGCAACATGATAAACCTTATCCAATTATTTCTATAAATTCAACATTTCGACCCTTTTCTCCACAGTGAACATCCTTCATTATTACTCAAGGATGGCTGCGTCATGGCTCTTTGGCTCTGTGACACACAAAGACTTTAGTCGACATTTCTTAATTGTCCCCAAAGATTAGGTGTACTGCTGCATGAACTATTTCCAGCTAATCCTTTCGATTTCGGCCTGGTCTCAGGGATTCATTTCACTTGTAGATCTAAGCGAGCACCTCGCCACTCTATCGAATACATATTAAGACGTTCCATGAATTTACCCCTTATGAGCTTGGGTGATAGCTACATTGAGGAATTTACTATCCCCTGATGCTTCTCTGCCTTAGGATACCAAGATCTTCGCATGCTGGCATAGGCGAAACTGCAACTCTTATCTGACAGAAGTGTGGAATCAACTCACAACCAACCTGCACATTGATGCCACACGACAACTATTCAAGGATGACCAGGAGCTCTCTCAGAAGCTTCTTGATATTTCTCATGAGTATCCAGGGCATTTGGCTATTGACAAGGACTTGTAACGCTCATTGCCAAGCTTCCTGTGGCGGGAATGAAGATTAGTGCACAACAAAGGCTAAAGCATATGCAAATTCGAAAATAAGAGATAATCAACCCCAGAAAATTTGCTTCATATTTCCCCTACTATTATCTTGTAAGGATAATATTTTTGTAAACAAATATCTCAATGTACACATTGACTGAGTCTGTCAAACAAAGCATCTCTGTTATAAATTTGTGCATTAATTCAAAGGGTCTTAGAACCCAATTTTTCTAACAGATATTGTTTTGGAAAACAGATTTTTGAGGTGCTTAACTTCACGTGTTGAATTATTTATGATATCATTGAGCATTTAGGAAACATGTTATAAGACTCTTCTTCAGTTTGAACTTCATATAGTCTTAATTACTATTTGTTACTAGATTAACTTATTTACCTTTTCATACAAGCATAGGACACATATACCCATGCATAATCATAACCAAAAAGATTAATGAGACCTTTATACAAGTGACCAACAACCATAACAAACCAAAAAATATATATAAATGGAACTTTTATTGACCACCTATTTTTTACAATAGGATTTTTGCCACTTTCCAACAATTCGTAATGTAAATTGGATAAAAGCATATCAATTTTTGCAGTCATAGTTGCACCTTGATCCCTGTTAACATTGGTAATGCTTATAATATAGCAGGATCATCTATTTCCTGTTAAAATGTTTATGATTGTTTATGGCACAATATAGTTAGTATTTTTTTTAGCACTGTTGTACAAGTTTCCTCAAGAAACTACATTCCACTAGCTTTTGTTGCGCTATTGTTTCTTGTAATATATGTCTGTCATTATATCCATGTAAATAATTGCCTATAAGATCAAGCATAACATGACAACGGATTCCATGTTGATCCTCGCTTCCAGACTGGGTGTGCCCAAAGTTCCCTGAAAAGCGTTATTATACACAAAGATAACAGAAGGAGTTGACCAAATACTTTCACATTTCATTAAAAAGTACTATGTGAATTACTATGTTCTTGTATTCAATTCTGTGAAATATTTAGCTCTAAATACAACTGTGACTAGAGAACTTAGAGTCATCAGGTTATTCCCTGTCCCTCCATTATTACTACATCCTTGATCTTGAAATTACTCCATAAATTATGTTCCCATTTGCTCTTTGTATTATCTCAAATAAACATGGGCCTAAATATTTTCTTTATACCACTAAATTTTAGGAAGAAATTCCTTTACCCTGTGGAACACTCAGCCTTTAATGCCTATCGTCAAGGTCAGGTCTCTTCTTTGCACAACAAACTATATGATGCTTACCGTGAATTCTGCATTCGTAGCTCCACAATCCATGCCCTTAGACTCAATGTTCTTTTTTTGTGTTACTCCAAATATTACAACATATGTACATTCTTTTTACAATGGAACTCATGCCAAAACCTTGGGTGAAATTGTCACATAGACAATAAAACTCATGAACACTAATAATCAGTAAAGACCCTTTTTTACTGTCTATTCTTGTTCACTAATTTGATGCAAAGTGAAAGAAATGTCAAACAAATCTAATGTTTACTCATTTATTTTAAGAAACAAAATTTCTATCAAATTAATAAAACTGTAAGTATTAGTACATAAGAAAACAAAAATGTTGTCTCCTATTCAAATAAAAAAACAAATATCACACAAATGCCATTTTGCAAAAAACTAAGTAAAGTAGTTTTTGAAAAAGAGAAAAAAATATGCCAATAAAAATAGCTTGAGTTATATATATATATATATATATAATCGAAAGATCATGTTCTTCTTTAATTAAGAATACTCTACAAAATTACACTTATAAATTAAGTTTTAATATTTTGAATTTAGAAATTGAAATGGAATAGGTCACAAATAACATTATAACTAGATAAACTAAAAATTAAATGCACACAAATCATGTATACAAATAAGCAGTGACATGCCACCACGTGGCTTTTGTTATTAATATATACACATTAATATATTATTTGTATTATTAGTAAGATAAATATATTTCTAAAATATTTTTATTATAGATATTTAAAAAACTATTTAAATTTTTAATAGAAACATTTTAACTTTTCAATACAAATATTTATATGATAATACATTTGTCAATGTATACTTATTGGAACATTGTTTATATCAACCTAGATCTATTTTAACATTGTATCTATCAAGCTCCGTTAGGGATTAATCTATTGAGGTGCAAACCTTTTCCTCAATTTTTGCACTTAAAAAAGAGGTTTGAATCTCTAGAGATTTGATCCCTATGGACACTTGATAGATATGGGGTTAAGATAGGTCTAGGGTGGTCTATTCAAAAATGTTATTTAACCAACCAAAAGCTACAATCTTTAAAAAAAATGTATCATCTTATTCTTTTCTAAAAAAACTAAATATAAAATAGTTAAATAATACCTTTTTCGTAGTACTAAATTTTGGAACATCACCTAATAGTGCAGAGAGGGGCTCTCTAGCCCACTATGGAAGAGATGTTGTGATGTGATGCGATGTTATGTTATGTAAACATTTTGACTCGGTTAACTTACTTATGAGCAATTTTATATCTCCAACTTTAACAACCCATGGTTTTTACCATGGTATTCTTATCGCTTATTTAAGACATATAATTCTAATTAATTTTCCTTTTTTTTTTTCCAAATAGGTCACATCTAAAAATTGTGGGAGGCTATTGAGATATTAATGCTCTTGAGTCACTTTAAATTCATGTTAGGTCAATACCTTACATCTGTGTTTCTTGTAGTGTAACCTCTCTTTCTAACTCCGACTTCAGTAAGACACCCCTTTGGTAGCCAATGTGGTGATTCAAGTAACGTAACAGGCTTCTATGGTCATATTAGGCCCACTCATTTCAACTTGATCTTAGATGGTGTGTTCATCAAGGTGAAGTGTAGGAGCTTCATTATTAGCTACAAGTTTGGCTTAGGGTTTCTTGTTTCAAGTGATTCCTCTGTAACATGCAATGAACTTCCATCCAGAATGTACTCCAATATAATCAATGGATTAAATTTACATTTTTAGATAATTTGAAAGGCACCTCTTAGGAAGAAAAAGGAAAATTAATTTAAATTTTATGTTTTTAAATAGTCTACATTAGAGAAGAGTACCATTAGAAAACCATGGGTTCTCAAAACAGGGGCCGAAAAACCTTTGGTCGAGTCAAAATGTTTGGGTAACATAACATAACATAATAGGACATTAAAAATATTTTCCATACTAGAGTGGAGAGCACATCTAGACGCAATAATAAATATATCACTCATCTTAATTACTTGTATTATATACTGACACAAAGGATGTGGTATATGAAAATAGGTAATGAATTTTAAAATATTTTAATTAATGGATAGTCATAATAAATATTATGTGTCACTAGTTATGAAGACTGAATTCATATAACAATCGTTGTAATGGAAGCTAATATTTATGTTTAAATATAAATGGTATAAATTGAAAATTATAATTTTATATTAATATTATGAATATCTAAATAAAAATAAAAATTTTGATTTTAAATTAAAAAATCCATATCATGGTAATTTTCATTACAATTAAGAAGTGTAAATTTGAAATAGAAATATTCAAAGATGACCATAAATGTTACAATAATAGAAAAATGACCAATTCATATAAAAATTGTTGTAATGGAAGCTAGCATTATGATGGTTAAATGTAAATGGTATTAATTGAAAATTTATTATTATATATTAATATTATAAATATTTAAATAAGATTTTCAATTTTACAAATTATTTTATTAATTACAAGGCAGTAAATTAAAAAATTCATACCATGGTAATGGAGGTTAAAACTCAAAACTGTAAATTTCAAAAATAAATCCTCTAAATTGATCATAGATGTTTCCTTCTAATTGTAAATGTGCATATTGTAAAATACATTTTTTTTTCCTTTTGATAGACATGCATTGATTGTAACTTATAGATAGATATCCTCTAAATTTATCATAAACGTTTCCTTCCGATCATCGATGTGCATGTTGTAATACACATTTTTTCTTTCTAATAAACATGCCTTAATTCAACAAAATTTTGTTAAATGTGGATGATAACAACAAGCCAACAAATTGAAAACATAGATTTGTTTCCATAAATTGAATTCAAATGAGGATCCAAGATATGTTATCAAATACAAATGTTGACTGCAAGGCTTTAGAACATTAAACAAAACACTAGTTTCAATTTTGGATATGCATCATGATCTTGCATTGAGCTTAATATAGTGAAACACCATTGACGTGAAATCAAACAACCAAAGAAAACTAAGGTTTAGTAATAAATCCAAAAGAGAATGTGTCAAGATGATATAAATTTATATTTCTCTAGATTTATGTTTTTCTATACTATATTTCTTTCATCTATTTTTTGTTTTTGTGCTTCTTTAAGCATATCTCTTTAAAATTGGAAAGATTTTGTAATAAAAAGTTGGAGATAATAAATTGTGTTTTTATAGCAACTAAAAATATATTAGAGATAATATAGACTTAAATGTGAAAAAATAAGCTCTTATTCTTGATCTTCACTAAGTCACAATTTTTTTCTACTAGAAACATTTTTTGTTTGGAGGTGGAAATCATGGTATTGTTGGGTCAAATTTTAAGGAAATTATTGACAACTATAAATTTGTTGAAAATGGTTGTTATCAATGTCAAATGTTGTCCAAATGAAAGAGGAAATTAAAATGTCAATATCATATTTCAAGATCTTTCCAATGGTATATGGAACTCATCTAATTGCATAGGAATGAAAAGATATCAAATATTTTGTCAACATGACCCAACCAAACTACAAGCAAGCCCAATTTGGATACCCTATTTTGAAGGATTTTTTACTCCAATTACCTAGATCAAATAGGAGCATAGGGTATGTGGTTGGAAAAATTATTTTGAGAAATTTCCAATGATATATGGCACACCTTATAACTCCTCAAGATTGACAAGAATTGGATTTTTGAACATTCACTATACATTCTTCCAGTTGCACTAGTTGACCGATCTAGTGGACATGTTAGCCCTAAGACAATGTCCAAACACTATAAAGAGGTGGGAGAAGGAGCACTTATAAATATCTAACTCAAGAATTTGATTTTTTGTTTAGGATAGAAAAGGAGCAAGTCTGAAGTTCATACCTCCTGAACTAAGAAGACATGCACTGAAGTCGAGTTGAAGCAACTTTCAATGGAAGAGTTTTTGCACATGTTTACAAGGGTTTTTGGCATTGTTTTTGGGAAGGTTTTCTGGTTTGTTTGAGGTCTATTTTTTAGGGCTGAGTACTTCTGTTTGAAGGCCAAGTTTTAGGAAACAAGTTCTATTATTTTGGAGGTCAAGCTTCAGGGGATTATTTATGTTGTTTGAAGGTTGAGTTCTGCTATTTGAATATCTAGTTGAGGCTTGGTTTGAAGTCCAAGTGAAAATCACTCAGCAGAACCGGTGTAAGAAGGCCTCGAGGGGTGGGGGGAGGCATCGACCAATTCATATACACAGTTAAGGCTAAAGTCTCCTAAGGGATATGTGGAAAATCTTGAAGAAAAAAATCATGCAGCAAAAAGGAAGAAAAAACAAAGATACAAAATTTGAAATGTGATGATCAAAAGCTCGTGTTGGGGGAGGAAGTGAAAATGGGTGAGGTGATCTCTATGGTGGAGCGAATGGTGGTTGGCAGGGCTTGGGGTTGTCTTTTCTTAACAATTTTTGTATGTTATTAGGTCAGTGAGCATTAGAGTGATCTTATAGATCTTGTCCCATTTGTAAGTATGCTAACTGGAGGATGGTTTATGCTTATTTTTGGTTTGGTGGAGGCCACAACTTGGGAACTGAGTATAAAAGAAATATCGGATAATCCAATGGTGTGGGTTCGTCTTCTAGGGCTCCCTCCTCAACTGTGGTCCCTGGATGTTTTCAAAGCAATTGGTAACAAGATGAGGACCTTTATGGAGGTGGAAATGTCTTTCAAAGAGACATGTAATGTGTCAATGGCTAGGGTTTTGGCTACTTTAGATCTGCGGGAGAGCCTATTTGTGGAATTGGAGCTATGCTACATGGGTTTCTCCCATTATCAGAAGGTGGATTATGAAGGCATCCCCTTTAGATGTCACAAATAACATAAATATGGGCATGTACTTGAAGAATGTACTCTTTCTTACAAAGGAAAATTTAGGTCTGGAAACTAGAGGATAGTCGTGCCAAGGGGGTTAACGAGTAATGTGTGGGATAGAATGAGAGAAGACCCCTCCCCCCCATTTATTTTCTTAGAATAGGTTCCATATGGTGGTGAACTGGTTGGGTGATGGAGTTGATGCGACCACAAAAAAAAAAAAAAATGGTCAGGGACACAGAGCCATCAAATTGACTGAGGCTACCCCATGGTGATTGTCCCCCCTTTGGGTAATTTTTATCTTGTGCCTTTTTTTAATCATATAAATAATTATTTAATTATTTTGGATATGGGGTTAGTGCATTTTTCTATTCATCCATATCCTAGAAATGTTTACACCCCTCTGTGCTTAAAACCTTATGTTTTGTGTCCTCGTCCCTATAAAAAAATTGACATGCCCCCCCACCCACCCACCCACCCACCTTAAGACTTAATGTTCTAGAAGTGTATAATGCATCCTGTAATTATATTTTGCATTAAAATTTACAACCCAGAAGTTATCTCTCCAAATGCTGATGATCTTGGCCCTTCTTTCTCCTTGATACCAAGGGGTTGTTCAATGGGAGGAAAATCACACTTTTCCAAGGCCAAACAAAAATCCCATCAAGATGTTGAAAATGGAAAACAACCGTCGATGTTTGGGGAAATTAGAGTAGTGTATGCCCCTGAGGGTCCCCCTCATGATATTTTCATCCATTAATTGTAGGGGCATGGCTAGCCCGTAAAAAAATTTAGGCTTGCAGAGTCCTAGAGGAGCCCATATATTTTTTTTCTACAAGAAACAATGGGAGTAGGTGAAATAATATCCAAAGTAATGGAATCCCTTTTTCTAGGTTGAATTTTTATTGCAATGGATGCTAGGGGGAGGTCTGAGGGTCTTGCAAATGGATGCAATAATAAAACCATTAAAATAAATAGAACCTAGGGGGGATATATTTCTAGGGGCAAACATATTCTGCTGTGAAATGCATTAAAGAACTTTTGAGTTTTAAAATGGGCCTCCTAAGAAAAATGTACAACCAAAATAAATGTTATAATAACCAATAGGATTCAAGATGATGATGTAATCCATGGAGGATGATTCACCAATTTTGGGGTAAAAAAGTAAAAAGATTAAAAAATAATAAAATAATAAAACTAATTTTTCAACTTATCTTCCTAAGGTTTTACTCAAATTTCGAGTGGAAGTACTCGTTGCATGCAAAATTTGATTCCTCATCCAAGGAGTACCCATGTTTCATACATTCGATGGATCCCACTATACGAAAAATGAGAAATATATGAAAAAAACATGATTGCAATCACATTTTTCATGTATTTCTCATTTTTTGTGTAGTAGGGTCCATCGAAATTATGCAACATGGGTACTCCTTGGACGAGGAATCAAATTCCGCATCTAACAAGTGTTCCCGTTCGAATTTTGAGTAAATCCATAGGGATATATGTTTAAAATACAAGTTGAAAAAGTAGTTTTTTTTTTCCCTCTAAAATTTGATGATGTAATTTAATCTTATTTTATTATTTACACTATTATTTTATAATTTCCTTAGGAGGCCCATTTTATGCCTCAAAATTCCCCTAATGGGGAATGGAGCTAAAGGTGATTAATGTATATGGACCCTGTAAGGAGAAGGTAGCTTATTGGAATCATATGATGGTAATGGAAGCTGATAATTTGGTGATTTGGGGGGACCCCAAATGCACTATTGGGCATATGAAACCTGGGGCCCAAAAACCTGAGTCGATTCACTTTCTGATTTTTCCTCTCACTTGTTCACTAGATGTAAACTCATGGATGTAAACTTGATAAAAAACACAACCACCTGGAGGAATAATCACTCGGGTTATGAAATGGTAGCAAATAACTTGGATCATTTTTTTTTGGTTGAATCCTTAACTGAGAAAATCCCCTTGTTTCGTCAATGGATTGGCCTGGGTGGTGGATCATATCATCACCCTATTTTTCTGGAATTGCAAGGGGGATTTAATAAGCTAGGGAGCTCATTTAAATTTAATGCATCATGGCTAAATGACATGAAATTCCAAGTTTTTTTTTTTTTTTTTTTTTTCCTTCCGAGAATTGGGCACCATATAGCCCGAATAGAAGGGTATCTATACCTATCCAATTCAAAGAAAATTTAGAACAGGTAAAAAAAGCCATAGTGTAATGGTCCATTTGAAGGGGGTTGAAAGAACATGAAGAAATTAAATCCATTGAAGAAGAATTAGGAAGCTTGGAGGATATTGAAGGAGGAGGGAATGAGTCACATGACATAATTTTTCAGCTTGAGGCCTCCAAAAAAAGGATTCCGAAGAAAAAGATGAACAATGGAGACTAAAAAGTAGAGTAGTATGGCTGCAATGTGGTGATGAGAATATGATTTTTTTTCCAAAACTACGCAAAAGGGAAGAAAACAACCAATACTATTTGGGGAATTAATGATCCATAATGGTGGAGTGCCACCACCTTTGAGGAGCTAACTAGACTAGGTAAAGACACTTCAAAAATCTATATAGAGGAACCCGGGAAGCTAAAATTGCAGAAGTTATCCAAATTTCACATGCCTTCCCTTCTTTCTCCAATGAAGAATAAAATAAACTTTTAATGTAATTAATATTCGAAGGATAGTTACAAGGGGGTTTGCACAAATTTCAGAAGGAAAAGAGTCCTAAGATGAATGGTTGGATGATTGAATTTTTCCTAGGGATATATGATATTATGGGGGAGTACCTATTAAGAGTGGTGGATGACTTTAGAAAAAATGGAAGAGTATTGGCCTCTTTTAACTCCACCTTCATTTCCGTCATTCCAGAACTTGACAATCCCTAAACTTTCGAGGACTTTAGGCCTATTTCACTCTACAATTGTGTTTACAAGATTGTAACGAAGATCATTGTAACTAGAATTAAATATATTCTTTCAAAAAATGTGACACTAGAGTAGTTTGTGTTATTGGAATGATGAAATATTCACGAGGCCATAGAGGTGGCCCAAGAAAGATTGCATAGTTTTAAAACTAAAAATATGAAGGGTATGGTGCTCAAATCTATTTATCCAACGCATAAAATCAAGTCAACTGGTTATATATTTGGTTTATGCTTACAAAATTGGGTTTGATGTTTCCTTTATAAACTTGATGATGAATTGTATAACCTTAGTTTCTTTTTCAATCCTCATAAATGGTTCAACTTTAGCTTTCTACAATGAAGATTGAGGCCTTCGACAAGGCTATCCACTTTTCCCCTTGTTGTTCCTTTTGGTAGTTGAGGGCCTCAATAGGATTCTCCATGAAGCTAAATGAAGGGGTGATATGAAAGGATATCAATGGCTAAAGATCTTGTGATTATCCATTTAATGTTTATGGTTGATATTCTTTTATTTTGTGATGGATCTAGGTGGGACATCAGTGCTATCAAGTCTGCTTTACAACTCTTTCAAAAATAATTTGGCATGCAACTGAATGTTCAAAAATATTTTATCTCTCCCCATACCATGTTTATTGATGAATCCAAAAATTCCCAATTACAATTTCCATTTCAAATAAATCAGTTTGATTAAGGTTTGTCGTAACTTGGTTTCACCTGAAACCAAATGACTATAGGAAATCATATTCATAATGGCTCATAGAAAAAATTTAAAAGAGGTTAAAGGTGTGGAGTTTTTTTATGGTTGTCCAGAGCCAAAAGGTTGGTTCTTGTGAAATCTAATTCAGAGGCCATTCCGGTATACTGGATGTCCTTATCATGGATTCCTAAAGGTATATTAAATTTAATCCATAAACTATGTTGTATGTTCTTATGGGCTGAAAAAAAAGAGGTATTTGTTCTTCCTTGGGTGAGGTAGGACAAAATTACAAGTTCAAAGGCATGTGGGGGTAGTTGAGGCATAAAATGTACCCCTTTATTCACAAAATTGATGACAAAAGTGGGGTGGATATTTCTCGCCACGAACAACCTATGGACCTCAGTTGTGCATAAAAAATATATCTACTCGCTTTCAATTTTAGATTGGATTAGAACCCATGACAATAAGTCATCAAAAAGTCTTAGCATCTTTCCTTGTAATTGAAAAGGGTCTTTCATGAAAGGCGGGAAACGAAGAACAAGGATTGGGATAGACCCCTGGGTGGGAAGTGGAGATATTTTTTGACTGCCAGCTGAATTGTTTACATTCATAAAAAAATTTGGAAAGGATACCTTGAATCAAGTAGTGGATGACAATCAACATTCAATTTGGGCACAAGGATGGGAAGATGGAAATCATCTCAATTTTCCAACTGCTTATAGGTGAACATGGTAGAACTGCACCACAACCTTAAATATGCGACATGTTAGAATATGTGATCAAGAGGATACTTTACATTCGTTTCACTCTACTTTTGAGGAATACACACCCAAAATTTGTTATGAACACCTTATCCTGTTAACAGATTGGAAGCCCAATCTTGATGGTGGAAGATATTATGGAAACTTAAGTTTCTATTGAAGGCCAGGTTCTTCATGTGGTGTATGATTGAAAACAAAATTCCTATTTGGGAAAATATTTGAAAAATGAGGAAGGAAGGACCTAGTTGGTGCTCTTTATGCAAAAATTCTCAATTTCACACTTGTTTCTATCATGCCCCTTCACTTTAAAAATATGGATAGATTGTAAAAAAAGAAAAATATTGCAATTTATTGGTGAGAGGAGTCATTTATGGAGGCTTGGCAGTCTTGGTGGGAGCGAATCAATGAAAATAATTTCAAAAGAATGCTATCACTCATCTTCTAGGGTGTGTGGCTTGCGAGGAAAATATACATATTTCAAGCCAAGCCTTCTTCAACAGACCAAGTGTTAGCTTATGTTTTATCCATATTCTCTTAGCTTCTAATATCATATTCCACACCTATCCCTCGTATCATCACTGCTGAAGAATTTGACACCTCCTCCCCATGGACATATTTTGATGGAGTATCCATGGAGAATGGTTGTGTGGTGGGTGGGTTGTTCTTTTTCTTCATTAATATCACTCTTTCAAAATGAAATTTGGATTTTGGCAGAGGGACAAACAATTTTTCTAAACTTATAGAATTAAAATATCTCATTCTTTTCACCATAGAAAAATGATGTCAAAACCTTCATATTTTTGAGAGACTCTACAGTTGTGATTAATTAGTTTAATGAGACACAAATATGCCACAGCCACACACTTCTACCAATTATAGAGGAGAATCTTCAATTAAAACAACCAATTGAATATATTTTATTATGTCACATTTATAGGTAGTGGAATACAATTGTAGACCAACTATCAAAACTAGGTGCTCAACAGGTTTTGGGCAAGTGGAATATCTATGAACAACTTTAAGGGGGCACTTAGGAGTACTACTAGAGGCCATTTACAGACATCATGGCACAATATTATTTTTTTGTTTTTGTTTTTGTCATATGGGAGACCTACTGGACAACACTATATGTTTTTATATGTATATCTATATACTCACTCATGGAGGAATGTATTTCCTTTTATAGATTTGTACCCTTATATGTTTTAAGATTATACTTTGATGCTAATGGATCATGCTACAGATTTTTTTAAACAACCAACAACGGGCAATGTTTTATGCCTAATTTTTGCAGTTTTAACATTGACACATACAAGATTTGAACAAAATGCATTATAAAATGCATCTATAGAATGTATTTTCTCCATACTAATGAAATTACGTCTTTTTTTGGTAGAGAAAACAAATCTTTGTAAAATTTTCATTTTCTCTTTAATATTTGTGTTCATACGTTTTGGATGATTAATTATGTGATGCGAATTCAGTTTTAAGATTAACTAAGTGAAAATTTGTCGACAATAACAAAATATTGATTCAAGCTCCCTCTTAGTATTTCCAATAATTGGTATCAGAGTAGGATTCTTCAAGAACAATCTAATAGCTGGAAAAAGGTCTTACATGGGACCATGGCTAGTAGAGAAGCATCAAACAAAATGCTTTTCTTTATTGGAACACATTTTTTGTTTTTGAAGATAAGAATGAGAACAAATTTATGTCTATTGGTTGTGAAGTTTGAAAGTCTATTACAGATGAATATAAGGTCCCCTCCTCTCCTCCAACTGATCAATATGGAGAAACACTTATGTCTCCAATGCAAAAGCTATTAACTCGTTTGATTGGCTTCTAAATTTTGAGTTTATTAAAGTTATGTAGTGTGAATCAACTCAAGAGACGCAGGACAAACTTGTAAGAAAGCATGAAGGAGATGACAAAGTAAAGAAGGAAAATCTTCCGAATTTTTGGAGACAATTTGAAAGTTGGAAAATGAACGATAAAGAAGTTGTTCCTGCTTATTTTATTCGAGTAGATGAAGTGGTTAATTCTATCAAATGATTTGGTGAAGGAATTTAATAAACATTTGTTCAAAAATTTTGAGGTATCTTCCTTTGCTTTTTTATGCCAAGCTATCTATGATAAAAGAATTAAGGGATTTGGAGAATATGAAAATGCATGAGGTTCACATAATTTTCATGACATACAAAATGAGGACTATAATCCCATCACAAATGGAATAAACATGTAAGTCATCTAAGAAGTCAAGAAAATGCAAGTCTAGTGATTGTTTGAGTGATGAATATGATAGATAAATGGATTAGACAGTTAGAAAATTAACAAGAAAATCCAAATTCAAAGGTAAGTTACCTCTAATCGATTTTAATTATGGTAAGATGTAACAACCCTAGTTGATTTTCCATGTAAAAAATATAAGACCAAGGTCACGAGACACGTATTCAAGCTGGATGTTGGGAAAAACATCCTAGTGGGTGCTCATTTGGTTTATTATGACTAAGAAAATTGGAAAAAGGCATTGAAAAAGGAAAAGAGGCATTAATTGAAATTTTATTTATGAAAATAAAGGAAAATAGGATAAAAGGAAGGTGATTTGCATGAGAAGGAAATTGAAGGAAAAATGAAATAAATTGAAGAAAATAGAGGCCTCAATAATAAAACGGCTTGTGAGGATAAGTTCACAAGCTTTTATTAGTTTAGTTCTGGAGCTCTCTCTCTATTATCTCCTTCGCTCACACTTAGAGGATTCTAGTCTCAATTGGATTTGGAGGAAGAAGGAAAAGCAAAGCAGGAGAGTGCAAGGGAACATGTGGATTAGTGGCTACAATTGGATTGATTTACAGGCATCAATTTGCATATATGGTTTCCTTGATAGTTTTCGCATGTATGGTACATGCATGTGGTTTCTTGGCTACAAGCTATCATTGGCATAGAGGATTGCCTATTTTGACAATGGTTTTGCGTAGCCTTGGCATTTCATGGATAACCATGGTGTTGTGGGTTTTCCCTCTTCTTTTTTTTATTGGTGCTCATGTTCCTCATGGCTATGGGTTGAGTTACTAGTTCTTGCAGCATTGGTTGGAAAAATGCTCTGGAATCGCTAGAAAAACTTGGGTTGAGTTACTAGGCTTTTAGGTTAAGTCCTTGATCAAGTTTTGTGTTAGAGGCTTTGTCTTTGTGTCATTTATGGTTTTGGAAAGTTTCATTAAGTTCTGGACAGTGATCTGGAGTCTAGTCCTGAGAATGTGGCAAAAATTTCATGGTTGCAAGCACAAAAATGGGAAAATGGGACTGCGATCACTAGCTTGCAGGCTTATGCATGCGACTGGAGAACTACAATCACATGAATGTAGGATTATGCATGCGAATGAGAGTCTAGGTTAGTGACAAATAAATCTGACTCAGGGTTTGGGCACCTAGAGGGGTGGTTTAACTCCTATGGGTCCTGTAGATCACGAGGAAGGTCAATAAGGTTTTGGTTTGTCGATTCCACTTCCTTAATTGTGCTTAGAAGGTTGAGTCATATCATAGAAAATCCTCGTCACATATTTACCCCAGTGGACCGGTGAACTTAGGTAAGTGTGGGAGGAGGGTGGTTATAGAGTGTTATCAGAGCTCTGAGGTTCAACACTTGGACTGGATGGGCGAAATGTGTTTGTCATGCATGCATGTTAGTTTTCTATGTGTATGTTATGTATGCGTTGTGATAGTCACTATATGTAGTTTGCGTAATCATGATGTTGTTGGTATGTTATGATGTTGATATGTTGCCTAAGATAGAGTAAGAGAAGTAGATTATTAGAGCGAGGTTGCAACACTAGACTTCGAGGTAAGAGTCGATCGTCATACATGTTTGTATGTTGGGCATGCAGGTATGTTGGTTAATGGTTGTTATAAGCATTGTGGTTATGTACATGCATATCATTCTATCATTGTTGTATTTACATGCATGGTAGATGCTAGTTAATCAGTGTGGTCATATGCACATGTGTTGGATAGTCATGCATGGTATTTAATTGTTTTTATATGCATAGCGGTCATATGGATGATGATTATAGTCATTGCATTTAATATTTTGATGTTACATGTATCATGTTAGTCTGGATTGGCTTGTGTAGATGGTCATGGTTATGATATTAAGGTATGAGTCAATATATTTGTGATATTGTGTCATACTAATCTGGGTTGGCTTGTGCATATGTGATAGCCTCCCCTGAGATACATTGAGGTATGAGTTTTATTATGTTGTTTATTTAGTTTATTTAACATGGTATCTTCACAGATTGTTTGAATGTTGATTAATTACATGATATGAGTATGTGTCTATAATATTGCATGAATAATGATCATTGGAAGAAATTTTAGCCTAAAAGTGCCCATTAAATTTTCACGTAATTTCCATGTCATAATATGTAAACCAATCAAAATATTTTAAATTTAAAAATAGGTACATGTAAATATTTTGGAGGGAAAAAAAGACAAACTACATTTTTTACTTGTATTTTTAGCTTATCTCCTTATAGATTTACCCAAATTTCAAGTGTAGACACTCGTTGGATGCGAAATTAAATTCCACAATCAAAAAATGTGAGTACCCATTATGCATAATTTTGAGAAGACCCACATTGATAAAAATTGAAGATACATTAAAAAGCATACACGCTTTTTAATGTATCTTCAAATTTTATCAATGTAGGTCTTCTCAAAAGTATGCTAATTGGTACTCATTAGATGTGGAATTTAATTCTTCATCCAACAAGTGTCTACACTTGAAATTTGGGTAAATCGATAAGGAGATAAGCCAAAAATACAAGTAAAAAAAGTAGTTTTTTTCTTTTACTCCAAAATTTATAACTCTTATTTTATTATTTTTACCTTAGGAGGCCACTTTTAGGCTGAAATTTCCTCTATTGCTTATTTTAAGAAAATTGTACTAACATAATATGCGCTGAAACAAATAATATGTACTTGAGTGCGAGTGGCTGCTATTTGTAGTATTATGACTAATGACTACGAGTTGATTGTTTATTATGAAATGGTTGTGTTGTCCTATGAGATAGTTCTAGGTTAATTAATTATGCCAGAACATCTAAAATATTTTGATTGTTTTAAAAGGGGTTTTTGGATGACCAATGTATTGAGCAAATAACATGCAGATGTTCTAAACTTTTGATAGTATTAAGTATTAAGAAAAGGGTTGTTGCTTTACTTCAAAACAATGATTTGATTTTTGCATATGTGAAGGCAGAAACTGTAAGAAAATATGATCAACTAAATATCTAGATTGAACGTTTAGTTTATCATAAGTATGAAAGGCTGAAAAACAATGTTTACACCTTAAAAAAATATATTTAACATTATGAAGATTACTGCCAATTAATTGTTGTAGATGGATTTATACAGACAAATAGTCTAATAAACCAATCTCTAAAATAGATTATAACTTCAGAGGATTTAGGATAGACTGAGACACAATTTTCTCTTACCCACTTATCTTCATAAAACACAAATATATGCAGAAAAGAAAATGAAATGAATGCTGGAAAAACTTACAAGGAGACAAACTAATTGAAACAAATCCAGAATCCTTTTATTAATCATCAATGATCAAAAGCTCATACAATTATGCTTACAAGTGCTCATCCAAGGGTGCAACCCTTAATAACTCGAATGAAGAGTTATTCATACTAATTTCTATCTATTAGAAGTATCTAAACAAATTACAAAAATAGTATCAAAATTTAAGAATACAAAAATTGCTAAGTTGATCTGTCACTGTCTTTAAGGAAGAGGTTGATGATGTGGCCCCAAAATGTGCTGCTTTGCTGCCATGATATTGGAGATGAAAGTTACTCGATAGTTTCACACAAGTGATCCCATATTTACTGTCTTGGTATATCCAGATTAACTAATATTTTGAAACATTCATCTACTTCAATGCGTCTGTCAAAAGTAGGCTTATTGATAAAGAGATGTTTGCTTATTAAATCAAAATCTAAAGCCTCCAGAAAATATTTTCTTTTCATATGAACTTTAATCCCTACAAATTTTGGTTTTTCAATGGAAATTGTGTAAAGCTTCTTGCAGTACTCCTCCAAGCTTATTAATATATCATTGGGAGCTACTAATCCAGGTAATCCTCTCTGATTTAGCAGGTTGAACTTGATGTGAAATCTTTGGACAGTAGTGTCCAAATTTTGACACTTGGTTTCCAACTGATTTAACATATTCTTCTTCTGCAGAACTTTCTTGATCTCTAGAATGGTCTCTATTCTGTCTGTGATGTTAATATGTTATAATTATACCCTGTTCTTTGAATTAAACACTTTAATCATGTCTGAGGCTTCAGCTGGTTCTGCTTAAGTGTTTGCTTTTCCTGCTCAATGACTGCTTTGCATTTATTGATGATTTTTTCCTGCTCAAAATGATCTGTATGGAGGGGCATACTTTAGTCATAGATTGAATTATTTCAAGTCCATATGCTTTCCTTGGCTTGGGCCAAAGTGTCTGCCATTAATAACTCACTCTCTAACTTCTAAAATTTCTATGCTAATCTGTGAGATTTTCTGCATCTCTTCCATGTACATAGTACCATTCTTTATCTTCTGAGCTTCTAGATTTTTGAATTTCTCTAGAAAATTTTCAATAAATTTCTTTTGTAAAGTCAAATTCTGCACAATTTTGCTTTGGTCACCTACTGGTGATGTAGATTATGCTGCCGTTGATGAAGAGCTCAACTCTGTACCTGCAACTACAATAGGTGAAATTGGAATCATGGTATGCTGAGTTGACTGTTCCTTCTCCATGAGCAAACCTTCAATTTGTTCCTCCATCTTCTTGATCTGAGTGTTTTTCTCAATGATGAGTTTGAGCATTTCATCTCTATTATGTTCACTTTCCTCTATCTCCTTGGTCCGGGGATTTTCTGTAGAGGGAAATTTTAGCTACTATCGAAGAGCTGCAATATCTTCATTTTTCTTCTTAAGAATCTCTTCTAAAACTTTAACATCCTTAGGGTCATACCCAATCTTAATTAAAATATCTTCTAATGACTTTAGCTTATTGTCTTTGGCTAAAGAGGAAATTTTTTCATTCTTCAACTATGACTGTACATTTGACAAAGCTGTTCCTAATTTGGACAATGTCATAGCAGTGTTAGTCATGGTAGAGAAAATCATCTCTCCTGAATGTTTGTGCATGTCCATCTGGTCAATGGGATGAATCTGATTTGCATCAAATGAGAATATGATTTTATTATAATCAGAAGGAGCTTTTGGAAAATAGACTTGGGCTTGTAGAAACGCCAACTGCATCCTTCCCTTTTCACTATCAAACATTATCAACAACCTATGCTGTGATGTGGAGGTGTGCTTCCAAAACTGACTGTAAAAATTGGCCTTTAGAGATTCATTCTTCTATTTGATCTCTAAAAATTTAGAGAATTTTTTTTATCACCTTGTTCATTGGTTATAACTGGTTGAATAATCTTCATGGGCTCGTGTGAAGCTGAAGAAGATGATGGAACATTAGGAGCACTTCCCTCCACTGCTGTAGATACTTCTGCATCACCAAAGTCAATGATCTCTGACTCTTTTTTACTTTGCTCAGTAGAAATAGTGAAATTTATCTTTTGCTTCTTCTGCTGGATTATGAATTCTTTGGCAATGTTTGCAAAAGGTGATGGTTCCTCTCTACGCCTTTTCTGCTGCTTGTCTTGAGAGATAGTAGTCTACAAAGTGGAGGTAGAAAGAATCTTCTCCTATGCTTCTTGTAATGTATTTCCTGCCCATTGATCCCGGTTCATGAATTTCTGAATCTTTGGCCTAGGTTTATGGTTGTAGAGAGTTGTCTTCAGCTCGACGCTAAAGTTTGAAATAATTTTGAATTCATCATATGACCAAGTGAAGCTTGGCTGGAAGTTCATCCTTTTGAGGATTACATTTGCTTCAACTTCTTTTGATCTTGTATTGCATATGAAAGAGCCTAATTTAGTTTTTATCTTGAACTTAGATTTTCTTTTACCTGAAACAAAGTGAAATTCATCCATGTTAATCATCTGTCTAATTTATTCCAAAGATAAAGTCTCATTGGAACATATTTGGGAAGTTTGTAAGGTGCCAGCTCACAACCATACACTCTGATCTCTGTGTAATTCTGGTAAAGATACTAGTCTCCATTTTTAACTTGATCACTTAGATGGAGTATTCTTTTGATGTATGAGTCGATCCTTGGCTCATTCTGGCTGCTTAAAAGCTGGGCAACTGGGTGAATGAAGGAATCAATGAAATATGTAAATGAAAATTCAGTTGAAATGGATCTAACCAACCGAGTCCAATGAATAATTGACTGATTAACAGCATATTCATCCTGCTTATGCAATGTAATTGGTAATGAATCCCCCTGTTGAAAAAGAAACACGTGAAATAGTACAGAAGTGTACTTGAACATCCCTTGAGTTGTCAAATTCATCATTTGTTCATGCATATTATCAGCCAAGAACTTGTTGTAATTGTACTTGAACGCTGGCTGAATTTCTTTAAAGAAAATAGAAAAATAACCAGGAATTGACTCATCCACTGTTCTGTCATTTGGATAGCCTAACAAACAGGAAATTAAGGAAATGATGTGCTTGGTTGCTTCAGGAAACATGGTGGATGGGTAAGGAGGGTTCTTATTTGGAAGCTCAAAATCATCTGGAAGGAAAGTTTCAAAGGTCTGTGCTCTCTAAGGAAAGGTAAATTTGCGATATAAAACCATGAGGGAAACTTGGGAAAAATGGCTGAGGGAATCACTCTCTTGGATAAGAAACATTTGGTTTATGGTCTTAGGATTAACACAAATCAAAATGTTTCCATTCTGAGCTACTATAGTCATTTTTAGGGCATCATACCTAGCTTGACACCAGGTGACTAGGTTAGGGAATTCATGGGTTTGATTAAATGTGTATAGAGGAAATAAAGTTTCCTAGAGCTTGAATTCATCTTGTTTGTCCAAATATTTCTTTTTTAGCCACATATGCAATTCATAGAGCTCGAATTCACACTCTGTGTCTATAATCTTGAATAATTCATCGGCTAATGGGACATGGTCAAGATCAACCGAGGCATACACACTAGGAGTTTCTTCAATGACTGATTTTCGACCTTTTCCTTTGGGATCCATCAACCTGTAGAGGAAAAGAAAAAGGAAAATGTCTCTATTAAACTAATAGCAGATGAAAAGGCAGTCTCTGCAAGTAACAATTATGTTGACAAGGGCGGCAGATAGTGAATCTATAAACTGGAATTATGTCTCTGTAAACCAACAATTCGACAAAATGAGAAATGAATCAAAGGGTGGTGCAAGGAATGGGATACATTTATTTATTGAAATTTTGGTTTACCATTATGGGGATGACTTTTGGATAAATGACCATTGAGGTTTAAAGGATAACGGTAATGGAGCGGGTGGTAGTGAAAGCAGTGGATAATGGTACAGGAGCAGGTGTAATTGGATGGAATATTGAAACGGTTAGGGGGCGTGGTGTAACGGGATAGTACAGGCAGCAGGAGGTGATTTGACGTCAGGAAACGATCATTGGAGGGAAGTCAAACAACCATTGGTGGGAGTCACAACAATCGTTGGGAGGAAAGCAGATTTCAGAGGGGGTAGGCGACAGTAAGCAGTATTGAGCGGGGGGTGCAAAATGCCGAGTGAGCGACACGTATGCTAGGGGTCCGCTGAAAAGTAACCAATTTTCAGAAACACCCTCCCCGACCGTTAACGAGAAATGGGGAAGGGGGGTGCGAAATGCCTTCCCTGCCATTGATCTGGGCGGGGAAGAGATCCACCGTTGAGATTTTCTCCGTCGATAATCGCAAAACGACAAACAATTTTGTTGTGTTGCAACTTCAGAATAAAACCATTTCATGCACTTTATTACAATAATATTTAACCGCTTAATGAAGCGATTAACACTAATAAAAGTTAATTTAAATCTTAATCTTATTTTTGGCGCATTTGAACAAGCTGCCATTAACTTTCCTAAGTCTAATGCATAAATTTAAATATTTTTGATCATGTTTAAGCGATATTATCAAAAACAAATTATTTTGGGTTGTGCATCCTAACAAACTGCACACAACTTATTTTATTTTTATTGAAACTAAGCAATTTTATTTCTTTTATTGCTTCAATCAATGCCTAACATTTTCAATCTTTTTGCCTTCATTTTTTAAAGCATTTAATCCTATCATTTTCTGATATGATTATTTTATTTTGTCATGAGTCCTAACATTTTTTTATTTTATTTTTGGTCTATTCATATCAAATCTAACATTTTTAAAATTTTCATTTTCTTCTAAAATGTCTAACTTATCAAAACAAGAAATGTTACAACATTGACTCCATTTGGGGACTGCTTCCTCTTGTAGGATGCAGAGAACTAGCAGAATCAACTGCCTTCTCCTCGGGATAGTGGAGTCTTTGTTGAGAAAACAAACATACTTGAAAATAAAAACTGGTACATATAAAATGATGAATGTGTGAATCACTCTTCTGCATCTTTAGTACTGAATGTAGTGCTTGAAATATATTCAATTGACTCACAATGAAGAAAACTGTCCTTCCAAGTTATGCAAGATGAAAGTTTTTTTTTTTTTTTGGTAAATGAGGCTAATCTATATTAATTCGAAAATAAAATAGTACATATGCTACAGGTTGAGTGGGTAAGCTACGCTTAACCAATCCCAGCCTTTGTTGCGAAGATATGGGGCCGCCTCTGTGGAGGAAACTAGCCCAGAAAGAACATGAAACAAAAAATTACAAAATATGTTGTAGCACCAATGAAAATAGAAATTCTGTGATAATAACAAGCATGATAAAAAACTAGGAAGAGCTGAGCTGCAACGCAGTCATGAGTCTTCTGAATCATCATCGTTTTCTAGATCTTCTTGCATTATGGGACATGCATACGCCTACGCGACAACTTCCTCTTCAGTGGTGGGATGATGCGGAGGCTTGGAGTCTGGTGTGCACAGGATGGGAGCCACTAGGTACTCGGCATCCGAGACTCTCATCTAGGTTCCTTACGAGCCCATTATCCAACCATCTGTGTCATACCCATCATCTTCCTGTGCTGGAAGAGGCTCAGTCTTGCGGGGCAAGGGGTGATCCTGGTGTGCAATGGTGGACTTCCTAGGTCCGCTTCTGCCTCTTGGAAAAACATGAGTGGGGGCCTCCTCCTCCTGGTGGAGTTCGGGGCTCTGAGAGCCTCTCTAACGTGACTACGTGAGGAGGATCCTTCAATAGATTCCAGGCGGTTATCAGGCCCCCGGTGGTAGAGACCAAGGAGCGCACCTCTCTGGCCTCCTATGATGGTTCTTTGGCATAGTCTAGGTTCCATGGTCAGATGAAGTGGAGAATTGATAGGGGTTTGAGAGGAAGGGTGGAGCAGATATGACACAATGTGGGAGATGCGTAGCAAGTTGCTAGTGGACAAGGAGGTGCACTGAAGGAGAATGCACGACAAGGCGCGCGGGATGTTGGGAGAACTCAGGCTTATGAAACTAGCAAGACAGATGGAGCAGAGGTGAGTCGCGTAATGAGGGGGGAGTGTAGCCCGGGGGATTCTGTGCAACGCAGCACTAGGGGGGAGGCTGCGCGACAGACTAGGCACGTAGGAGGGCAAGAAATGGAACAACAGAAAAAATAGAAGGAACATACTGTGAGTCGCTTTGTGCCGTAGGTCCGTCCCTTTAATAGGCCTATGACACATGCGAAGATGTTGACCATTATTGTGCCTCGCGCGTAGCTACGTGCTGTAACGGTTTTCATGAGTAGGCATGTGCGTAGAGTAATGGCCTAGCGTCATGTCCATCCAGAAGATCATTCAAAAGATTGCGGTAGAGAGGCACCCCAGAGGGGATGATGCTGTCCTAGTGTGTCTTCATTATGCCCAATCTCTGTCATCTCATGCGAATGATTGCAGGAGTGTGGTTCCACATCAAGTGAAGACCTGTGCTGCAGATCTTCATCATCTCGAGCATGGGAGAGGCAGTTATCATGCGTACTTCTACTGTTACCCACATTCGAGGAGAGAAGATCTTTTTGAATAAGAGTTTGGAATTCTCTTCTTAACAAATCATCCTCAACCTGGGAGAGATTGGAATAATGAAACTCTCTTTGACTTTCTACACCCTTGTTCGCGAGGAGCTCTGCAACTGAGTTTGCTTTCCTGCGCACATGGTGAAAATTTATTTCCCTGTGATTGTGTATCGGCTGTTCCAGAAGTTTGAGTCTATGGGGAAGCCTCCAACTAGTGGATACCTTTGTGGAGGTGGTGCCATGGATAATTTTTGTGGCCTCTAGAGTAATTATTTGTGAATCTCCCTCCATTTCCTGGGGAAAATAATTAAACTCAATTGATCTGTAGATGCCCTGGATGAGTCCCTCAAGCTATGCGTAGTTGTTGCTATCCCATCCCATGTTTCCATAGTAGATCAGAAGTGGCTCGCCCTGGGAGTTCCTAAAGATACCTCTAAATCCTGCATTTCCAGGGTTTCCTTTGGAGGCACCATCGAAGTTACATTTGAAGAAGCCATTTGGGGGACTATTCCATTTTTCAGGAGCGGCGGTTCTTCCTGCGTTCCTTGGGGTGATGTCTAGGGGGGTATTTATGCTCATATGCTAGTTGCTCCATATGTTACGCTCCGCAGTGGAGGTGGGGAGATCCTCCTTACTCCAGGAAGTAATTGCCATGGTTTCGGTGAGGTTGCCGTGTATCCTTGCCCAGATTTTCTCTTGGGTGGATACTTTGTCTTTGAAGATCCGACTGTTCCTTTATTTCCATATGTTTCAGATCAGGAGGCCCGGTCCAACAAGTGGTCGATGGTTTCAAAGTTATTTTGGCATAGAGGGCATCTTGAGGGGCCTACAAACCTTCTCTTCAATAGATTATCCCATGTGAGAATGCGTTGTTTACTGAGCAGCCATAAAAAGGTGGCTACTTTGGGCCAGAGCTTGGCCAACCATATCTTCTTCCAGATGAGATTGCAAGGATCTGGGTTCTGCTGTTGGAAGAGGTTGTATGCTTCCTTGGTAGAGTAGTTTCCACTTGGCGTGTGACCCAATTTAAGGATATCAGGTCCTATTTGGGCTCTGATTTTTATTTTAGTGATTATTTCCTCCTAAATGTCCATGTGATTTTCATTATTCCAGTCTTGTTGCCATATGTCCGTGTGTATCCAGTTCCTGTGTCCCTAAGTTGTGTCATTGGTCTAGAAATCATGTACGCACTTCCGTTGCATTGCCTATAATACTATGATCCACAGGGGTCTGGGAAAGATGAAGGAGAGTCTAGGCAGTTGCTGCTAGGAGTCCTCCCAGAATTTGGCTTGAGTACATTGCGTAGCTCCCATAAGTTATGGGTTTGTATCAGCTGTTTTTGGTTGCTGGCAGCTTTCCATATTTGATATCCTCTTGGCTCTATGTTGAATCTAATAAGGTCCTCCTTGGGCCAGTTGCTAGCATATTTGGCTGCCCACAAGTTAGCCCATGGTGTGTGGGGGTTGGAGACCCATTTCCACCAGATACTAGCTCCCATGATACTATTGTTGTGCTCTGGGTCACACAGCCCTAACCCCCCATGACCTTTTGGCGTGCATACTTCTTTCCAGTTAACTAAAGCCCATTTATTTTTCTCTTTGGTTCCACCCCACAGGAAATTCCTTTGTAGTTTGCGTATGGCCTTGAGGACCCATTTGGGGGATGCGAGTACATAGAAGAGGTATATGGGGAGATATTGAAGAACCGATTTGATGAGAAAAATGCTGACTACTTTATTGAGAGTGTGATGGGTCCATTTGGATAGCCTAGTTTCCATTTTGTCTAGTAGCGTTCGCGATGAGGAGTGATTAATGACAGTGGCTATGAGAGGGGCACCAAGGTATTTGGAGGGAAAGGAGGCTATGGAGAAGCCCAAAATGCGAGAAATATTGCGTTGAGTGATAGGGGGAGTGTGGAAGAAGAATATTTGAGATTTGTCAAGGTTAACCTCTGCGCCAAAAGCTTCAGAGAAGGAGTCTATGATATACTTGAGGGAACGGGCTTCCTGGACCAAGGGGCATCCCATGATCATATTTTCATCCAAAAATTGTTGATGGTAAGTCGGGGGAAGATTGTGAAGGGGTGTACCTTGAAGAGTTCCTGAATGGATAGAGCTTTTGAGAAGGCAGCCCAACCCTTCAACCATAATGATGAAAATTAAGGGCAAAAGGGGATCTCCTTGTCTGATACCTCTTGAGGGATTGAAGGTTGCTAAAGGTATAACATTGACCAAGATGGAAAGAAATGGGGAGGTTATGAGGCTCATGATCCATCTTACCCAGGTGTGGCTGAAGCCAAAGGAAAGAAGGACATGTTGTATGTAGTCCCAAATGAGTTTGTCAAAAGCCTTGGATAGATCGATTTTGAGGAGCATACCAGGTTTTTTTGGTGGTTTTGAGGGAATGAATGACCTCATGGGTTAAAATGATTCCATCAAGGATTTTCTGTCCTTCTACATAGCCTATTTTCTTCAGGGAGATGATCAGGGGGAGGAGCTGCTTCAGTATATTAGCAATAACTTTGGAAATCATCTTATAAATGACATTGTAGAGTGCTATGGGCTTGTACTTACTTGGCGTAGCAACATTGTATTCTTTCGGTACGAGAGTGAGGAAGGTGGTGTTGAGAGCCAGAAGAAGCCAGTGAGTGGTGCGTGATTCCTCAACGACACCCCAAACCTCTTCTTTGATGGTTTCCCAAAAGAAGTGGAAGAAGTTGGTGGTGAATCCATCAGGGCCCAAAGCTTTCCCTTCCTTCAGTTGGAAGACTATTTGTTTCACCTCAACAATAGTAGTGGATTTAAGCAGTGTTCGGTTGTGTTATTCCGTAACCAACTTAGGTATATGCTGGGTGATTTTGCCTATAGCCTCATGCCTCTGATGAATAGGTTCTTGGAGAATGTCCTTGAAGTGGTTGCGCAGCTCCTCCGTGATGTCCTCTTGCTTTTCTAGACGCTATCCATTTTAATTTTTGAGAACTGTGATTCTATTATGCATCCTGTGCTGAATGGTAGAGCTATGGAAAAAATTTGTGTTTCGTTCTCCCTCTTTGAGCCAACAAATCCTAGATTTTTGTTTCCATAGGATCTCTTCCTGGCTTCTTCTCTCTTCCATCTGGGTTGTTAAAATTTTCTCTTGGTTCTCTAAATCTGCAGAGCAGCCTTCCGTGATGATTGTCTGTTGAAGCTTATTCATTTTCTCTTCCATCTCTCTTTTATCTTTGAAGATATTGTCGATGGTGGATTTGTTCCACACCTTCAGTTTCCCTTTGAGCATTTTCAACTTGGTCTGTAATTGATGCATTTTTTTTCCTTGCGGTGGTGAAAGGGAGGTCCACTAATAAGAGACCATTTCCTTGAACCCTGGATGTCTGGGCCAACAGTGTTCAAAGTGGAATGGTTTGGGCGCAGGCGTATCTGGTCTTAGCCAGTGAAGTTGTATCAGCCAGTGGTCAGAGCTGGCCACTGGGATAATGGTGGCCACTAGATCACCCCCCAGATGTACGAAGTCTTTCATGGTGAGAAAATGATCCAGTCTGGAGGCGATTTGATGGGTACCTCCTCTCTATTTTTCTAGGTGAAGATGCCATTGGAAGTTTGTAGATCTATGAGGTGGTTATCTTGGATGAAGTTTTGGAATCCATTGCTGTCCATGTCTAGATGCTGCCTTCCTCCCTTTTTTTCCTATAGATTTGTGATCATATTGAAATATCCTCCAAGCAGCCAAAGTGGTAGAGATCTCTATTTATTGAGCTCAACAATGTTTTCCAGAAGCTTCGTTTTCTGGTGAATATTATGGGGAAAATAGACATTCGTAAGCAAGCCATGGATGGCCATTCCAATCAGGTGAAAGTTGGCCTAAAAGAAATGCCTATTGGCATGGAAGTTCTCTAGGGAGATGATTTGGGGGTTCCAGATGATTTCCAGTCCTCCTGAAGCTCCATTGGCATCTACCGCTATTTTTTTGCATCCTTTCCATATCTTTTTGAAGATTGTTTCCAGAGTGGAGCTAAAGCATTTGGTTTCTTGCATGTAGAAAATTGTAGGGTGTTCCTCAATTATTATTTTCTTGATGATCCTGTGCTTGGTGGGGCTGTTGAGCCCTCTTATGTTCCATGAGATGATATTCATTGAGGGGGGTTGGTAGAGTAGGCGTAGAATTGGGTTAACTTGGGGAATCTTCCAGATTCTACCATTTCTTTGCCCATTTCTACTGTTATTTGTAGCACTATTTTCCGTCCTCTTTTGCGGGATTATTTCATGAAGTATTTTGAATTCATGAGCATACCCCCTGAATTCCCAAAGAGGGGAGCTGTTATGCTCGAGTGAGGGTTTCTTCCAACTTCTGGATTTGCTGCTCGGATATTGAGCGGAATTCCTTCTTATTTCATGCATCCTCTAACCCTATGAGATCTAGGCCCTCAAGATCAATGCTATCTAGTTCTTCCTCCATGGCTTCTGGGATTGGATCCAACACCTGTTATTTACCCATCCATGCAGAGTTATCCCCTACGAGGATATGGGTTTGAGGTTTTAGAAAGTCCTCCGGTTGGATCTTGTTTTGTTGTTTCTTGGAGGTTTGGGGTTGCTCCTGCGATGTTTGCCTTGCTAATTTGGCTGGTTCATTCTCATTTTCACTCAACTGATTTACAACTGCGAAGCTATTGCTAGTCGCAGGGAATTTTTTTTTATAGTTAGGGTTGGTTATCTTGTTATGCCTTTTATTGCTTACTACTTTCGTAAACCCTTATGTTGCTTGGTGATTTGATTCATTATCAACAACTGCGTTTTTATTTAGAGGGAAGTCTCTGAATAGGTGCCCATGTTGGTAACACCTCCGACATATAAAAGGAACATGTTCATAATCTACAATTTGTATCCATTCAAAATCATCATGCAACAGACTTACCTCGCCTGGTAGCGACTCCTCTATGTTCATGTAGATGCAGATTCATGCATATGCTGCGTAACGATTGATATTTGTTTCCTCCGATGTCTTGACTAATTCAACTAGGGCATTGCCTATGTCCCTAAGGGTCAGCTCATCCCAGTAATCCTGGGGGAGGGAATAGAGCCGGATCTAGACTGGGGCCCATGTAAGATCTTGTTTGTATGGGTTGAATTGCTCAATCCAATGGTGGAGGTATAAGCCTGCAGATTTGAAGAAATAGGGTCCTCCGTCCATGATCCTATTTTTGTATTCAATAAACGTAAAGATCACATTGAAGAAGCCTTTAGAAGACAGCTGAAGGTCAATATGACCCTTGGGTTTCCATTTGGAAGCTATCCATCCTCGGAGGGATTTTTCAGTGGGCCAGAAACCCATTAACTTGCCTATCAATGCATGATCCTTCATGAACTGTATTCTCTCATTGATGCGATGCGCAGGGAGCTCGATCATGGTTCGTTTAGTATTCTTCAGAATGCACATGGCTGACGTGATATTTTCTTCTTCTACTAATGGAGTGGATTTCTTTTGCGCTGTGGGATTCTCCCTTGTTGTGTCATGAGGCGGGACAAAGTTTTGATGACTGTCGATGTCAGCCCCTGCTGCCGTCCTTGTGGGAGGCTAGCCTATGGTAGGGGGAGCTACAGTCCCCCCCACTGGTTTCTGTCATAAGTGAGCCTCAAGTCTTACTAGGAGTGTGATCATGGCCTAACGAGTTGGGAGGGAGGTTTTCCTGGGGCAGCCTGCGCTAAAACCTCCAAACCCTAGGTCATAACGGTCGACTTGGTGTAGAGAATTTTTTTCAACAACATCATGGTCTCTAACTCTGGAAGATGAAAGTATTATTACCCTTGACTTCTGCAATACTAAAAGGTCCAAATGAGAGGTTGTCAAATTTTCCATGTTTCCTCTTTCTTCCCTCCTAGCATCCCATCTTAACACCAAATATCCTTCCCTGAAATCTCTTTCTCTAGCTTTTCTATCAAAGATAATTTTCATTTTGTTATGGTATTTATTAAGCTTATACTAGATTTAATCCCTATTTTCATTTAGTTCAATCATCTAATTGATTCTCCTAGAAAAATCATCAGGTTCTTCATTAACTTCTTGCAAAAATTTCAAAACAGGGAAAGCTAGATTTGTAGGAAAAATTACTTCTTTACCATAAACCAACTGAAATGGAGATTTTCCTGTAGATATTTTTGGAGATATCCTATTAGCCCAAATTACATAAATGAGATGACCATCCCAATTCCTTTTATGATCTTCTAATGTCTTCTTGATAAATTTGACCAAACTCTTGTTTTATGACTCCGCTAGACCATTTCCTTGTGGAAAATAAGGAGTAGAATGATGTAACAAAATTAGATATTTTTGACAAAATTCAATTATTTTCACACTACTAAATGCGAATGCATTATCAGTTACTATTTGTTGAAGACATCAAAACATGAACATAATGTTTTCTTCAATAAACTTGATGACTACATTGTTTGTGGCATTTATAACTAGAATGGCTTCTACCCATTTGGTGAAGTAATTTGTTGCAGTTAGTATCCATATATGTTGGTTGCTTGATGCTGGATGAATTCCCCTATGAAATCCAATCCCCATTGTAAGAAAGGTGCTGAAACTAATACTTTAACTAAAGGGAGTGATGCTAGTTTTTGCTTTCCAGCAAACATTTGACATGGAGTATAGCTCCTAACATTTTCTCCTACTTGTGCAAACATAGTGTTAACACTCCACCTAATCTCCGAAGGCTGAGAAGGAGACCAACAAAGGTAACCATAAACCACTTTGACCTAGTAGCTAGCCCTACTAGGCTGAGAGGGCTCTCTCAATGAGATTACAACCAATTGACTGGATCATGAAAGATTTTAGGCTAGATATAATAGGCTCTAGGGTTTTGGTTTATTTGGATTTTTGTGTTGGATGAAAATGGATTAGAGCTAGGCTTGAAACTCTGGTAGGGTTATAAGAGCAAAAATTGCAGGGGAATAAAGGGGCAAGGTAGGAAATATATAATGACCCTTTAGGCTTTATGGTTATGGTGTAGGGTGAAAAGACAGATTAGGAACAAGCATATAAATATGAATTGATTCCTTAAGAAGAAAATAAACACAACATAATCATCTTATCAAAACAGGGCATGTATTCCTCATGAATCTTGCTTAAAACCTTTAAAGACAATGAGTGAAAGCAGTAGATATGTAATGGAAAGAGAAAGAATTCAATGGAGTGACTTAAAAAAGAGAAACATAGCCATACAATCTCACCACATGAATCCCTAAATTTAAGCTGCAACTTTTCTCTGTATTTTCTTTGTCAAACTGAAATACACTAGCTCAATGTCCAAGATTCCAACCCTTGAAAATGATTGAAAAATGTCTCACATAGCTACTGAGGTCGAAATCCTCCCTTGGAGGTTGAATTTTCCAGCTAAGAAAGTCAAATACATGCATCTATCTGAAGTCTGCTACACACTAGGGAGGTTGCACAACAAATTCATCCTTTATCTAACCACTAAGAGACATATCCTCAAGGCAATAAATGGAGGATAAGACACCTATTCAACTCCATTTTTACCATTTACATTTACATTTTGAATTTTACATTCATCTACTTTCACCTTTTAACTTTTACAAAAGTCAAACTAAAATTGGAAAAAATTACACAGTGACAATTTTTACAAAAATATCAGAAAATTGCAGATGTGCAGATCCAACTTTGAGTCCAATTTTAGGAACATTCCTGAAGTCAAAATGGAAATATGAGAGAACTATAAAATGGAACTGTCTGTATAGTTTCCAGAACACTTTGAATTTTTGAAAATTACCCTTGGGAAGGCCTTCAGAAATTCATTCTCACAAGGTGTATCCAGGTGCGCAACACCTGTCAAAAAGAGGGGCAAAATGCTGATTTTTGACCCCTTCTTCTCATTTTTCTCAAAATCGGAGACATTTCTGGAAAAATATGAGAAAATTGGTTTTGAGAAGAGGCCATTATATTTCTATAAATGTAAGCCACTTGTAATTTTGAGCCCCGAGTAAAAAGCGTAGCGCCAACACGCTGCGCTTCTGGACCTAGTCAAAAACTGCACCAGTCTGCACCAACATACAAATATTTCTAGGTTTTCTGGAAACATAAGCTTAAAATATGGAGCCATATATCTATAACCATAAGGTTTTTTGCACAACTGAGACTGTTTTTTTTTTCTTTGGAATTTTGTGAACAAAAACCTCCTCCAGTTTTAAAAAATATTTCCCCATTTGTTAAGAATCCAAGTTTGAAGTTTGTCACTTAAATTTTCAAAAGCGCAACGAAGTGTTCCTGTGTGCAACGTGGTATTTGAGAGGGTGTTTGGAGGCCTTCCCAAAATATTTTTGTGCTGCAAGTTGTATGGTTGGAAAGCGTATGATGTATTCTACACAATGGAGTCATCAAGAACTGCAAACAAATTCTCCAAACTCCTGAAAAACTATCTTGAAGGCAAGGTGTCCATAAGTGCAAAGAACCTCTTGTGGAAATTGTATTTTTGGCATTTATCCAAAATAATAATACTTGTGTATAAAATGAAGGAGGTTTTTGTTCTTGATCTATGATGGAAAAAAACCTCTTTCAAATTTGTAAAATCCATCTCTTTTTAGTCAGAAACACAATTTGAAGAAAAAATTGTCCATGTGTGCCAAAATTTTCAAAATTGCACCAACTTGCACCAAGATACAAAAATTTCTCCAAATCTTCTCAAAATTGGTCCAGTTGTTGGGAAAAATCTTGAGAGGGGGGGGGGGGGGTGAATAGTGTTCTTGCATACTCAAAAATTTTCACTTTTTCATTCCTTAAAACCCATACGCTACTTTCCTTTAGTGAACTCGCGTATACACGCGGATATCTTTCATGCAACTCGCGTATACACAGAAATCTAATTATGTCATTAGTTCTTTACTTATATCATTCCATCATTCATTCATCAGATGTTCAATAAACAGTAAACATGTGCAGTAAGAACAGAATAAACCATCACACAAAGCATCACACATGAACACCAGGATTTTAGGTGGAAACCCAAGACGGGAGAAAACCACCGCTGCCGTTGCTCAGCCTTCAATATTTTATTATAAAGAAAAACATCTTACAACATATGTCTTAGCGCGAACTCTACTGACATGCGAGCACCCACACAACTCGTTTACCAACCTCTCTGAAAGGCCCCGACCCCACGGCTCGTTTACCGACCTCTCTGGAAGGCTACGACCCACCGGCTCGTTTAAGCCTCTCCTCTGGAAGGAAACTACGACCCCCGATCTCATTTACCAACTCACCTGGAAAGGGCTACAACCCCACCAGTAGAGGCTACAACCCTCGAACACTCTATGGTTGCAATTTCATCATATTTTCAGACTGGACCCTTTCCATACTTTTAAGCACAATCAACCATGAAATAGATACATATAACTCACTGACAGATATCAGTAAACCAGCAGAACAGATCAGACATTTCTTACCACAGACTTCAGCAAACCCTAGTTTGCATACGCGCTTTCCTTTCTCTTATGTCGCGTATATACGCGCTTTCGTTCAACTAAACCAGTGTATACTTCTGTATAAATTACAAAGCCAATTTCATTGGCGATACGCCGCTTTTTCTTCAACAAGCCAGATATACGCCGCTTTCCTCTTCTAAAAACTAGCTGCAGATAGATCTTCAAATCATTGCAGAGCAAAGATACTTCTTCAGATCGATATTCAACAGATTTATCTTTACTGGGGACAGATGTTCGGCTTCTATCTCGCATCTAATCATTCCATAAACAGATCTAGCAAACACAAGTACATTTCAGATCTAGATCCCCTTCTTCATCATTGGTGCATCATACATTCAGATCTATCATTCAACTGTAACCCTTTCCATTCAGATCTACTTCAGAGAGAAGTATTCATTCAAGCTCAGACATCTTGCACCACCACTCATGATTTACACAATGAATTTCTTCTCCTTATATAGGTTTACCCTTTTTCAATACCACTCGCCCCTTTTTCAATACCATGAGCCAAAAATACCATGATCCTTCAAAACACGGCCCTTTTCAATACCATGAGATGGGTTAATACCATGGTGGTTACCCTTGGTTTTGCACTTTTTTGAGCGCTTTTGCCCATACGCGACTTGGCACGTGCCTTTCCGCGTGTATACGCGATTTCCCTTAGGCCAATACGCGTATACCAAGAGACATACTCTTTTTCATCATACTTTGAGTACATTCTGAAATCCTTTCTTCATAGTCTTCTGTACACACTGTAGAAGCATCATATTTTCTTCATCAGGAACATATTCTCTCAAGCACAACTTCATCAAGTAAGTTGTCATCATCTTCATCAGGTGGGTTGCCTTTCAAGGACAACACTTAGCATTATATCATCAACAATCATCATATCACTTCAGATTTACATCATTTAACAAGCCCATCAAGTCAAATAACTTCATCGTGTGGATTGCCATCAAGGACAACACATGTCAACAGTGGGATGTCTTCATCTTCATTCAAATGGGTTTCCATCAAGGACAACACTCTGCATCATATTTCCAAATACGTATATGCCTGATGAGGTATGTTATGCAACCATGGATGCATCATAAAGGAAATCCAACTTACCCTTCTCCTTTCGGCTGATTAGGGTTTCTTTGAGTTTTAACCTTAATTGTTTGACTTTGATCTTGGAGATCAAATTCCCGGTGTAGTAATGAGTGGCGATGTGCCTTTGCAGCTTGTTATCTCTGTTAGCCCTCTCAAGGAGCTATTTAAATTTGACCTCCCTTTTTATAGGGCTTCTTCTCTTCCTCCATAGGTGCTTTATGAGGGGAAAATCCTAGTGGTGAAAAACAGGGGATGGTGGGAAAGGAGTTGGATGGAGGGTTTAGGAGAGGGAAAAGGGGATGGGGAAAATTTTGGAGGTAGGGAAGGATGTTAGGGAGGTATGGGAGGTGGAAAGGGAGGTAGGTAAGGTAGGATTAGACCTAGGAAATTTAATTACAGGTCTAGGTCTAGGAGGTTTCCAAAAACACATCGTAGGGTAGTGATGATGGTGTAGGGACTAGGGTTTGAGTGTAGAAGCTTAGTGATGGTGTGTGGGAGAGTGTGAGGGGTTTCGGGAGTGTAGTGGAGTGTGGGGAAAATGAATATTTAGGAAATGAGTGAGGGTAGGGGGTGGTAAAGAGAAAAACACATCCATAGCTAGGAAAATTACCCAAATTGGTAGAATAGGGCCAGGGTTTATAGGGAAATGATAAAAAATGAAGGGAAATGGCTTTGTGATGGATGGAGTTGATGTATAAATTGAAAACAGAGGTGTAGGGACAATTATGATAGGGTTTTAAACATCAAACAATAATTTGAAGACCAACACCATGAAATTCATACAAAACCCTAGGAGATTGAGCTTGTGATCATTTCTTGGTTTGCAATGGAAGAGAGGGCATAAAAATGAATATACTTACTTGTTATGATGATTGGAGAGTAAAAAATATGGAATGGAGGTTTTACATATTGATTTGGGTGATTTTTAGGCAAGTTTGGGCAAATTTTCTCCATGAGCAGCACAGTTCACTAGTGCACAACACAATTCTTCTACGCGTAGCACCTCCTCCAGATGCGTAGCACAATGCTTCTATGCGTTGCGCCTGCCAATTTTTGCCACTTTGAGATGTAAAACTCGTGTCTTCTCACCAAATGAAGGATGAGCTTGATGATGAGGGGTAAGAGGAGTGCAAATGAAATGTATTTGTGTCTTTTTGGCTCTTTTATAAGCATGGAATGGCTCTCTTTGAGTGATGATGGGCCCCGCAAGTCTTTTTCAAGCATGAATTTCTTTCTTTTGAACTTTGTAACCTTTGATATTGTGATTTTTTGGACTGTTGTGGCTTATTTGGAATATTGAAATACAACTTTAGAACTTTGAAGTACTTATTACATATGGAAACATAAAATTACATTTTGAAATAAAAATTTATTGAAGAAACTTGCTTTATTACCACTCCTCCAATTGCCAGATTTTATGCATGAAATGACAGTTTGGTGACCTTGAAATCCTAATGACCTAATGGAGACACTAAAATTAATGAAATCATGGTGATGATGCCTGAAATGATGATGAAAATCTCTAAATGATGGTACACTCAGCTAAGTGATGACCTGGACCAACAATTTAAAAATTTTGGAAGGAGTGGAAAATAATCCTAAACCTAATACCCAATGACCAAATTTTTGCTTGAAGACCTAATGAAATGAATTTTTTTTGACTATGATACCCTAACAGGACATGATAAGATCCCATTGATCACTGGTGACAGGATGTAAAGACTGGCACTAACACATAGTAGGCCAATAGAATCCCGCTCTCAATATTTTAAATGTTGTAGCTCTCTAGGCATAGTGTCCACCAGATATCCCTGCATGAAACTGTTCAATAATTCCTTCTGTTTCAATTTCTATCAAGAAAAGAAAAATGATATTGAGTGGATCCTTATGGTATAAATTTTCATTAATGATATAGTACTTTATGGATTTTAACTTTAGCGACTTACATTGATTCTTTAAAAATAAGAAAGGACACTCAAAGTTAATAAGAAATTGTACAATATTAGAATACCATTCTAACATCAATATAAACAGGGACATATTGAATTGAAGATGAAGGTTCTTGTGTATTCTTACCTTCTAAATCTTGGGAAGGTTCTTGTGGATTCTCCCCTTCTGCATTTAGAGAAGGTTCTTATGGATTCTCCCCTTGTGAGTTTGGAGAAGGTTCTTGTGGATTCTTCTCTCTTGAAATTTCAAAAACATAATTTATTCCAAAATCTTTACAATTGGATTCAGCTAAAATTTTAGCCAAACCTTAACCTTTTACCAATTTTGTATATTTGATACTAAGATCAAATTCAAGTATCTGGGTAATCCATCTTCCTCTTCTCCGATCAGTGTCTGGTTGGGTTAGACAGTTTTCACAACACTGTTGGGAACATAAGTAGTCACGGTTGAGTGGAGGACATAAATTTTGAAGGATTTTAAAGTTTGGACTAAGGAATAAGCATTTTTTTCAATGATGTCATACTTAAGTTCTGTGTCTCTCATGAATTTAATGAAAAATGCTATAGGTTGATCATCTTTGTCTCCATTATTTTGCAAAAGGACAACAACTAAAGTGGTTTCAGAGGCAAAGGAAAACATGCTAAAGGGTTCAGAATAATTAGGGCTGGCTAAAGTTGGAGCTTCAGAAATGGTCTTTTTAATATGGTCAAAAGCATATCTAGATGGTATTGTCCACTTAGCTTCATGATTCTTCTTTAACATTTCGATGATATCCTTAAATATTTCAGCATAGTTAGGAATGAATCTCCTCAGGAAGTTAATCTCTCCAAGAAAAGTTTGGATCTCCTTTTTGTTCCTTGGTAATGATAGTGCTTGAATAGATGAAACCCTTTTAGGATCAATTACCAATCCTTCCTTAGAAATTATGTGGCCGAGAAATTTCCCTTCTCTGATAGCAAACAAAGACTTCTTGGGATTAAGTGATATCCCGAATTTTCTACACCTATAAAAAACTTTCTTCAAGTGTTTTAAATGTTTCTGATATGAGTTAGAAAACACAGTAAGGTAATCAAGATGTATAACAACAAATTTTTTTGTCTTACCCACAAAAGATAAATACATAGCTCTCTTAATGTTGCTCCAACATTTGTTAATCTAAAGGGAATTCTGGCATACATAAATGTACCCCAAGGAGTAGTAAAAGCAGTCTTCTCTATGTCCTCTAGAATCACCATTATTTGGTTGTATCTAGAGATACCATCAAGCATTGAAAGTCTATTTGCACCTGAAATTTTTTGTAGAAACTGATCCATTTTGGGTAGTGGGTAGTTGTCTTTTAAGGATGACTTGTTTAAATTTCAAAAATCTAACAAATTCTGATTTTCCCATTCTTCTTTCTAACAAGAAATAAATTAGCTACAGAATCTGAGTATCTTAATGGAACTATGATTTGAGCATCAAGTAACTTCTTAATTTTTTTCTCTATGGTAGGGAGCAAGACTGGATTGATTCTTCTTAACTTTTGTTTATAGGGTTTTGCTTCAGGTTTTAAAGGAATTTTATGCTCAATGAGAGTTGTATCATATGTTTTGAATTCAACATAAGACCAAGAAAACACATCATTGAAAGATTTAAGAAGATTCATATATTCAATTTTTAATTCATGAGGTAGAGATGCAAATATTTTAATGTTCTTGACATTTCCAGGTGTTCCAATATTATATTCTTCAATATCCTCTTCAGGTGAATTTGATAGTGGATTCTTGGGAACATTATTTTGGTCAAATAGTTTTTCTAGAGGGACTAGACCTTTGGGAATAAAGTTGTTTGAAAATTGAATTTAAAGAAGAAGTTTCATTTTCTTTATTGATTTCATTTATATCTGATTGAGATTCTTCAATTTGCAAAATAGAGAATTCATCAATAACCTGTAGGAAACATTTTAACTATTCATCATCCTCAAATATTTTCCAGTATAGGAATAGATGGCCTATATTTTACTTGAATTTGATATTGCAATTGCATTTGATATGGAATTTTGAATGAACTAGCTGAAACAGCTAGGGATTCTACATGAATATTCTCATTTCTAGGGATAGCTGTAATATTAAGTGCATGAAAGAAGTTTTCCATTGAATCCCAAACCTCATTTCTATAAGATCTAAGTCTAGGAGGCTTTATTTGGCAAATATTCCTAACTTGTTTGACTATGAGTTCAGAGTCACTGAAAACACTTAGATTCCGCACTTTAATACTTCTAGCTAATTATAATCCTAGAAGAAAGGCTTCATATTCTGCTACATTATTAGTAACATAAAAATCAAGTTTACAAGATTGAGTTTTTTTTTTTTTTTCCTGGTGAAATTAAAACAACACCAGATCCAGCTCCATCTTTTGAACAACACCCATAAAAATATAGTTTCCAAATATCAGTTTTGACAATTTTTGGGTTTTCTATAAAATCTTCAATTTTAATTTGAGAGTTCTGCAAATTATTTGAAGATAATTGAAAACAACCAAAATCTTGGTCAACTGCATATATAGGGTGGTTTCTAGCTTGATTGTCTTTGCAAACAATATGAATGAATATAACCTCCCTATAACCCAAGGTTTTCACCCCCATATACAGGAATTATAGCAAAAGACATGCCCATTTGAAGGCTTCCTCCTAGATTGGCACAAAAAGATCATGGTAAAAGCATTCCAAACTTAGTAGGGATATCAATGACCAAAATGTCCAAAACTACACTTTTTAAAGGTATTTGGGCCAAATTTACCACTAAGTCTTTTATGAGTCCTAGACATGGTACTCTTTTGGAATCAAAGGTATATAGATCATGGTAAGATCAAGTAATTTACAAATTTAATTGATCCATAATAGCCTTCAGCATAAGATTATGTGAGGCTCCAGAATCTAACATGCAACTATATAGTAAAGAATCACGTGCTTTCAAAGTGACATAGAAATGTGGCACTGTTTCATCAATCATGTATGATTTTGGACCAAATACTATTGAGGGATTTTCATCTTGTAGACTAATTACATACCCTTTAGCATCCACACTTGAATTTTGAATCCATTTTGTAACTTGATTTTTGCATCCAGGGTTCTTTGAAAGTTCTTACAATGGGATGGGAATTTTGACTCTCTATAATTCCCTTTCAACATTAAAAGTTGTTAAAACTGTTTTATCAAGTGAAGTAGTATCAATTGGATGATTTAAAGGTTTGATTGTTTTTGTTTGGGTTTCAACAAATTTGATTTGTTGTTCAATTATAATAGGATTTTTAGGAGGCCTTCTAGGGCTTGCCCTTGGTCTTAAATCATACCTCCTATTTAGTTCAACAATTAAGAATTCAAAGAAGGCTTGATATTTAGACACTTGAGAATATTATTGATCCTCTTGGAAAGTTTGATTTTGAGGAATAGGGACAATAGCATTTTGAACAGATGTATTGTCAAGATTGTTGATATCCTCAGTGATCATAAGTGTACTATCATCAGGCTGTTGATCATCAATCAACAGAGGAGGTGGAATTTTCTGATCATTACTAAGTCTTTGAAGAATTTGAAGCTGATGAGATTTCTTAAATTGAGCTTGAGTTTGAGATTGAGGTCTAGCAACAGTTTGCTGAATATTTCTCAGTTGAGTTTCAATTTTAGAAATCCTATTAGAAAGGTTCCTAAGTAATGAATTTATCTTATCTATCTTTTGATATTCGTTTTTAGACTTGGAAGAAGAAGAAGCTTCCTGATTAGCTTTCATTCTCCTCTGAGCCTTTTTAGCTTTGGCTTTAAGCTTAGATGAAGAAGATCTATTAGCTTCAGCTTCAATGCCGTTAGTTTGCATGTCTTATAAAGTATGAGATGTTCTTTCCCTAAGCATGAATTCAAAGTCATCTTCAAAACCTTTGGAAAACCTAACCTTTTCTGTTGCTACTGGTGGTTTACAATCAATAGGAATTTTGTAATAGAGTTTGTTAAATCTCTTAATGAAGTTGGACATTGGTTCACCATAGTTTCTTTTGGGTTCTTGAAATTCCGTCAGAAAAAAGACAGGATCCTTTTTAATACCCCATTGATTCTTAAATATAGTGGTTAATTCTTCCCAACTTCGAATAGAGTGTGCCCTAAATTGTCTAAAAAAAATCCTAACATTTCCTTATAAATATTGAACAAAAAATATCATATATACATTTTCATATTCAATATTCATATTGTTAGCAAAGTCTAAGAATGCTGCTAAATGATCTTCAGCAGATAAACCAGTTTCCTCATTAAACCTTGGAAGGTGTTTCAAGTATCCATTAGGAAAATTGTTTAGTATGTTTGGAAGTTGTAAAGAAGCATATCTTGCTTGAACAATAGGCTGAAAACCAGCCATACATTGTTATGAAGATGAAAAGGAATATGTGGTGGTTGTTGTAGAAGATGATGTTGTAGAATATGGAGGTGAAGATGGAGGGGTAAAAGAAGGTGGCGGATAAAGTAAAGTTGAATATCTTCTTAAATATTTCAAAGGTGTGCGAATGACTAATTTTTGGACCTCTGTTTCTCCTTATTTAGGTTCAAATAAAGGATTTGAATATAAGGAAAAAATATCTTTTGGTTGAGCAGAAGTAGATGGAAAATAATAAGAGGTCGGATAAATGAAATCAGTAGGTTTGAATTTAGGTAAGTGAAAATCCAATTCCTGTTTTGATTTGGGAGATTCAGAAGGTACTTTAGGTATTTGATATGATTCTAATGAATGAACCAAAAGAACAGGTTGGAAATCAACTCCTTTAGAGATCAATTCATGTACCCTAGGTGGTAGATCTTCTGAATTTAAAGGAATGGGTCCAGATATAAAATGATCAGGGATTGAAGTATCCTCCGGTTGAGGAGGAATAAAAGAAAAAGGGGTTTGAAGTCTTCTTCTTGAAGAGGCTTGTCTTACTAGTCTCTCCGGATTTGACAAAGGTAAAACAATTTTAGAATCAGAGTGAGACCTGGTATGTCTTGAAGGAGCCAACTTTGGGTTCTGTGAAGTCACCAGGTGAAATATTTTAACCTTACCAATCCTTTATTTAAATTTAAAGGAATAGGTATATCGTTTTCCCAGGGAAAATGGATCAAATTTCGTATCCCCGATATGTTGTCCTCTGAGATAATTCTAGGTTAATTAATTATGCTAGAGCATATAAAATATTATGTTTGTTTTAAAAGGGGTTCTTGGATGACCAATGCATTGAGAAAATAACAGGTAGATGGTATAAAATTTTGATAGTATTAAGTATTAAGAAAAGGGATGTTGCTTTACTTCAAAATAATGATTTTATTTTTTCATATGTAAAGCCAAAAACTGTAAGAAAATAAGATCACTAAATATCCCGATTGAATGTTTAGTTTATCATACGTATGAAAGGCTGACAAACAATGTTTACATCTTAACAAAATATATTTAGCATTATGAAGATTACTCACAATGAATTGATGTAGAAGGATTTGTGCAAACAGATAGTCTAATAAATCAATCTCTAAAATGGATTATAACTTCAGAGGATTTAAGATAGACTGAGACACAATTGATCTTACCTACTTATCTTCATAAAACTCAAATATAAGCAGAAAAAAAAATGAATTGAATACTAGAAAAACTTACAAGGAGACAAAGTGATTGAAACAAATCCATAATCCTTTTATTAATCATCAATGATCAAAAGCTCATAAAATTCTGCTTACAAGTGATTATACAAGGGTGAAACTCTTAATAACTTGAATGGAGGGTTATTTATACTAATTTCTATCTATTAGAAGTATCTAAACAGATTACAAAAATAGTATCAAAATTTAGGAATAAAAAAACTACTGAGTTGATTTGTCACTGTCTTTAAGGAAGTGGTTTATGGTGTGGCCCCAAAATGTGTTGCTTTGCTGGCATGCTGTTGGAGATGAAAGTTACTCGATAGTTTCACACAAGTGATCCTATCTTTCCTGACTTGGTATATCTAGATTAAATAATCTTATGAAAACTTCATCTAATTCAGTGTATCTCTCAAAAGTAGGATTATTGATAAAGATATGTTTGATTTCATGTTTGATTATTAAATCAAAATCTAAAGCCTCCAGAAAAGCTTTTCTTGGCATATGACCTTTAATCCCTAAAAATTTGGCTTTGTCAATGGAAATCGTGTAAATATTCTTGTAGTACTCATCCAAGATTATTGATATGCCATTGGGAGCTACTAATATAGGAAATCCTCTCTGATTTAGTAGGTTGAACTTGATGTGAAATATTTGGACAACAATGTCCAAAGTTTGACACTTGGTTTCCAACTGATTTAACATATTCTTCTTCTGCGGAACTTTCTTGATCTCCAGAATGGTCTCTGTTCTATCTGTGATGTTAATCTGTTCTAATTCTGCCATGTTCTTTGAATTCAACACTTTAATCATGTCTGAGGCTTCGACTGGTTTCTGCTTAAGTGCTGCCTTTTCCTGCTCGACGAATGCTTTGCATTTATTTATGAGTTCTTCCTGTTAAAAAATGATATGTATGGAGGGCCATACTTTAGTCATAGATTGACTTATTTCAGTCCAGATGCTTTCCTTGGCTTGGGCCAAGGTGTCTACCATTAATAGCTCACTCTCTAACTTCTAAAATTTCTGTGCTAATATGTGAGATTTCTACATCTCTTCCATGTACAAAGTATCATTTTTTTTTAATCTTTTGAGCTTCTAGATTTCAGAATTTCTCCAGAAGATTTTTATTCTCATGATTTTTTAAAGTCAAATCCTGCACAAGTTTGCTTGGGTCATTTGCTGCTGATGTAGATTCTGCTACTGTTGATGAAGATCTCGGCTTTGTACCTACAACTACAATAGGTACGGCTGAAATTAGAATCATGGCAAGTTGTGTTACTATTCCTTCTCCTTGAGTAAACCTTCAATTTGTTCCTCCATCTTCTTGATTTGAATGTTCTGCTCAATGATGATTTTGAGCATTTCCTCTCTATTCTGTTCACTTTCGTCTCTCTCCTTGGTCTGGGGATCTTCTATAGAAGGAAATTTTAGTTTCTTTCAAAGAACAGTAATATCTGCATTTTTCTTCTTAAGAATCCCTTCTACAACTTTAACATCCTTAGGGGTCATACCCAATCTTAATTACAATATCTTATAATGAATCTAGCTTATTGTCTTTTGCTAAACTGGAAAGGTTTTCAATCTTCAATTGTGATTGTACATTTGAAAAACTTGTTCTTAATTTGGACAATGTCATGGCACTGTTAGTCATGGTATAGAAAAGCATCTCTCCTGACTCTCTGTGCATGTCTATCTGGTCAACAGGATGAATCTAATTTTCATCAAAAGAGAATATGGTTTTCTTGTAATCAGAAGAAGCTTTGGGAAAAGGGACTTGGGCTTGTAGAAAATCCATCTACATCCTACCCTTTTCACTATCAAATGCTGTCAATAGCCTATGCCGTGATGTAGAGGTATGCTTCGAAAATTGACTATAAACATTGGCCTTTAGAGATTCATTCTTCTATTTGATCTCTAAGAATTTAGAGAAAATGTTTTGATCACCTTGTTCATTGGTTCCAACTGATTGAATAATCTCCATGGGTTCTTGTGAAGCTGAAGAAGATGATGGAACATTAGGAACACTTCCCTCTGCTGCTGTTTATACTTTTTGATCACCCAAGTCAATGATCTCTGGCCCTTTTTTACTTTTCTCAGTAGAAATGGTGAAATCTATCTTTTGATTCTTCTAACGGATTATGATTTCTTTGGCAATGTTTTCAGAATATGATGGTTCCTCTCTAGGTTTTTTCTGCTACTTGCCTTGAGAGATAGGAGTCTGCAGAGTGGAGGTAGAAATAATCTGCTCCTCTACTTCTTGCAATGTATTTTCTGCCCATTGATCCTAGTTCATGAATTTTTCAATCTTCGGCCTAGGTGTATGATTGTATGGAGTTGTCTTCAGCTCGACCCTCAAGTTTGAAATAATGTTGAGTAGATCATATGACCATGTGAAGCTTAGCTGGAAGTTCATCATTTTGAGGATTGCATCTACTTCAACTCCTGCTGATATGGTATTGCATATGAAAGAGCCTACTTTAGTTTTGATCTTGAACTGATATTTTCTTTTACATGAAACAAAGTGCAATTCGTCCATGTTAATCATATGTCTAATATATTCCAAAGAGAAAAGTATCATTGGAACATATTTGGGCAGCTTGTAAGGTGCCTGTTCATAGCCATACACTTTGATCTCTGTGTAATTCTGGTAAAGATACCAGTCTCCAATTTTAAATTGATCATTTAGATGGATTATTATTTTGATGTCGAAGCCAATCCTAGGCTCATTCCGACTTCTTAAAAGCTGGGCAACTGGATGAATGAAGGAATCAATGAAATCTGAAAATGAAAACTCAGTTGAAATGGATCTAACCAATTGAGTCCAATGAAAAAATGATTGATTAACACCCTGATCATCCTGCTTATGCAATGTAATTGGTAATGAATCCCCCTGCTGAAAAAGAAACACGTGAACTAGTATAGAAGTGTACTTGAACATCCCTTGAGTTTTCAAATTCATCAGTTGTTCATGCATATGATCAGCTAGGAACTAGCTGTAATTGTACATGAACGCTGGCTGACTGTATTTAAAGAAAATAGAAAGATGACCAAGAATTGACTCATCCATTGTTATGTCATTTGGATAGCCTAACAAACATGAAATTAAGGAAATGATGTGCCTGGTTTCTTCAAGAAACATGGTGGATGGGTAAGGAGGGTTCTTATTTAGAAGTTTAGCATCATCTGGAAGGAAAGTTTCGAAGGTCTATGCTCTCTAAGGAAAGGTCAATTTGTGATATAAATCCATGAGGGAAGCTTGGGAAAAATGGCTAAGGGAATCACTCTATGGGATAAGCAGCATTTGGTTTATGGTCTCAGGAGTAATAGAAATCAGAATGTTTCCATTATGAGCTGCTACAGTTATTTTGAGGGATCATACCTATCTTGACACCAGGTGACTATGTCAAGGAATTCATGGGTTTGAGGAAATGTGCATAGAGGCAATAAAGTTTCCCAGAGCTTGACTTCATCCTGTATGTCCAAATATTTATGTTTTAGCCACATAAGTAATTCATAGAGCTCGAATTTTCACTTTGTGTCTATAATCTTGAAGAATTGATCAACTAATGGGACATGGTCAAGATCAACCGAGGCAGACACACTAGGAGTTTCTTCAGTGAATGGTTTTCAACCTTTTCCTTTGGGAGAAATCGATCCGTAGAGGAGAAGAAAAAGGAAAATGTATATGTTAAATTGATAGTAGATGAAAAGGAAATCTCTGCAAGAAACAATTATGTTGACAAGGGCGATAGATAGTGGAGCTGTAAACTGAAATTATGTCTCTGTAAACCTGCAATTCGACATAATGAGAAATGAATCAAAGGGTGGTGCAAGGAATGGGATTCATTTATTTATAGAAAGTTTGGATTACTGTTATGTGGATGGTTGTTGGAGAAATGACCGTGGAGGTTTAAAGGATAATAGTAATGTGGTGGGTGGCAGTGAAAGCAGTGGATAATGGTATAGGGGCAGGTGTAACGGGATGGAAGATTGCAACGGTATGGGAGCGTGGTGTAATGGGATAGTACAGGTGTCGGGAGGTGATTTGAAGTCGGGAAAGGGTTATTGGAGGGAATTCAAACAACCGTTCGTAGGAGTCAAAACAACCGTTGGGAAGAAAACATATTTCAGAAGGGGTAGGCGACGGTAAGCGGTATTGAGTGGGGGGAGGAGGGGGGTGCGAAATGTCGAGGGAGCGACACGTATACTAGGGGCCTGCCAAAGAGAAACCACTTTTTGGACCCCTCTGCTGTTAGCGAGAAGTGGTGAAGGGGGGTGCGAAATGATTTCCCTACTGTTGATTTGGGCGGGGAAGAGATCCACCATTGAGATTTGATCAGCGATAATCACAAAATGACAAAGAACTTTGTCGCGTTGCAACTTTAGAATAAAACCATTTCATGCACTTTATTACAATAATATTTAACCACTGATGAAGCGATTAACATTAGTAAAACTTAATTTAAATCTTAATATTATTTTTGGCGCATTTGAACAAGTTTCCATTAACTTTCCTAAGTCTAATGCATAAATTTAAATATTTTTGATCATGTTTAAGCAATATGATAAAAAATATATTTTGGGTTGTGGCATCTTAACAAACTGCACACAACTTATTTTCTTTTTATTGAAACTATGCAATTTTATTTCTTTTATTGCTTCAATCAATGCGTAGTATTTTTTCATTTTTTTTCCTTCATTTTTTAAAGCATTTAATCGTATCGTTTTCTGATATGATTATTTTATTTTGTCATGAATCCTCACATATTGGTTTTTTGATCTATTCATATCCAAACCTAACATTTTAAAATTTTTCATTTTCTTCTAAAATGTCTAACTTATCAAAACAAGAAATGTTTCAGCAGGTTGTTCATCTTCGTAAAGGCTGATTTCAAATTAATAAATATGATGTCTTGATCTTTAGAACATGTGATTGACATGTGTGAGTAGTTGCAGGGAAACATGCTTTGTATTAGCATGATAAGGCAACAATTGATTTGTTTATATAACTAATAGTTGGGTGATGTGATAGCACATGATAAGACTCAATTACAACAAGGAAAAAGGTAAAATAAAGGAATCAGGTGAAAATTTCTTTGGCTATGTTTGGGAACCACAATTCAAAATGAACGATTACTTTGCATGAATACAAGAAGTCTTCTTAACCTTGATTTTGTTTGAAATTATGGGGATACATGTTATATTCATGAAAATGTATTTGAAAGGTATAATAATTGGTGTCTATTTATAGCTGGATTCATCAAGGAATTGGAATCCCTTGAGAAATGAAATGTGTACATGTTCAGTTACAACGAAATATGCTTGGCACAACAAGGTAAGGTAACTGGTATATTGCTATGTTCATTTATGCACTAAGATTTATGTGTTTATGGTAGTATGATGCAGGGATCACATGGAAAAAGGGACTTCCATGAAATCTTGAAGAAGGTTCAGGTTGAATTTTCCCTTGGAAGCATTGGGAATCCATGGTCATTGAGTCATGGTGTTTGTTTCTAGTTCCGTGCCTTCGATATTTTGTTATTTGTTGCGCTTGATTTGCAATTTTTTGTGTTTGGTGCATCACCATGCCACTTTGTTTGTGGTGTCGTATTGCTATTGGTTTTTTCATAGTTTTATTCTTGTTATTGCTTTGTATGATCTAAGGGACTTGGGAATTGGTTGGGGAAAGAGAAAAGTTAGTGGAGCTTGGGAAGAGTTGAATGGAACCCAACAAGTAATGTAAGACCCAAATAAAGCCCGGTGCATGTATAAGGGAAGCTGAAGGCAAGAGTGTGACAAAATGTTGGATTGGTTGGGTCATCGGGATAAATGGACGGTAGAAGAACAATCATGAGAAATGTAACAATAAAGGTAAATTAAGTAGATGTGAGGCATCAAATGCCTTGGGTATGTTGGGAACTTTTGTTCTCAATGTTGTGCAAGTTGTGAACATATAAAGGAAGTTCTCCCAACCTTGACCTTATGATATCTGGTGTTTTTGTTGTGATTATGATTATGCTGATGTCTATATATTTATACATGTATTTACATATCCTATTGTCTGATAGGGTTTTCAGGGATCATGATTGATTTATGATAATGATTATATATATGTATGTATGTATGCCATTGTCTGACAAAGTCGTCAGGGATCATGATTGTTTTATGCTAATGATTATATGTATATATGTATTTATGTATGTCATTGTATGACATGTTCATCATGAATCATTCTTGTGGAGGAATGATTGCTTATGCAGGTGAATGGCATGAAGGGGTTACTGGTTTATGAGGAATCAAGTGGGAAGAGTAGCCCTGGCAGATCTATGAGGTTAATATAATGTGGGTACAAATTGATATTATGTGATTATACTATGTCTATGTTTATGTTATGGATAGGTAATGCTGAAGGATACATCATCGGAATGAAAGTAGTGTAATCTGCGGTAGGTTGGAACAAACATGAATAGTGGAAATACACTAGAAGCAAGGGTGCTTGGTAGAGTTAGTGTGTGGTATTTGGATGTGCAATACTATTGTTGTGTATCTGTTGCACATGTTGGATGTGCGGTGTTGTGTGCATATTGTATGTGCAATGTTGTTTACATATGGTGTTGTGTGCATGTTGAATGTGCGGTACTGTGTACATATAGTGTTGTGTGCATGTTGCATATGCGGTACTGTGTACATATAGAGTTGTGTGCACGTTGGATATGTGGTGTTGTGTACATATAGTGCTGTGTGCATGTTGTATATGTGGTGTTGTGTACATATGGTGAAGTTTGCATGTTGTACATGTGGTGTTATTTACATGTGGTGCTATGTACATGTGGTACATGTGGTGTTGTGTGCATGTGGTGCTATGTACATGTTGTGTAGGTGGTGTTGTGTAAACTTCGTGCAGGTGGTTCTGTGTACATGTGGCGTCGTGTACACGTCGTGTGTGGTATTGTGTACACATTGTGTAGGTCGTGTTGTGTACACATTGTGTAGGTGGTGCAATGTACATGTGGTGTTGTTTAGATGTTGTGCAGGTGGTGTTGTGTACATGTGGTGCTGTGTACACGTTGTGCAAAAAGTGTTGTGTACATGTGGTATTGTGCACATATCATACTTAGTGTGTTGTATAAATGTGCTACTATGTTATGTGTGTTGTGTAGTCATTGTATCGTGACCTGTGTATTCATTGTGTTGTACTCTATGTACGTATATGTATTGTGTTGTACACAATGTGTAGGTGTATGTATTATGTTGTGGTGTACACTGAGTGTAGGTGTATGTGTTGTGTAATACATCATGTGTGGGAGTATGCATGTGATGTACATTGTATGTATGTGTACGTGATCAAAGAGAAGATAAGGTACTAGTTTCTTGTAGGGTTTGGAAACCGATCCAGTGTGAGTATAGAAAGGACAAAGAACAAAGGCAGAAGCAAAGAATTATTTGAACAATAAATATCAATTTTATTTATGTATTAATTATGCACGTGATCTATGATTTTGATTTATGACAGTTACATGCGATCTATGATTTTGATTTATGATGGTTACATGTGATTTATGATTATGATTTATGATGGTTGTGTTTTGAGCTAACAAGTTGTGATGTGTTTATTCATGCTGATTTGATCAAACAACTAGTTTGACTTGCCATGAAAGGAAGTGAAAAAAATTGCAAGTGCACCTTATTGACGGGCCACTTATGAGGTATGATGTGAATTTATTTCAATCTATTTTGAATCTAATGGAAATTATGTGCTTGATATAGGAAATCATGAAAGTGCCTAGTTTGGGTGGTTGAAAATGATTGCAAGAATTAGTAGCAGTAGAGAAATGAATTGGAACAGGTAGTAGTATGTTGGTAAAGCACTTCAAGAGTAGGACCATTGTGGGACACTGGTACCTAATAATATCAATTTATTTCCATGAGCATGCTATGAACGATATGATGGTTTTGAGGCAGGGATATGCCTTGGTTTTTGGACCTTCCTATGCGAGGATATATTTCCAAGGGAGGGGTCTCCTAAGGGAATCTGTAGCAAAGAAGGGGATTCCCATGGAACTTGGAAGGTGTGTGATTGCACAGAAGGGGGTGACCAGATATCTCAACAGACTGTGTAGCAGAGAGGGTAAGGTCAAGGAATACATTTATTTTGGTCATTAGAATTTCTAGATGGAATCAAAAGCACATTGAGGTTGTGCCATAGAACAATGAGCCGATAATTGTTCATTGAGAGGAAAATAGGCGCAGGATTATAGCACTAGAAATTGGATGCATTTTTGAATTTGGTAGTGGATTCGAGACTTCCTGGGAAGGAGGTGAATCCTGGTACTACTTTTGAGGGTGGAGGTGTGAGCCTATGGATTCCCTTGTTGCTGATGTAGGCACCAAATCATTTTATTTTTTGGTTAGAGCAAATGTGCATGTGTATATTATTGTAGATATTGTATCGATTTGTGGTTATAAAGCTCCATAGAAAATATGGCTATATGTTGCTTGAAGCAAATGTGCATAATTATATGTGGTTGTGATTTTAAATACCGTAATGAGTTGTGTTATAAAGCTCTAATAAACGGTATTATTGTCATGTTTTAAACAGGATGTCATTGTAAATACTACAATGAGCTGTGTTGTAAAGCTCCATGGGAAGTATGTTTTGTTTTAGCAGTTTTTTTGTCATAGGTGTCATAGAACATTGAGGATGGTGTTCCCCCAAGGGGGAGGGTTCTGTAACAACCCTGGTTGATTTTACATGTAAAAAATATAAGACCAAGGTCACAGGACACGTATTCCAAGTTAAACGTTGGGAAAAACATCCTAGTGGGTGCTCATTTGGTTTATTATGACCAAGGAAATTGGAAAAGGAAAATATGCATTAATTGATATTTTATTTATGAAAATACAAGAATATAGGAGAAAAGGAAGGTGAAAGGTCACAAATTTGCATGAGAAGGAAATTGAAGAAAAACTGAAGGAAATTGAAGAAAATAGAGGCCTCAATAATAAAAAGGCTTCTACGGAATAGCTCACAAGATTTTTTCAGTTCAGTTTTGGAGCTCTCTCTCTATTCTCTCATTCTCTCACACTTAGAGAATTCTTGGAGCATGACTGGAGAATTCTAGTCCCAATTGGATTAGAAAATTCAGGTATCGATTTGCATGTATGGTTTCCTTGCTAGTTTTGGCATGTGTGGTACATGCATGTGGTTTCTTGGTTATGCGTTTTCATTGACATGGAGGATTGCTTGGATTGACAGTGGTTTTGCATGCATTTCCATTTCCTGGATAGACATGGTGTTGTGGGTTTTCCCATTTATTTATTTATTGGTGCTCATGTTCCTCATGGTTGTGGTTTGAGTTACTAGTTCTTGGAGCTGTGGTTGGAAAAATACCCTAGAAGCCCTGTAACAACTTGGGTTGAGTTACTAGTCCTGGAGCCTTGGTTAGACAAATACTCTGGAGGCCTTGGTGGGTTGAGTTACTAGTATAGGTGCCTTTTTTGGACAAATGCTTTGGAGCCCTTCAGAAGCTGTGGGTTGAGTTACTAGTCCCAGAGTCATGTTGGAACAAACACTCTAGAGACCTAGACAAATTGGCTAGAGACTGATCTGGTGATGGTTAGTGATTTCTGACCATGAGGTGGAATACCTGGTTGAGGGTTGAGGTGGTTTGGCCTCTGGAAGCCTTGGTTTGGTATTGGTTGGTTTGTTCTAGGATATGCCACATTCATGCTTGGAATATGGCACAAGGGCGATTGGATGAAAGAAATATTTGGTTCAACACAATCTATGGTCGGGTGGTACATGGAAGTCCCTGACTTGGTTGGAACTTTCATATTTTAATAAGAGGTATTTTTTATTTATATCTATGGGCATATGTATTGATTATGTTGGTGATATTATGGATGAGTTTCCATGGTTTATATGTTGGTTATATGCTAATTATATGATGTATATTGTCTATGGATCTTGACATGGTGGATGAATATATGAATGTTTGATGAATGCATGCAATAAAAAATGTTATTGCAACTATTATGAGAGGGTATTTACCTTCTTGCTGATTCTCAGATAAGTATCAGACCCCTATGTTTAAATATGCATTCATGACCTATAGCTTACATGTTCACCATGTGTTTGACGAAATTACTGTCATGATTAGGCTTGGTTAGGTAAAGTCCTTGATCAATTTTTGTCTTAAAGACTTTGTATTTTTTTCATTATGGTTTTGGAAAGTTTGATCAAGTTCTGGGCAACGATCTGTAGTCTAGCCCTGAAAAGTTGGTACGAATTTCATGGTTGCAGGCACAAAACTAGGAAAATGGGACTGCAATAATTGGATTGCAGGCTTATGCATGCGATTAGAGGCCTACAGTCACATGGATGCAGGCTTATGCATGCGACTGGGAGTCCAGGTCAATGAAAAAGCAATCTGACTCAGGGTTTGGGAAAATGGACGGGTGGTTTAGCTCCTGTGGGTCTTGTAGCTCTTGAGGAAGGTCAATAAGGTTTTAATTTGTTGATTCCACTTCCTTAATTTTAATTAGGAGGTTGATTCATATCATAGTAACTCCTCAACACATATTTACCCCACTGGACTGGTTAACATGGGTAAGTGTGGGAGGAGGACGGTTACATAAGATATGACGCTTTCTTACTAAGTTTCCTTACAACAAATATAGTGATGATAAAGAAGAATCCAAAAAAGGGTCTTCATAGGAAAACATTTGAAAAGAAAATTTCTATTCCAAAGGGTATAATTATCTTTTTGAAGAAGAAGAATATGATTATGATGATGAAAGAAGAGAGATTCTATTTTTAGCCACAAATGAGGAATCCAACCATTAGAAAAATCAAAGGAGAAACACGAAAAAGTAGAAGGAGAAAGTGTTGAAGGCATAGATGATATTGAATCAAAACTTAGTAGTGCGTTAGAAGAAATTGATAACCATAAGAAGACGAACAAGAGACTATCTAGGGAAAACATGTTCATCAAGACTAAAATAGAGGAAGAAAAAATAGTGGAAGAAGTGTTGAATAGTTAACTAAGATAAAAGGAAGAAAATTGTGAAAAGATTGAAGTGTAAATTTTCTCATTAAGGAAAGAGCTAGATAAGATAAAAAAAAACATGAAAAGATCTTAAACTCCAGATGCTATTTTCAATATTCAAAGACCACCTTATGAAAAAATTAGTTTTTTTTATATGGGTGATACTTCATACAAATAATATGTAAACAACAAGTCACTAAGTAAGCAATTTTAAGAAAAACATGAAAGCTCCAATCTCAACAAGAGTAAGGATAGGAGACAAGAAGAGTCTCGAAACATTTCTACACTAAAAAGCTATGATAATTCTCTCAAAAATTCCATTCACATTATAGGTAGATATACAATACGGGGTAAGAACCAACAATATACTCCCAAGTAAATCAACTCTAGAAGAATTTCTCCATTACTACAATTATATACAACAAGGTTGTCAAACTATTATTCTTGGTCATTGTTTCTTGTGCAAAAAAATTGGACATCAAGAAAGAGAGCTTAAATTTTATTGATCCGGATCTTCGGGGGATGCCCCCGAGATCTAAAAAAATGAAAAGGTTATTTGGGGGGGAGGTCTCCAATATCTAAAAAATTTGAATGCCAAAAAATGAGAGAACACACCGTAAATAAAACCACAAAGAAATTTTTTTATTAAAACAAAGAATAACTGTAAAAGCTACATCGTTGTGGACAATCTGCATTTTACAATATGTGACTTGTTACTTATAGTCTTTTTTAGTTACAATATCATGAGTAAATTCTATGGGTGGGTAAATACCATGGGTGAATGAATACCATGGGTAGATGCCACTTACAATACCATGGGTGGATGAATACCATGGGTTGATAAATACCATGGGTGAATGAATACCATGGGTAAATTCCACTTTCCATTTGGATCATTCTTCCCTCATTAAGAAGCAATGGTCCCCATTGCATGAAGTTCCCTCCTGAGAATCCTGTGTTGAATATGAAGAGTCATTGAAGTGAAGGGTTTTGTTTGGTTAACCCATAACCATGATGAACGAAGATCTGATGATAGAGATACCCTATAATGCTTGTGACCAACTGCGATACTTACAGTGTGCGACCTAGAAAGTGGACTTCGATTAAATGTGGGTTTGTGAATGACCCATAACCATGAAAAGCGAAGATCCGAGGATAGAGATAACCTGTAATTCTTGTGACCAACTGTGATACTAATAGTGTGCGGCCTAGGAAATGGGTTTCGATGACAAATTTTGTGCGGTTGACCCATAGCCATGACATTGACTATTGATGAAGTAGCAAGTGCCTACATATATTGGGGTGGGAGGGCACGTCTCCAAAGAACCCAAGACGAATGATGCTATGCTGAAACTGATGAATGTGAAGCAAGTGCCTACTAAAGCGGGGTGGGAGGTCACGTCTCCAAAAGGGAACTCGCTCCGAATGCTGCTCCAAATATAAAAAACTAATTTAAAATGGGAATAAATTGGTCAATATAACTAAGAATCGTTATTATAACCTATTTTTGGAAATATAATGATCCTTTTTCATCTTCCAATGTGATTGAAATCCCTATCTGTACAATCTGGAAACTCATATTCGCGTTGCAACTGTCCCGCCGTCACAAAATTTCTGAAAAAAATAGCTGATTTTAAATCAACAATATATCCCTCATCCAAACTCTAATTCGACCATTTTTTTTTGAAATTGGTGATTTTCAAGAGGAGCTCAGATCTGCAATTATTTTTTCTGAAATTATACGCAAAAACTGCAAAAAAGGATAAGAGAGTTGTCATCCACGAATTGTCGTTAGAACAATTTTTGCAACATAGCTTATTTTAATTCAGTGATATCTCCCTTAGTCGTACTCCGATTCAGCCAATTTGTTTTTTGAATTTGGGTATTTTCTCACAAGGAATCCAGATATATTATTTGTTTTTATAAATTTTGCACCAAAAGTTTCAGATTTGATCTGCAAACTCTCCTCCCAAAAACATTTCCTGCAAAAAAATGAAAAAAAAATAAAAAATTCTTCCCGCTTGGCCCAAGAAAGTGCTCTATGGTGGTCGTGGCACTTGCATGAAGTTTGCAGCAAAAATTTGAATCTGAAACATGCTTCAAACCTTCATTCCCATGGAGTTATAACCTGAATATGATACTATTGATCCATATCCTGGGGAGAGGCCCCAAAGATATAAAATAATGAAATGGATCTTTGGGAGGGATGCCCCCAAGATCTGAAAAATTAGAATGCGATAAAAATGAGAGAACACATAGTAAATAAAACCACAAATAACTTTTTTATTAAAACAAAGAATAATTGTAAAAACTACATTGTGGTGGAAAATCTGTCATTTTACAAGATGTGACTTGTTACATATAGTGTTTTTAGTTAAAATACCAACATGGGTGGGTAAATACCATGGGTGAATGAATACCATGGGTAGATGCCACTTACGATACCATGGGTAGATAAATACCATGAGTGGATGAATACCATGGGTGGATGAATACCATGGGTGGATAAATACCATGGGTGAATGAATACCATGGGTAATTTCCACTTTCCATTCGGATCACTTATGATTATGATAGAGGTTCTCACTAAACCTCTAATAATAAGCTTCTAAACAATATAATTAGAGATATTTATGGCTTCAGTAATATAAATCATAGTTCAGTTTCCCCATTAACCAAGTATACTATAGAGTGTTACAGATGCAACAAATTTGAACACATGACACGAGATTGTCCTATAAAGTCAAGAGAATGGTTTTGGAAGAAAAAATAGGAAGCATCACCAACATAAGAATGTGAATTATTTATGTGTACTTGTAACAATAATAGTTATTGGTACGTTGATAGTGAGTGTTCTAAACACATGACCAGAGTTTGAAAATAAATTTATTACTCTAAAGGAAGAAAAAGGAGGAAATGTGTCTTTTGGAGACAATGGATGTGCAAGAATCACTGAAAAAGGTACCATAGGCCTTGAAAATGGTAGGAATAAATCATAAAATGTTTTTACATTGAAGGACTCAAACATAATATTTTAAGTGTTAGCTAGATGTGTGATCAAGTTTATGATCTCATTTTTTGTGCTAAATACTGTGAAATAAGGAAGACTAATTTAGGAAGATTTGTGGGATGAGAAATAATCACTCTAGGAAATGTATATATTCTTGATGAAATTCAAGGAGAAAAATGCTACATAGGAAAAATAAAAGAGGGTTAATTTGATAGTTTGGTAAAAATAAACAAAACACAAGTAGTGAAAGATATGCCCAAAATCTCGAAACCAACAAGCAACATTTACTAATTTTTCTAACATGGAAAACATACAAGAGTGATCTTTAAGTCAAAGGAGTGCTCGACATCAACACCACTAGGGTTTTTTCACACGGATCTATGTGGAACAACAAGAACACCAACCTTGCAAAGTGAAAGGTACTTGATAATGTTTATTGAGGATTATACTAGAATGGTTTGGTTCTCATTTCTTAGAGAATATTAGAAGCACTAGATACCTTCAGATCATTTAAATACTTTGTTGAAAACGAAACTGATCTAAGAATTAAATATCTAAGATCATGTACAAGAGGTGAATTTACCTCAAATGATTTTAATGTATCATGTGACAAGTTTGGAATCAAGATACAAATTTAAATTGCAAGAAATCCACAAGAAAATGGAATTGTAGAAAGAAATAATAGACCAGTGCAAGCAACAATAAGAATGATGTTGTTAGAGGTCAAATTACCAGATAAGTTTCAGAAAGAAGTAGTTGTTGCAAAAATGTACATCATGAACATATCACAGCTTCGAGTTAACAATGTGAGGACACCATATGAGCTATGGAAAGGCAGGCCAACTTCAGCCAAATATTTAAAATTTTTTGGAAGAAAATGTTACACGAAGATAAATGATGATAAAATGGGAAAATATGACTGTAGACTAAACAAGGAAATCTTCCTCGGATACTAAAAAATAATTAAATCTTACAAAAGCAACAATAGAAGATTGTGCAAAGTTGTGTAAAGCATTGATGTAGGAAAAAAAATAGCATGGCCAAAGAAAGAATCAGAAATTACAAGTGAGAATTCAGAAGATATCATCTATGTAGCCCAAGAAGATATTACTATAATGGAAGAACAATAAGAAGAAGCACAATCTCCATCCAAAACAATTTTCAAATTTGTGAAAAAAAATAACACAAAGAACCAAATCATTGGAGATGTTGATGCAAATATAAAAACCTAAAAAATAATGACCAATGCACCTGGAAAAGGAAATTTTTCTTTGCTATGGAAAAATAGATCCAAAGGATTTTTCACAAGCCAGTATGGACCAAAATTGGGTGAGTGCTATGGAATAAGAATTGAATCATATTGAGAAAAATTAAACTTAGGAAATTGTGCCATGAAAAAAAGATAAAAGCGTGATTGGGACTATGCGGGTATTCAATAATAAGAAGAATAAAAAATGACAAATTATAAGAAAATAAGGCAAGGTTTTTTTGTAAGGGATATGCACAAATTGAAGGAATTGACTTTGAATAAATTTTTTCTCCAATGGATAGATTAGAAGCAATAAGAATATCCTTGGGATTTACATGTTCAAAAGGATTCAAAGTTTATCATATGGATGTTAAATCAACCTTTCTAATGGATATTTAAAGGAAGGGATATACATTGAACAACCAAAAGAATTTGACTTTAAAAAAAATAAAGACTATGTTTAGAAATTGAAGAAATCTCTTTATGAATTAAAACAAGCTCCAAGAGCTTGGTCTGCTAGGATAGACCACTATATTCAACAAGAAGGCTTCAAAGTATGGGTAACTAACAATAATATCTAGATCAATATGGAAAATGAAAAGTTTCTAATTACACTTGTATATTTGGATGATCTCATTTTTGGAGGTAATAACGATGATATGAGTCACGGATTTTCCAAGGAAATGTCAATGATTGTACAATTATCCTTCTTCCTTGGACTACAAATTTCTCAAAAAAAGAATGAATATTCATCATCCAAACCAAATACCTC